>OZ025239.1:3620044-3887544 GCA_964019155.1 Osedax fenrisi
GTAGGAAGTACGACTCCGTCGACATCGACAAGACGTCGATGGCCAGTAAAGATGTCAGCAGCGAAGAGCCGGTGCTAGAGGAATACGGTGAAGCGGCTCAGCATCGAGTGGTTCCGGTTCCGTTGTTGAAGGTCGTTCATGGTTGCAAGAACAAGGTCAGCAACGCGTGCGGAGAAAGGGGATGCGCGTAATGCATATAATGTATGTGCAATATTTAATCTTAGGGGATTCATTTTAACGCATTCACTTTTAACTAGGAACTGATTAAGGCTATACGTATGAGTTATATTATATTATAGCTATACTTATATATATATATATATATATATATATATATATATTAAATATATATATATATAAATATGTCATACATTAATTATTATATTTATAATCGTCTTACAAGACGTAAATCCTCTCTATATTAATATGATACTCGTTTATAGTCATCCCAACACCTCTTCCATCAATGCTTTCCCCAAATTTGTCCCAATTCTATGGAACATGTTCTCTTTTTAAACCAGTTCTATAAGATCGCAGTCATGTTTTATTGTTCCAAGTTTATCATTTCTTGCCACCTCTCATTAATTCAATAGCATTATTAGTAACGTATCTACTTTTTGCGTTACGTTCTTTAACATTATTTTCTTAACGTTTGATTCTCAAGCGAAGAGATCCGAAACCTATTTTACGTAACACTAAATATGTATTATCATCATCATTATAATACCTATTAGGGGCGCTGCAACAAGGGGGATATGTCCTCCCCCCACTTTTACCACAACATTTATTTTGAGTGGTTGGTCCCCCTACATACAAAATCGTTCCAGCGCCCCTAATAACCGTCCTTACCACTAATAACCGTCCTTACCACTAATAACCGTCCTTACCACTAATAACCGTCCTTACCACTAATAACCGTCCTTACCACTAATAACCGTCCTTACCACTAATAACCGTCCTTACCACTTATAACCGTCCTTACCTCTAATAACCGTCCTTACCACTAATAACCGTCCTTACCACTAATGACCGTCCTTACCATTAATAACCGTCCTTACCACTAATAACCGTCCTTACCACTAATAACCGTCCTTACCACTAATAACCGTCCTTACCACTAATGACCGTCCTTACCACTAATAACCGTCCTTACCACTAATAACCGTCATTACCACTAATAACCGTCCTTACCACTAATAACCGTCTTTACCACTAATGACCGTCCTTACCATTAATAACCGTCCTTACCACTAATAACCGTCCTTACCACTAATAACCGTCCTTACCACTAATAACCGTCCTTACCACTAATGACCGTCCTTACCACTAATAACCGTCCTTACCACTAATAACCGTCCTTACCACTAATAACCGTCCTTACCACTAATAACCGTCCTTACCACTAATGACCGTCCTTACCACTAATAACCGTCCTTACCACTAATAACCGTCCTTACCACTAATAACCGTCCTTACCACTAATAACCGTCCTTACCACTAATAACCGTCCTTACCACTAATAACCGTCATTACCACTAATAACAGTCCTTACCACTAATAACCGTCCTTACCACTAATAACCGTCCTTACCACTAATGACCGTCCTTACCACTAATAACCGTCCTTACCACTAATGACCGTCCTTACCACTAATAACCGTCCTTACCACTAATAACCGTCCTTGCCACTAATAACCGTCCTTACCACTAATAACCGTCCTTACCAGTAATAACCGTCCTTACCACTAATGACCGTCCTTGCCACTAATAACCGTCCTTACCACTAATAACCGTCCTTACCACTAATAACCGTCCTTACCACTAATAACCGTCCTTACCACTAATAACCGTCCTTACCACTAATAACCGTCCTTACCACTAATGACCGTCCTTACCACTAATAACCGTCCTTACCACTAATAACCGTCCTTGCCACTAATAACCGTCCTTACCACTAATAACCGTCCTTACCACTAATGACCGTCCTTACCACTAATAACCGTCCTTACCACTAATAACCGTCCTTACCACTAATAACCGTCCTTACCACTAATAACCGTCCTTACCACTAATAACCGTCCTTACCACTAATGACCGTCCTTACCACTAATAACCGTCCTTACCACTAATGACCGTCCTTACCACTAATAACCGTCCTTACCACTAATAACCGTCCTTACCACTAATGACCGTCCTTACCACTAATAACCGTCCTTACCACTAATAACCGTCCTTACCACTAATAACCGTCCTTACCACTAATAACCGTCCTTACCACTAATAACCGTCCTCCCACTCAGACACTCGGCCACCTAGCGGAACAGAGGGGTTCTATTCAGATAGAGCCGAGGCCGATGAGGTTGCCCCTCATCGTCACTAACAGCTTCAGCGACTTGTACTCCATAACCGGTAGACCTCCTCCTCCTAAGAAACTCACCGAAGTAGAATACGATGTTAGTATCGCCTTCTTTATTACATATTAATTAACATATGTTAACATATAATTAACATATGTTAACATATAATTAACATATTGTTAACATATTGTTAACATATTTAACATATTTTTTGATCTCGGTCATCAACTGAATCTGATATTATTATTATAATTGTTAACATATAATTAACATATATCTAACATATGTTAACATATAATTAACATATGTTAATATATAATTAACATATTGTTAACATATAATTTACATATTGTATTACCTTACTTACATTACCAGGTCGAGCTTGCTCGGTAATCCATGACATGATTTTTCCACCCTTCTCTATCCTTCATCGCTGTTTTCATCTCGTCTATCGTTGTAAGATTCGTATCGTCTCTTAGTTGGTAGATGTACGTATTTGCTGGTCGTCCGCGTTTTCGTTTACCAAAACGAGTGTATTACTAGTATGTACTGCGCATGAGTTTTATAAATAAATACAATCTATCTATCGATACCTCGTCTAATCTCGTCTTATCTCGCGTAATATCGTATAATCTCATCAAATCTCATCTCTTCTCGTGCGTATCTACCATGACGATATCATGAGATCCTAATGCGTGAATAACCTCACAGTTTACTCGCCTAATTCACAATGTGTAATACAATCTGCCCTTTGAGCTATTAACCATGGTGCACCACACGATGTATTAAGATATGAGTATTTATTGGAACTATCTTCATAATTTATACAATGTATATAATATTTGATAGTAACAAAGTGTTAAGATTAAAACTCATCATAAATATATATTTTCTTAATAATATATGTACATGAAATTATTATTGATAACAATTCACATTATGATAATAGCATTAGAACATTACATGATATAATCAATTATAATTTTCCAAATTAAAAAAATCTTAACATGAATATTTTATGAATTTTTAGTAGTATAATAGTAGTATTAACTATTTTAAATATTTTAATACATTTTTCATTTGAATATTGTACCCTTTTTACAAATAATTATAAAAATTATATAAATATTAGAAGTTTTTGAAATATTTAACATTTAATAATGACACATTTTTTTAAATGCACAAAAATGACTCTGAGTTTAATGAATTATTTGAGCTCAGATATAAACATATCTTTTTTTTACGAAATATTTTTATTTTATTAATTTTATTAATATGTTGTCATTCTATCATAAGATAGTTGAACTTACAAGTAATGGGTAAATAATGACAGTTTTTTGCATGTAATATGGTATACAAATCTTATGTTCTTAATATAATTGTCCATAGAAATATTTTATAAATATATTTAAAATGTAAATATATATAACACACATACATTAAAATTCATACCATATTTATATGTTAACTAAATAATGTTTTAACAAAATAAAAATATAAAACTTTTACAAAATAATGTTTAATATATATTGCATATATATATTAAATAAATAAATATATTCCAAATTAATTAAATAAATTATATATATATATATATATATATAATATATAATTAAATACATATTAATACATTTTTTTATATTAATATATTTTTTCAGTATACAAACTTATAAATAAGTTGAAATTTTAAAAATCATAACCATAAACGTTATCAATAGATATATAATATATTAAATATAAATTGATAATTATAATTATTAGTATACTAATAATATTATGAGCTTTTAAATACTAATTGAATCTTTATTAAATATAATTCAGCATATAACCCTTCCGGCCAGGAATAGGTACATTGTAGATAGCCTACTTTCTTTATAAACCTTATTTTTATGTAATAAAATTATATATTTTAGCTCAGATATTAAAATAAAAGATATCTTTTTATAATATTTTTATTTGTGTACTCTTATTAATATTATTTAATTCTATCATGAGATATTTGAATTTATTTATCTATATAGGATGGTTTTTTTTGCATTTTAGAATGGTATACAAATCTTATGTTTTTAATATAATTTTCCATAGAATATTTTATAAATATATTTAAATGTAAATATATATATAATATATAGGTTGGAGTGAAATTTGAAATAATTATGGGTATCTGGTTATGACTCGCGATAGTGATGTAATGTTATATGTGAATTAGTGACATTATTGAACTGTATATTATGAACCTATATATTATATATATATATTTACATTTAAAATATATTTATAAAATATTCTATGGAAAATTATATTAAGAACATAAGATTTTTATTTTACCATTCTAAAATGCAAAAAAAACCACCCTATATAGATAAATAAATTCAAATATCTCATGATAGAATTAAAGAATATTAATAAGAGTACACAAGTAAAAATATTATAAAAAGATATCTTTTATTTTAATATCTAAGTTAAAATATATCATTGTATTACATTTTCCATAAAATAAATGTTAAATATTTAACTTGTTAATATTTATATAATTTTTTTAATTATTTTTATAAGTATACAATATATATTGTATAATATATGTAGAATATATTCTATTAAATCTAAATTCAAAAAAAAAAATTCATAAAAATATTTCAAATTGTTAATCTTACAATTGAAATATTGAAAAAAGTATAAAAAATATAAATTCACTGAACTTTAAACCAATAAATGTATTGTAAAAATAGATAAGCCTTATTGAAGTATATGAACAATGTTATGAAAATAAAAAAATTATAAAAAATATACAATCAAATAAATTATGATTACAAAATGTATATTTCAAAATAAAATAAATAATTTTTGTTTGATTCTAAAGGGCCCATTTTTATTTTTTTTTTAAATAATTGTATACAACTCGTTTTTACTAAATAGTTCTATAACAATCTGTGAACTTTTCATCAAAATCAGAGGTGGTCATGTGGTGACAATTTGCGGATTTCACTCGGAATGAACCATAGTAGAATAAAACAATTACATACTAATCGAAAATAGTAATTTAATATGTATAATATATCTGTATTAATTTATCAAAAATAATCGAAAGTTTAAATTAAAAGTATATCAACTCATCGAAAATAGTTATTCGATATACAGATACACTAAATATACTAAAATGCACATCACTTCTCGTACCACCGCTACGAGAGATAACACGCGCCACCCACGTGACACGCAGGCAAGAATAGAGGCGCACCTCTGGCAGCAGGAGTTCCGAGAACCGACACCGGACGTCGACCGCAAGATGATCCGTCAGATACGCTCGTTGAGCTGGGTGGACATCTCCGCAGCGTCCTTGATGGTATCGCCTCAGCCGAGTGACAGCGGCGGCGACGACAGCGACGACGACTACGACGACCTTGACCTAGTTACGAAAGTGCTCGCCGACCAGAAGCGCGTGGTCGCTAGTTCCGGAGATAAAACGGAAATGTGCAGCACGGCTAATATGTCGGCGCTTTTAGGTGCCAACATCGCCCTGTACGAAGTAGCGGGTGCTGGTAACAGCAACACCGTCGAGGTCAGAAAACAAAAACGACGAGGAGGAGGAGGAGGTCGAAGCGGCGGAGAAGAAGAAGTTTCGCTCGACGACCGGAAGGACACGACCTACGCCAGCGGAGAAATCGCCAGCGGAGGGATAGCCGACGACGAATCTAACGTGCGCACTCCGGACGGAGCGGGCAGCGGCGAACTGGTCATAGTGTCCAGAGGAACGTTGACCGACATAAACGCCGACCTATTACAGCCGGCGTTGAACGACGGAGGCGGAGGCGGGGGTCAGATGGGGTCAGCCGAGTCGAGTATCGGGGTCGAGGAGTTCGCCTCCTACGAAAGTTACGATCCGGATCTGTTTCTGCGCATCATGGGACCCGGCCAACCGAGACTGTCGGTTGAAGACCCCGAGAAAGTCATCTGTACGGTTTGGTTATAACGCGTCGGAGTATGCCTGTGTGTGCGTGTGTGTGTGCGTGTGTGCGTGTGTGTGTGTATGTGTGTATGCGTGTGTGTGGGTTGGCGTTATTGAAAGTATTTATTTAGACATCTATATTTAGACCCATCGTTACTAATAATCATTCTATAATGTATGATTTTAGAATAATATATATTAAATATAAATTAAAATAAAGATATGATATATATATATATATATATATATATATATATATATGTATGTAAACCGTGCATACTAGTATACGTACGTCGTACGTCACACATGCGTACGTCGTGTATACTCTTGTGTGAGCGTGTATGTATATATGTGTGAATGTGTACACGCATATAATCATGTACGTGGACGTGTTTAGTAGCGTATAACGTGTGTTATACTGGTGTTATACTGGTGTTATACTGGTGTTATACTGGTGTTATACTGGGGTTATACTGGTGTTATACTGGGGTTATACTGGTGTTATACTGGTGTTATACTGGTGTTATACTGGAATTATACTGGTGTTATACTGGTGTTATACTGGTGTTATACTGGGGTTATACTGGTGTTATACTGGGGTTATACTGGGGTTATACTGAGGTTATACTGGGGTTATACTGGTGTTATACTGGGGTTATACTGAGGTTATACTGGGGTTATACTGGTGTTATACTGGGGTTATACTGGGTTTATACTGGGGTTATACTGGTGTTATACTGGTGTTATACTGGAATTATACTGGTGTTATACTGGTGTTATACTGGTGTTATACTGGGGTTATACTGGTGTTATACTGGGGTTATACTAGGGTTATACTGAGGTTATACTGGGGTTATACTGGTGTTATACTGGGGTTATACTGGGTTTATACTGGGGTTATACTGGTGTTATACTGGTGTTATACTGGTGTTATATTGGTTTTATACTGGGGTTATACTGGGGTTATACTGGTGTTATACTGGGGTTATACTGGGTTTATACTGGGGTTATACTGGTGTTATACTGGTGTTATACTGGAATTATACTGGTGTTATACTGGTGTTATACTGGTGTTATACTGGGGTTATACTGGTGTTATACTGGGGTTATACTGGGGTTATACTGAGGTTATACTGGGGTTATACTGGTGTTATACTGGGGTTATACTGGTGTTATACTGAGGTTATACTGGTGTTATATTGTTGTTATACTCGTATCACTTTTATGTACTCTGTACCTCTGTTTTATATAAAATTTGTAAATCTTTAAAATAACTTAAATTTAAATTTAATATTATTTGTGTAGGCCTTTAAATAATTCTACAACGGATAAATATATTTATTAATTGGAGATCTAATCTTTTAAATATTTAATTTGTTCATAATTATTATTTTATATTTTTATTGTTATTGTTATTGTTATTTTTATTTGGTGGAGTCCTTTCATCCTATCCAGGAACTTAGATGAAGTTTTCACTTATAACCATATATGGCTCTAATGTCCCTTCGAAGCCGTATATAATTAATATAATTAATAAAATTACAATCTAATAACATATATATTACCTATCTACTTTATGTAAACTTAATAATATATTATGGATCCCAATTATAACCTAACAGCACCCCTAACCTAACAGCACCCCTAACATAACAGCACCCCTAACCTAACAGCACACCTAACATAACAGTACCCCTAACCTAACTTGGTTCACAGCATCTAAAGATGAACGACCTATACTACAAGAAACACATCGACATCGAGAAGTCGATGGCCTTCATATACCACTATTACCCGGTGGACTCGACCAGTATGAAACAGGTTACGTAATGGAGGCTGATTAGTCACGGTAAAGGTAGAGGTCAAGGTAGAGGTCAAGTTAGAGGTTAAGGTAAAGATCAAGGTAGAGGTCAGCATCGTCATGTGACCGGCGATACTGACCGCTGTCCGGATTAACTGCGATGTTTCTCAATAGAAGTAACACATCTATTATGTTGATTCAATGCTCAACCGAAATATACTTTTAATATATTATATATGATATATATATTATATTATAAGTATATATTATATCTGAATTATTATATTATACCAAGGACAGGACATCGGTCTGCTATATCTGCAAAGGTTACTTTGTACTCCGATCAAATGTATTTTTCAGTTCAATATTTAATTATATTTCAATATTTGAATCAAAGATATCGAGGATATTTATTTATCTGTCAAATAAAAATGCATTCATATTTAATTCGAATATATTTATTTATTAAAATTAAATTGAACGATGTTTTTTATATTCTTGATATCAACATTCCACTTAATGTGTATTAAATTATAGAATTAAGAATTAAATATAATCATATTGAAATCATTTATTTAAAAATGAGTTTTTGTATTGATATTTGTATCAAATTCAAATTTGTACTCCTGGATAATGATGCAATACCGTATTGCATAAGTATTGCATGAATACGGTAAAATCACTCAAGCGTAAAATAAAATTTCGTAACATATGCGTTAGCAGACGTCCTGTCCTTGCTTATAATATATTATATATATATATATATATATATAATATTTATTCATTGAATCACCTATATATATATATATCAAATACAATACAAATTATCATAATTTGTTGGATACAAATGGAATAATATATATATATATATATATATATATAAAATATATAATAGATACAATTAATAGAGGTTTCAATAATACAGACAGATGCACATTCGTATTTCTCGGACATAAAGCCAAAGTTAAACAGTAAAATAAGGCTACTTACAATATGTGATGTTAGTAATAACAGGGAGGTATTAACCTCCGTAGTATTAATTAACTATATTATGTTAATATAATATCGATACTGTGCACTATTTAGCAGAATAGAATATAAATGTAATACAATTATTAACTTTATTAATACTATTTCAAATAATATTAATTTTAGAACGCGATAACGTGTTTATTCTAACGTAACAATACAACATAATGCCAAGGACATGACCTTGATAATACATATCGCACACCTTACGTACATATCATGCCAAAGATAGGGGCGGTATGTATATCTTTAGCTATTATTAATGTCGATGTATTCTATGTATATATACACTATTACACTTTTGGTGTGAAATTTTACATTTCCAATGAAAGATAAGAATGTAGAGATAAGTATACTAGTATATTTTATATACCTATATATATATATACCTATATATATATATATATATATATATATATATATATATATATATATAGGTATATATATACCTACATATATTCACTTATAAATAAAAAAAATGATCTCCTAGTCTACTAGAATACAATTTGATAAAATAGCTCAACCCAGACAAATATATCTCTAAAATTATTCTACAGCGAATCATGCGATCGTGTCCTCGCCATGTCCTTTAGTCCACTCTCTACTGCTGCGCTAGATTCTAGCTACTTTAACTTGTTTACCAACGATAATAGATTGAAGAAATTGACCTTCGCTACATGGTCGACGGCGAATTCAACATAGGTTTCTATAAATAGATTATCTTGCCCCGCCCACCCGTTACACCCACCCGTTATTCCCACCCGTTACGCCCACTACCAGATGACCGATGTAACAGTATACGGAAGAATCCGAACTGGTTTCTCAGCCTCATCCCGTATTACATTGTGCACCTCTTCCATAAGGTATATCATCATATATATATATATATATATATATATATATATATATATATATATATTTATGTATGTGTATATATTATATATTAAATTTATATATATATATATATATATAAGAAGTTCCTTCCATTTTAATTTCAATAAAAAGATTGAAGAAATATGTTTTATTATAATTATATTTTTACATTATTATTTGATTACACTTTAGAGAATTGTTATTCTACTTTTACTATTATTTTTTTTACTATTACTTAATTTATTATTATCGTACATATACATATAAATATGTGTATATATATACTTGATATTGACGGCTTTTTTTCAGTTTTACTTATACGTGTATGTATGCCGCCATAGGATGAAACCCCTCGATCTTGACATCTTGTATGAAATCATTAAGAATATCGATAAAAACATCAAAAAAAGTCAAATAAAGTACATAATAGAAGGTTACTATTGTTAATTACTGATCTGTTGTGTTTGTATTCAATTGTCAAACTCCTTTTTGAATAATATAATAGATTTACGTGCAACTAACTGAGTAACAAACCTACATCGATGTTTGCTTTTATCTATTTTAGATTTTCTAGAATCAAAAAGATTATTAAAAATAATCTTCTTATTTCTACTAATTAAAGTACACAATTAACAAAAGTATAATTACAACTATGACTATGGCTAGTCATTGACTACCCTGTGCATTTTCTCATGGTTTTTAATGTATGAAATTTGTGAGAAAATCATCATCTTTAGACTCTTGATTAAATTTCATTAATTAAATATTCGGCTAGGTAAATCTATTTATAAATCTATAGAATTCATTTTCATGTTATTTATTTTTTTTAAATCTTTTTTTATTAAATTTGAATTTATATTAAAATATCCTATTAATATATAATTGATTTATAAACATATTTATATTAAAATATAGCCAGCTAGTAAATTTGTATAAAATCTATTTACAAACATTTACATAGAATATTTACTTTATATTAAAATATACTAGCTAGTATATAATCTGAGTTAGGTAAACTTAATATACTATTTGTTATTGTAATTCTATAACTTAAGCAATTGGGTTAAATAATGGTCACATTATTAAATCATTAGTTTATTAAATCATTGGTTTTATATTCATATTTCCTATGGTCTTTATTTTCCTTCTTGTTTTTATTCTGAAAATGTTATACAACAAGTGAATGTATTACTTATTATATTATATATTATATAATCATTAAATGATAATGATGGTGTATTAATACCAAAGATTTTGCGAAGCAAAGATATAACACTCCCTATGCATGCAACGTAATTTAGTAATATCCCTAACCGCTGCTAGCAGTAGTATCGAAATCACTGAAATAGATTTAGGTTCGGCTCTGTTTGCATACAACAATGTTTTCATTGCTCTATTAAATTACATGCAATATAAATTAACTTTTACTCACTAAATATATACTTATAGCATTTAAAACATACATATCATATTTGTTTGTTATATATTAGTAATGAACACTTAGTTTTCATTATATAAATATTAATTTAAAGCATATTATTTAACATTTTAAAAGTGATTAGTTAAATACGAATTTACATTATAAACAACACGTAGTTCCTAAAATTAACCCGCTATAGGTGGCACCAGGGTATTTTGTATACAAATTCGAATTACACGATTTCGCGTAAGTGTTATATCTTTCCTTCGGAAAATCTTTGTTAATACTATCAATTATGCAGGTATAGATGTGTATTATATATTTAACATATTTTTGACATATATTTAACCTATATTAATAGATATGAACGTTTTTAAATAAATTACAATATATATATATAAATGTATTTAATAAGCATGTATATGTTATACATCAATATTATGAATAACTATATCTGAATAATCGTACACATTAAAAGATGATACTGGGAGAATGTTAAATTAATCAAATTAATAAATATCACTATTAGATTAGAGGGAATATAATGAGTATCTTTAGGTTAGGAGATTAGTCATGTAATGGGGAATTAAGTATGAATGGATTTACGAGTGAGTGACGGATTTTAATAAGACGGGGTTTATTAAAATGGAGCCAGTGTGGGATAAGTTCATGCAATTTTGTTAAGATAACAACGATAAATTATGGTATATAATAATTCTATTATGATATTATTTTTGTGTAATTATTTATTAATTTTGAATAAGTATGTGCTTGGTAGTTACAGATTGTTAAGATAATCTATTAGTAATGGACCATTACAAATAAAAGTTATTTAAAAATAACAATATTGTAAAGGATATCACCAAGATATCTCTTCAATGATTATTTTTGTACTCCGAGCATCAAGGATATTTAATTATCTGTCAACTAAAAAGTGCATTCATATTTTTAAATTGTATTTCTATATAAATATTTTATTAAAAATACAAATTCATAAATTAGGTTCGAATTGAACGATGTTATTTTATATTTTGTATGTCGACATTCCAAATAATATAACGTATATTAAATTATATTATGAATTTAATATAATCGTATTGAAATCATTGATTTAAAATGAGTTTTTCATTGATTTTCGTATTGTATTTAAATGTGTAGGACTCCAGGACCATGATGCAATATGATAAAATCACTCAAGCGGAAAATAAAAGTTTCACTAACTATGCTTTAGCAGACATATCCCTGATATCACCTTATCACAACTCACTACTTAATAATTATTTATTGTTTATAAATGGAATTAATACAAAATATGTTGTATATTAAAGATAATAATCAACTTATAAAATAACATCGGTTTCCGGGTGAATTAAATATTATATCAGATATGACTTATAAGTGAATTAAGTAAAGTATCTAATTTATAATATATATATATATATATATATATATATATATATATATATATATATTGTCATAAAGTTTAACTTATCATTGATATCTTTTACAGCTCTACAGAGACATCGGAGTTTTGATTTCTATGAATTGTTATACAAATTGGGAGACATCGAAAGTAAATCAAGTTAGCACGCCATATCACAGCATATACGATGTATACATTGACATTGTATACAATGCATGATGTACAGTGTACACTGTACGCTTATAGGAAAGAGTACTACACTGTACATTATGCAATGTACACTGTACACTGTACACTGTACAGTGTACAGTGCATGATGTATAATGTATAATGCACTATGAACAGTGTATACTGCATGATGAACAGTGTACAATGAATAATGTACACTGTACATTGTACACTGTACAATGTACAGTGTAGTACTATTTCCTATAAGCATATATATGCCTATAACCCTTTATTGGACTTGTGGTTTAGTTATATCGGCAAACACTATCGCCACCTATAGGGAGTTCATTCAATCATTCTATTGTTTATTTCTCTTTGTTGTAATGCGATGATACCTCCTTACACTCCGCACAGTACAAACTGTGTGGCACAGTGTGGGTCCCACACACACACGTTATATCTGATACAATCTTATTAACTAATCAGATCGGATGCTCTTTCTGCATATATATATATCATTCATTCTATAGGCAACCAATGCATTATAGGTTATAATTTATAGCATAGATCACCTTATATTTATTTAGAATGTGTCCAATTCATTGATTTACTTTTGCTATAGGATATACAACTTGTATAATACAAGATATACAAATATTACATGAAACAGCTATTTAGCGATTATTTTCCCAGTGGGTGAACTATTGATATACGAAACACTATAATAATAGTAGGAGTATTCACATACACACCCCACATACCACACACAATACCACTCCCACACACCCCCACACCTCCATACACCCACTCCCACACACACACTCCCACACCTCCATACACCCACTCCCACACACACTCACTCCCACACTCACACACACCCCACACGCCCACTCACACACCCATAAACATAGTGGGCACGGCGTACACACTAAGGGAAGCTCTGTTCTTCTCGATGGTGCTACGCTACGCTATCAGTAAGAGGAGGTTCGCTTCCATCACTAACCCTTACACGGACATCAAGAATAGATATGGTTAGTGCCAGTAGATTACACAACAATGAAGTCGTTGTATTGGAATAAACATTGCTTATCACACTTTGTCACGAGTTGACACATTTTCTAAGCGTAATATATATATATATATATATATATATACATATATATATATATATATATATTGATTGAATTGATTGAATATTTATTTAGACACTTAAATAAATCATAAATGATTTCTCAAAAGTGTATATAATAGAATACAAATAATAAAAGTAGGTAAACAATAAATACCAATAATAATAATAAAATAAAATAGAATAAGCCGTACAGAAATTAATATATAAAATAATAATGACAAACAATATTAGTAATTCAGGTTCCCACCTGAGATCAATTGTTGTATATATTTCATGAATGTTTTATGCAATTTTATGGATCTAATATAGGGCGGGAGTGAATTCCATAGCTTAGGACCAATATAACTCAGTGCCCGAGTATTCATTTTCATATATGCCTAAACTATAAGGTTATAACTTATAGTATAATAATGAATGTTAACAATTGGTAAAATATATAAAAACATTAGGTTATTTAGTATTATATTAAAAATTATATATAGAATATATTATGAATTATATTTAGAACTATATTATAATCTCTAATAACAACAATAAATAAATAAGTATAACAAAGTAGTTTTAGTGTACGTTACATAATAGTGAGTGATAGTTTCACTATGATGTAACCTATAGTACTGTTATACTTAAACATAATATTATATAACCCGACTAATAGAACCGTAATATACATGTAATACATCATATGATATATGCCAACCTAAATAAAACATACATACATACGTATACACACGCACACGTCAATTTTAATAATAAACATAATCTAGATAAACATTACAGCTCACTTACACACCCACACACCCACACACGCACACACCTCATAATATTACGAACATACGCACGAGATATTCACATAACAACACCTCCACCTCCACCTCCCGCTAGTGAAAGAGAAAGAGCTGGATAAGAGGTTCACCCGCATGAAGACATTCCTCTGCCAGCACAATCTGAAGAGCAAGATCACACCTTACAGCGACCTTCTCTGGTACAAGGTCACGAGCCTATTCACGCGTACTCGCATACCTATGCGTATCCCCAAACTAACTGTCTCCGCTCTTTAATCTTCCCTTTGCTCACATAATCAATATTATCATTGTGAGAGATTTTCTAACCACCTCTACAAGCTGTACAACTCTGGAAAAGCTTTCCAAATAATTTTAAAAACTTAACCCCAGTTACAATTTATTTTAATCACAAATTATAAACTACTTACTATTACATCTAACTAGTTAACCTCTACTATTATCATACCTTGTCGATTCCAATAGTTATATTATCTCTATATATATTATTATTATTATTATTATTATTATTATTATTATTACTATTACTATTTAAAAATCATCGTTAATAATACTTTTAAGAATATTAATTGTTTAATTACTGAAGTGTTTCATAAATAAATACAATATATCTATCTATCTGTCTACCTACCTATCAATATACTCGCTACTACAGGACGTAACCAGCATGACATACAAGCCTGCATTCCCCACTACAGAATGGAGAGATACGGAGAATCACGGGCAACGTCCTCGTCTGTTTGCAGAGGTGCCCAGTTAGTGTTGATACATGCACATCTACATCTACATCTACATATACATCTACATCTACATCTACATCTACATCTACTGCTACATCTACATCTACATCTACATCTACATCTATATCTACATTCACATCTATATCTACATCTACATCTATATCTACATCTACATCTACATCTATATCTACATCTACATATACATCTATACCTATATCTACATCTATATCTACATCTACACCAATATCTACATCTACATCTATATCTATATCTACATCTACATCTACATCTATATCTACTGCTACATCTACATCTATATCTACATCTACATCTACATCTATATCTACATCTACATCTACATCTACATCTACATCTATATCTATATCTACATCTACATCTACATCTATATCTACTGCTACATCTACATCTATATCTACATCTACATCTACATCTACATCTATATCTACATCTACATCTACATCTATATCTACATCTACATCTATATCTATATCGACATATAGACCTATACGTGTATATATATATATATACACGTATAGGTCTATATGTCGATATACACACACTTGAATGCATATATATATATATATATATATATATATATATATATATATAGTAAATTAGTTAATGTTAAGGTTGTTATTGATGTCAACCCATCCATTGTCGTATAATACTGCATTGTTATAGATATATTATTGTTATATTATATCATATTGTTACTGTTTTTTTAGTGGAGTCCTTTCATCCCATCAAGCAACTTATATGAAGTTTTCACTTATAACCAAATGGCTCTAATGTCCCTTCGAAGCCGCTCTCATTTTAAGGTATGCAGGTTTTAATGAGAGCCGATCATTTTCGTATACATAATTAATAAACCATCTTCCTATGTTATTATAAGACCTATTGTACAATGTACGTATACTGACTGAGTGTTTAACCTTCGTCCTATAGCCTGTTAATATAGCCTACTAGACTACCTAAATAGTGTTGTTATACCCCCACATGCTAGCACTCAGTTGCCTACATGAACACATGTGTACACACTGCAACAGGGGGGACGGGGGATATGTTCCCCCACTTTAAAATCTAGGGGGAACTCCTATGTATTAGTCCCCCCCCCCACTTTTACCACAACATGTATTTTGATTTGTTGGTCCAACCCTACATACACACCATGGTTCCAGCGCCCCTAGTGTTTACACACATAACCGTACAAACACATACATATAGACATCAATAAATTAACATCATTAACGAATTAACGCGATTAAATACGTATACAATTTATTACAAATTAAGTATGATTAAACCATTGGACCGATGAATTGAGAATGAATGCGAACCATTATTAGAGTATGTTCACTTCAATCCTACCTCGAATACATTTGTTGAGTTATTAATAGCGCGTAGATTTGTTATGTGGTTTAGATTAGGTGTGAATAGTTGTGAAAAGTTGTGATTTAGTTAAGCAATTGATAAATTTACATATAATTTAACGCGAAGGATTATTTCACGTGATTTATAAGAAAATATGTACCCTTGAAAGTGTATTATCAGAAAGTGACATGGTAATCTACATACATCACATGCTCACATGATCACATGATCGTTAAGGACTACACACAAGTACTAATGTCAACCAATACGCTCCAAACAGATCCGGATGTATGCAGAGAGTTGAAGGATCTCAAAGATCGAATAAATAGATCGCACTTGGAAATGCTCAGGAAAAAAGTTTTGAAGTTTGCGTTTCCGATGAGATATAAAAATGAACACGAAATCAAACCTAAAGTATGTGAACGCAGTAGTACGTTACGTTGCTAAGAGGTATTCGCCGAATACTATTCGGTACATGTATATGTGTTACTGGAGTTGTTGTTAAAACTTAATGCTATATAAATAATATAGCATATTAAAAATAGGCAGTTACTTGTATATATTTATATATGTATTATATATATTTATATATATATATATATATATATATATTTATATATATACACATTATATATTATATATAATATATTAAATATGTATATAATTATGGAGATAATGTTTAGTGAGTTTATAATATATATGTAGTTATACGTACAATTTATTAAATGTCATTAATATTTCACAGGAAGAAAGAAGAACTACTCCTAAATTTCAAGATCTTCCTAGACAAATTCAAGATCAAATCATAGGTTTATTAATATTTAAGTTTACTTTTTAGATATTATTTGATGATATTTAATGCTTGTGTGTTACGTTTGTTTACAATGAAATCATTTTATTAAAATATGCAAATATAATCATTTATGATGAATAATAACTTTTATTACCTTACATTAATATTAAAGCTTACCAAATTAGTGATACAAATAAATATAAATGATATCTACATAGTAAATAACACATTGTTATTTCAAAAGTTATCCACTTTTTAGAATAGTATTCCTACCCATTTGTTTAAATTTATTACACATAAAATAATATATACTTTAAAAACTTATATCTGAGGATTTTTTTCTCCATTTTTAGGCTTTATCACCCCATAGTTTTTGTTCCCTCTATTGAATCTTTATCAAATATTCAGACTATATACATAATATATAGATAATACAAAATTAGGCTATTTTATAATGTTTTTCAATTTTAGATATTATATAGATAAATTATGTTTCAAAAACAGGAACACAAATATATGTTTAATTATTTTTCAGTAACAATTTACCAGATCTACTTTTTATTATCTTATACATTATATACAAAAATCGTAATGGCCTGTTAGCAATAGATATGAATGTAATATACGTAATAAAAATAAAAAATAAATATGTAGGCACAATCTCAAAATATATCGGTATCCTAGCAAGACCTCCTAGTAGGTATAACCGAGACCTCCTATAACCTCGGTTATGGTTATAGGAGGTCTTGGTATAACCTCCTATAGCTATAACCTCGTAAAGAGGTTATAGGAGGTCTTGATCTTAGTTGACTCCTAAATTCCTTAACTTTAACATGTATCGCTTGACATAAACATTATCATTCCTTGATATTCACACTATAGTTGGGTGATAGAAGAGATTTTCTTTAAGGTGGAGTGTACACCTTCAGAACAATACCTCTCATTGTATTAATATGTTTATGATTGATAACATTTAGTTTTTCGAAAAATTCCAATTATTTTATGATTCAAGATATATCGATCATCGATATAAAGAACTTTCTTTATATCGATGGTATCGATATAAATATATCCAAGATGGATATATTATATTCACTTTCCCCACATTGTATAGTATATTAACATTTTTCAATATAAAGATATAGTTAAACTTTTTATTTGAAAACTATCATATTTTGAAATAATATATATATATATATATATATATATATATATATATATATATATATATATATATATATATATATATATATATATATATATATATATATATATATATATATATATCTGTGTGTGAGTCATAGAGGTAAAGAAAGTGCATGAGCAATTGACGCACGCAGTGCATGTAAAATATATATACGCGAATGGCACTTTTCTCGATAAATTAACAAAATGACATCAGCGATTTGATTAGATATTAGTTATATTACATAGGTCAATTACAATAGTGGAATATTTTGTAATATAAGATGAGTAGCTATCTAAAAATTAGATTTAGATTATATATGTCAATAAAACATTATAATATCTTCAATTAAAATGCATATAAATACCAAATAAAGATAAATTATGAGGAATGTTGATATGTTATATTTTATATATATATATATATATATGACTATTATTTTTGAACAGATAGTATATTTAACTTGAATATAATTATCAATATAAAAAAAAAAAAAAATAATACTTTTAAATTTATTAGTATTATTTGTTGTATGTGTACAATAGAGACAATTGTGAGTAGTGCCATACTACTCGGTTGGTGATGACCTAGATAGCAAACCATAGTAGTTCTCCAATCTATTAATAGAAATAGATCCGAAGAGGAAACAACCACTCGGAACTCTACTGCCACTAACTCTGTACCTCGAACAAGACAGTAAGAATAGGAAGAGGATAGCGCTGCATAACTATTCTCTGAAGAAGCTACACAGTTAGTAAACTCCTCCTCCTCCCCCTCCATATCCACATTAGCCTTTTTTTCGTCATTCTCAATATAGTACTCCTTCACTTTTATATCTTCATCCTTCTTCTCTTTACCTAACCCTCCATATCCTCTACCTCCCCCTCCTTCTCCTTCTCCTCTTCACCTAACCCTACGTCTCCTCTACATCCACTTCCACCCCCTTCTCCTCTTCACCTAACCCTCCATATCCTCTACCTCTACCTACTGCTCCTCCTCAGTTATATTGTATAAGGCTATAGCCTATATATACACCACATATATGTGTCATACTGCGCTGGTAACGAGACATTCCTCATGATATCAGACACACTCTCTCATCATTAGGATGTCAGCCTGGTAGTTCAGAGTCGGAACACACGAAAGTTCTATAAATTAATATATTACATAGACATTCGTATTATTTAAAGTATAACAAAATAACCTGTATTAAAATATTATTTCAAATTATAAAATGTGGATGATATTATTATATTTATGTATGTTTACAGTTAGTTAGTATATACTTAAATAGTATTGAATTATATTTAATAATATAGTGGCCATTTTTTCTATATATATATTAAGTAACGTAGGAAAGGGGGCAATGATGGGTCCTATATTCTTCCTGGAACCTTCCGGAAGTTTCACCTCGTAATACTAGTTACTATTAAATATCTACTCTTCAATCTAAACGAAAATAGATCTACAACAATACAAAAGATTCAATCTTATTTAAAATCATTTTAGTAGAAATAACACATATATATACATATATAATATAAACAACATAATAAAAAGATAACACATATTTCTTCTAGAGAAATTGGCGACAAAGGCAATAGACCTGAAGGACAACGACTCGACCTTCAGAAATAATGGCGTCCGTATGCCAGCTCTCAA
Organism: Osedax fenrisi; assembly: GCA_964019155.1. Lineage (NCBI taxonomy): Eukaryota > Metazoa > Annelida > Polychaeta > Sabellida > Siboglinidae > Osedax > Osedax fenrisi. The sequence goes on from OZ025239.1 coordinate 3,640,769, forward strand.
GAAATGCTTCAGAAAAAAGGATAGGAGCGAAGCTAACGCTGACGATATTCACAAACTGAAAGCTTGTGTATGTTGCACAAACACACACACACACACTGCATGTATACTTATTTATATTTAAACTTATTTATATTGTATTTATTACGCATGCATCTATTTTTGAATAGACGATATCTATTTTTAGATGTTTGATTATAGTCATAACAGTGATAACTTAACGTCTGTGTGGCTCAGTGGCTAAGGCGTCAGACACACAAGCAGTAGGACACGGATTCGAGCCTAGTCCCGACCATTATTTAATTTATAAAATGGGTCTAAAACTATTATTTAGAAGTGATCTTATATAATTGTGTATAGACAAATGATCGGCTCTCGTTAAAACCATGGATGCCTTAACATGAGAGCGGCTTCGAAGGGACATTCGAGCCATATATGGGTATAAGTGAAAACTTCATCTAAGTTCATGGATGAGATTAAAGGACACCACCAAATAAAAACAATGCAATAAGTCGAACAGTCCGTAAGAACAGTCCGTAACTAATATTAACTTTCACCCCTACCTTATTAGGTTTAGCGTAGAGTAATCTGGACATTATGTATGTCGGAGTTTTTATCATATCATTTAATAAACGATTGCTTTATATCATTTATTCTTATTGATCATTGATGATGACACTCATTCCTTTGAGCCAACATAGGAATAATCATCAGATCATCTTCATCGTTTAGATATTCACCTTAGATAAATATGGGCATGATGTAATACATTCCCTCACCAGGCGAAACATGCCGTCAATGACTACAAGGATCAAATCAAACGTCTGTTCGTTAATAAGTCTCACAAAAGATGGAAACAAATGAATGCGGAATCAATAAATTCTCCTTTCCTTGCTAGGGTTTGTTCTAAATACTACTACTACTACTACTGCTAATACTACTGCTAATACTACTTCTACTACTACTACTACCTCTACTACTACTACTACTACTACTACTACTACTACTACTACTACTACTACTACTACTACTACTACTACTACTACTACTACTACTACTACTACTACTACTACTACTACTACTACTACTACTACTACTACTACTACTACTACTACTACTACTACTACTACTACTACTACTACTACTACTACTACTACTAAAATCAAATCAAATCAAAACGTTTTATTTAAACACTCATTTCATAACACATTAGTGTTCTGATAAGTGTATGAAAGACAACAACTAGAAATAAATAAATAAATAAACAATTTAATTTCTATCGATTAAATACTGTTTAACACGTATTTTGAACGCAACAGGGTTTATAACAAGACGACAATTTAGTGGTAAAGCATTCCATTTAGTTGGAGCAATATAAGAATATGCCCGTTTCGCGGTACGTTTCAGCTTTGGTATAGTGACTTTAAGTTGTCGAGTATCAATATTAGATCGTAATGATCTATTATGAACTACGAATTTTAGATGTGATCTAATATACGTAGGCTGATTATGGGTCAACGTTCGATGAGTGATATTCAGTATTCTTTGTTCAGCACGGTCTGATGCATTCAAGATTCTGCTTTCTTTCATTTTCAGAGTAATACTTGAGTGGTCGTGTCTTGGTTGTCGATAGATATTCCTAACTGCCGATCTAATAATTCTATCGATAGGAAGTAAAGTAGATTTCGGTAGACCAATTAGGAGCGAATTACAGTAATCTAAAGAGGAGAACACCAATGAATTAGTTAGAATTGTTGTAGCTCTTTTATTTAAGTAATGACCTATCTTGCGTATTTTGTACAGTTCGTAGTTAGCTTTTTTACATATGCTACTTACATGTCGATTCATATTTACGTTGTCATCGATTATGCCCCCTAAGTATCTGATTGACGTGCTTGGGATTATTTCATTATTATTGATGAATATCTGTGGAAAGTTGGAATTGTTACTGGGAATATTCAACAATTCAGATTTATCAGTATTTAGCGATAGTTTATTATCGGTAAGCCAGGCGTAAATAGCATTAGCACAATTCGATAATTCATTATCAAATTCAGAATTATATTTTGATAATTCAGTATATAATAGAATGTCATCTGCATATAAATGGTACTTAACATGCTTAAACTGTCTGATAACATTAGAAAGTGGTATAATATATATGATAAATAGTAGTGGCCCAAGTACAGATCCTTGAGGAACACCTGTATCAAATGAGTTATAATTAGAATATTCCTTTCCTATTTTTACAGTAAACGTACGGTTAGATACAAAGGACATCATCCAATCTAGAGCTGTATTTATTATTCCTATTTCAATCAATCTATGTTTTAGAATATCGTGGTCTAGAGTGTCAAAAACTGCTGAAAGGTCGAGAAGAAGTAGTTGTGTATGATTATTATTATCAAGGGATGTAATAATACTATCTAAGACATCAATTACGGTTGTATCGGTGCTATGATTTGTTCTGTATGCACTTTGGTAGTTATCTATTAAATTGTTAGAATATAAAAAAGCTTTCAATTGTATAGTAACTACTCGTTCTAGTAATTTAGATATAGTAGGAAGTTGTGATATTGGGCGATAGTTTTTCAAGTCATTTATGTCATGTTTATGTTTTTTAAGTATGGGTGTAATTATTGCATGTTTATATTCAGGGGGAACTATTCCAGTAGTTAGTGAGTTTTTAAAAATTGTAGTTAAGGGAATGGATATTGACGGTGCTATTATTTTCATTAAAGGAAGTGGTAATGGATCTTGTGGGGATGTAGAGTTAGAATTTGCTAATAATGTTTGAATTAGATTATTGGAAGGGGGTTGGAATTCTGTGAGGTATTGATTAATTAAAGTCGAGTGGTCTATTGAAATATTGTGTATATTATGTTGATTATTGTTAAATGTACTACATAGAATATTTATTTTATCTACAAAATATTTGGAAAAATTATTGCATAGTATATTATCTGGAATATCTGGAAGGACTCTTTCTTTTGATTTTCCTAGTAAAGAATTAGTTATCCCATAGAGATGTTTTTGATTAGAGGTTGATTGATTTATTTCAGTATAGTAGTATTTATTCTTAGCTATTTCTATAGATTTTTTAAAATAACTCTTAACCTTGAGTAGGGATTCTAAGGAAGATTCTGATGGATATTTTGAAAAATATCTTTCAGTTTTCCTCATTTCCTGTTTGACTAATAAAGTATCAGAGTTAAACCATTTATTTGTACGACTATTTATGCATTTAACTCTAATGGGAGCATATTTATTTAGTATATATGATAGATGATCATTTTATTCTATCGCCGATATGTTATCATGAATTTCTATAATACTATTGGAGAGAAGTTCGTGGTCGATATTAGTAAGTTTTCTATAATTAATTAATTGTGTGTTCATTTTTTGTTTTGGAATATTGATATTAAATATTATAGCAAAATGGTCTGTAATGAGATATTTAATATTAAGTACGTTTAGTATTTGTGTGGAATATATAGAAGTAAAAATTAAATCTAATGTATTGCCTCCTATGTGTGTGGGCTTGTTTATATGTTGATGTAGTGATTGTGAGTCTGTAAGTGAGATTAGATTACTTGAAGGTGTATCATTTAAATTAACATGAAAATTAAAATCGCCTAGTAATATAGTATTATCTAATTGTGTAGTAGCTAATAAGTCATTGAGATCATTGAGAAAAGATATGTAATTATTTGATGGTGGTCGATATATAATAATAAAGCGTATAGTTTTATTGGAGTGAATATAGCTATGATACATTCAGATCCAGGTAGTATATATTTTGTAAAGCTGGTTAGTTTAAGAGATTTTTTATATAGAATACCTACACCGCCTCCTCTCCTTAATTCTTGACGTGGTATATGTTTGAAGTTATATATATTATTGGTAATCTGTGGAATGATATATTCAGAATATTCATTAAGCCAAGTTTCCGTTAGGGCAATTATATCATGATTAAATTCATGGTTAAAATCATTTAATAAATCAATGTTAGAGTGTATTGATCGTATATTAATTAAAGAACACGTAATATATTTATCGTAGTATAGTCATTTCGCGGTATCCGTAGAAGTAGTTTGTTCAGGTGAAATTGTACTTTTAAAAGCATTAGTAATATAATCATCATAGCTTTTCGTCCATGTATCGAGATTTGTAGTAGGTATAATGAGTGGTTCTTTGGACCAATTAATTTTACTAGTATTTTCTATACGAGTTCGTAGTTCATATGTATTAGAAATTCTATTTAAAACACATTTATAATTAGTAACATAATTGGATTTTATTGCATGATAAAGTATTTTACCGTGTCATACTATTTTTATATCGAGTGATTTCCTCATGAATAAATTACTAAATTTTGTATCTTTTAGCCGGTATCGTAATGTGATGAACTTTGATAGTGTATATGGAGAGTATGTTGTTATTGTTGTTAAATAATGTTGTTAAAATTATATTTTACTTTAGTGATTATGGAAGTATCTAGTTCTAATATAGCGAATAACTCATCTATAATATTATTACTTGGACTTTGTTTATTGATATTTTCTATTACTATTGATAATTGTGGGTCAGTGTTAGGAATTTTACGTAGTTGTTTATTTATTGTATTATTTGTTTTAATTATGCTATCTGTTGATTTTATTAATATGTCAGCGTAAGATGGTTTTGTGAATTGATTATAAGTTTTTTTATTTCGTTTATATTTTCGTTGAGTAATTTCAAAGAAGTTACGTCATTACTACCATCAGTTTGATTATTAATAATTATGGGAGTATTTATACATGAAGTACATTTAAATATAAAATTTACACTACTTAGTATATCCATTACAGCTAAGGATGGATTATTACTGTTTATCCATTTTTTTGGAATACACCCTGCTTGGTATAGACAGGTATAATGAATAAATAAATTACATTGACTACATTCAATTTTATTAAAATTATCTGAAATATTACATTGGTAGCATGCCATGATGATAAATAATATTATTGTGAGTATAATAATAGTTAATAGGACTTATATGTAATTATTAAATATAACATTATGATATAAGACAGTACAGCATGTAAATCGCAAATATTATTCAATGACAAACCGTTATAGAGATGGCCTAGATTCAAAATCGTTATTAAAACAATAGGATTTTATAACAATTGATTATTAGAAAAACACGTCTGTTCGCTCCGAATGACAGAGACAGAATGCTGAACTACTACTACTACTACTACTACTACTACTACTACTACTACTACTACTACTACTACTACTACTACTACTACTACTACTACTACTACTACTACTACTACTACTACTACTACTACTACTACTACTACTACTACTACTACTACTACTACTACTACTACTACTACTACTACTACTACTACTACTACTACTACTACTACTACTACTACTACTACTACTACTACTACTACTACTACTACTACTACTACTACTACTACTACTACTACTACTACTACTACTACTACTACTACTACTACTACTACTACTACTACTACTACTACTACTACTACTACTACTACTACTACTACTACTACTACTACTACTACTACTACTACTACTACTACTACTACTACTACTACTACTACTACTACTACTACTACTACTACTACTACTACTACTACTACTACTACTACTACTACTACTACTACTACTACTACTACTACTACTACTACTACTACTACTACTACTACTACTACTACTACTACTACTACTACTACTACTACTACTACTACTACTACTACTACTACTACTACTACTACTACTACTACTACTACTGCTAATGTCACTACTACCACTGATCACATAGAACATGAAGTCCTGTTACAGATGCTATGCTCCAACCACCACGCAAGGAATTATAGTGAATGCTGAAAACAATGATTTATTCTTCGGTAAAGCTCAACACAAGAAAAGCCTTCAGAAGCCAAACGTACGAAACAAATACAGAACCTCACGTTAATACCATACCATAGAATATTTAATTATGCCTATTATATAAAGAGATGTGCACGTATTAATTAGCGTCTCGTTTCATTGGAGGGTACCCTCGTTGTGAGTATAGATTACAAGATAATCTCTGGTACTCTCCTTTGAGCAGAAATTGTATATACTGCATTATATTATTTCTTCTCAATAAACCATATTCAATTCAATTCAAATACATCTCTGTACCCCCCGCCCCACAGTTAGACATTCCGACATATGTGAAGAGAAAAGATACAGGCCTTCGAAGATGCATGGGATTACTGAATAATAAATATGATAACAGATTATATATTCATTTATGTATATATATATATATATATATATATATTAAATATATAGAGTAGGGTAAAGTTTATATATTTATTAAACCTTGTTAACTATAAAAAAAACATATAAATAATAGGAATTTTAGATTTTATATAGAAATACTTTCGTTTCTAGAACTGGTTAATATGTTTGTAGATTTAGAACTTGACCCTTGGATAGAGGTCAATATTGCAATTAAGATGATGTTGATGAGTCATAAAGAACGTATTAGTATTTGATTACAATACACCATATGAAATAAATATTTCAAATTGTAGATATTTTAATCCGATACCAATTGGATAATCATTAAGGTATCATTACTATATCATTATAACCATACTAAAGTATATATTATTATTTCTACGATATGTAAACAATTTTATTATAATGTTTATATAAAAAACTAATATAATGATAATCTAGAACTAATATAAAGATGTTTTTTATAATAAAATTAATTTAAATAAATTATTCAATTCTTATAATATATATATATATATAATTATTATCACAAATATATGAAATTATTCAATTAATGAAGTTTAAAGTAAATAATATGAATCAATATAAAATAACTGTTATTAATATAAAAATCTATGAATGTAGATACCAATTACAATATTTTATATATATATAAATATCGTAGGGCTTGGTGTGTAATAAATGACTTAAAAAGTAAGTTGTTTATTGTTACAAAAATAGTTATAAAAATAGGTTCAAGTAATGAATACCAGTAGTATCGATGCTAGTGAATGGATTGTGAAGGTTATCGTACTCTTCACATAACTATTCACTCTACTCGCGTGTGTTGTGTGATATAAACGGGTGTGGGTATTAGATCTTCGGGCGCTTGAAACTTACGCGATGAAGGACATACATATCACACTTGGTCGTATATTTAAATATAGTACAATAATGAAGTGTATTATTTGACTGGATGGAAACGAGGCCGTAGTACGCGTAGTCACCACCATAAGGGGTCAGGGGTCACACTACCCGGCGCGATAGTTTCATAAAGAACGCGTTACGGCACTTATCGCTCGACTCGGGCAGGTACTTATCGTAGAAGTCGGTGACGTAGACGCTGGCCTTGAAGCCGTAACTCTGGTAGAGAACCATGGCCGGGTTGTCGGCCGATACGTGCAAGGTTATATCCTTGCCGGTACATGCCTGGCCGCGGGAGCTCGGTGTTAATATTGCTATAGAGTTCGTAGTGAAGGGGGGTGGGGGAAACTCGGTGATAAACGGTGAGAAGGAGTGGTGGGCGTAACTCTGTATTAAACAGTGAACAGGGGATTAGATAAGGGTAAATAGGTGAGGGTAATTGTAAATCGATAGCAAGCGTAACGAAGACGAGAAGGTTATGTTATCTTAGGTGTGACTTTTGTATCAGAAAGTTGGTCAGGTTAATACATTGCATAGATACAATGGTAGTCTGTCAATCTGTGCACGTTTTCATGTTCAACAATCACACCCTTAGGGAACATCGCAGTGTGATGTGCAGTGTGATGTGCAGTGTGATGTGTGGTGTGTAGTGTGATGTGCAGTGTGCAAACATGCACACATTAACAAAATCAGGTAAAACGATTTATTCAATAATATTAATTTCTTATATGTTATTTAGTATCTTTCAACAAATTATAATTGAAATCGATCTAGAAATATCATATAAAGCATCTTATTGTAAAACACATTACACATTTTGTAAACTAAATAGTCAATTATATATGTTATTATAAACTAAATGTAAAGCATCTCTCGACTAATGCCTGTAGTGATGTCAGGCGATGACGATGTTAACCAAATGGTCACGGTCCGCTAAACACAACACTCTAATGGGGCTAGTCGGGCTTCGTATAGTGCTATTATTCAATGCATAACAATGCAAAATGGGCGTTGTAATTATGCTATGTTTAGATCTATCTCGGGATGAATTAATGCTATCCGTGAAATATATTGTGTACGAGACTTTAGATATATAATGTTATATCTATTATAGTTCTAGATACTGTGGATTGTGTGTGGTTTAAAATAGGATTTATTGTTTTATAAGAGAGTTCTCTCTAGTTCTAACTATACGAGAGGGGGATATGGAGGGGTAGAGTGAGAGATAGAGGGGTGGACAAGTGACCGGTATGCGTAGTAACCTGAATGATGTGGTACAGCATGAAGTTAGCTATGCCACACCTCACCCAATCAGGGTGTGTCAACATGAACGGAATGTAGGCGGGCTCCATCCCGTGACCGGGCACGGCGAATGCGAAACCTATGACTAACTTCCTGGTGGTGGTGGTGGTGGTCGGTTATTTATAGATGTTTGTTACGGATGAGTGGTCAGATAGTTAGACTCGTGAATAGCTAGTAAAGCATCGCATTAAGGTCACGATATTGCATACGTTATTGCGCAGCAGCACCAGCACAACACAACGCAGCGCAGCATCATCAGCAGCACAACGCATCAGTAGCAGTAACACAACAACAGCAACAGCAACAGTAGCAGTAGCAGGGATATTACACTAGTTAGCTACCACCACCAGGAAGCAGTGCTTCGACTAACTTGTACATGGCGACGACACTGAAGTCAGGGTAGTCGAGAACTTCTGAGGCTGTGATGACAGTAGCGATGTTAATAGGGTGGAAGGGGAGGGGGGGAGAGAGGGGTAGCGATGTTAGTAGGGTGAAAGGGGAGGGGGGTGGAAGGAGAGGGAGAGAGAAGGTAGAAATGTTAAAAGTTTTCAAATCAGAGTAAATAATAATATAAGGGTGAAATGTGCTTATTAATAATAGGTGAAGGGTATGTGGATTACAAACTATCTATTCCCTTCCAGAAGAACTCTTCACACAGATGATTGATGGTAGAGATGTGCTGCATTCCTATGTAGCAGTAGTCTATGGGGTGGTGTATATCTGGGCTGTGTAAGGGTAGTGGTGTAGGGGTTAGTGGTGTAGGGGTAGGTGTAATGATGGGGTGAGGTAGGGGTAGTGTAATGCTGGTATGAGGTGGGGTGTAGGGGTGGTGTAATGCTGGGGTGAGGGGGGGTGTAGGGGTGGTGTAATGCTGGGGTGAGGGGGGTGTAGTAGGGGTGGTGCTGTTAGTGGGGGTACTGAGGTGTAGCGGTGTTAATGGTGTGAGATATGTTATATTGTGAAGAGAGAGAGTGAGAGTTTTGTATTTAGTATATACTATATACTAAATTGTATTACTAAACGAACACATGAGACTCGCGTGCCGTGGAAGCGTGTACCCGAAGCCTAGTGGTGCTTGTGATGGTTGTGACCGAAGTGACAATATTGTACTGGCTAATTCTTGGGGTGCAGGTGCAGTCACACGCAGTGCGTGCATCACCCTAATTAGCCAATCGGTAAACATGTTATGTAATAATTAGCGGTGAACTAGATATCGGACGCGTATGGAAAGTTCCACACATAACAAGATGTAGAAGAGGTGATGGTGTGAGGTAGTATGTAGTACTGTACTATATCATGACACACACGCCTTATAAGGGAATGTTTGATTGACAGACACTAACTCTTGTGTATTGAGAGCTCGAAGTAGATGCAGCCTGGGAGAGTCTACTTCATAGTTACGCCAGATGTAAGGTTTCAGAGATCTGGTTACACGAGATAACAGTGTTATCAATTAAAGGAGGAGGAGGAGGAGGAGGAGGAGGAGGATGATCAATGTGATGTGAAGATGATTGATAAATATTTCATCGAGAAGAATGAATTTGATTATTTGCAAAATTAGATTATATCCTAATTTTTCACAATATATAACTTATGCATATTTATACAATATTCATATTTGTATATTTTGTATATTATGAATTTTTATATAACTGTTACCATTTTGATATTTCAAAACCATTACATTCTGATATTAAAATTGTAATGACTTTATTTATTTCTCATTAAGGGCAAGGTAACCCTTAATTGTTATCAAAAAAAACTATATTGAAATATTAAAATGTATTTCATTATCTTTAATATGTTAACTATGTAAAACTATATCATATATGCATAATAAACATAAGATTGTAAACAAAAATAATATTTCAATAAATGAATACTTTGGAAATAATATAGGTCTACATTATTATACTTAGTTTGTACACTAAGTTATACTTCATTTACAAATCTTTAAAAGCATATCAAATATAATAAGTATGCTGATATCGTTACTATACAAAAGTAATAGCCGTAATGAATCTAAAGCATTTTATCTATACATTATTTCTTTATTTATCTATGGAAACTTCCGACTGACACAAGGACGCATGTTCTGCATTATGATTCATCTAAATAATCATGCTGAACAAGGAATAGTAGATATAGTAACGTAACATATGGTACTTATTATGTGTAGTTAATGCTTGTCATTCTATCGTATTGTACATATAGTTATCAATAATTATATATATTCATACTGTCGATAATATTTCATTAGATCACGTATGCTATCAAGAATTTTAATTTAAAGTTTAAATATTATTTATATACAACTTTAGAAGCTTATATATATAATAAACAGCAGTATTAGTAATTAGAGTATTATTTATTACCCATAAAATATAAGTAAACCTAGAGGTTATATTTCAGATCTTTTTCTAAAAAAGAATATAAACTGTAAAGATAAATGATATTATAAAATCATGACAATAGAAAGATTTTCTTTCTTTTTCAGTACAATTACTAGATCCAATTTTAGATTATATTATACGAAATCATACCGATACATGGATACTGAAACATGGCCACACTAATGTAGGTCGTCCAAGAAGAAACTATGTTGAACAATTAAAGGAAGATGTGAATGAAGTGAGATCTGCGATGATGGAGAGAGATGTATGGAAAGAAAGTGTTCAAATGGCTCGGGATAACAACCCCACTCTGTGAGGTAAGGGACCTACTTAGTTAGATATGAATGTTATCTACATGGTAAACAACAAATTAGTCCTCATTCAATTACCAAAAGTACCATCTTTTAGTAGACATATAATGTACACTCTTTTAAATTATCAAAGAGTTACCTTAACCCTTTAGGCGAAACATTTGAATTTTTAAATAAATATATTTAATATTATATATGATATTATATAAAAATCAGTAAATATAATATATTACCTTTAAAATGATATATGGTTTGATGCATAAAATTAACTATAAGTGTAATAAATAAGTATTTATACATACAACTATATAACAATAAAGATTAAAATGATAGTAAAATATTTATAATTTTATTTTTAAATTGATATTACAGCTCTTTTTTTTTAAACTTAATTTTAAATCTTTGAAGATAAACAACTTTTGATCTACTTGATAAATTGATATGTAAATTTCAGAACTTAAGCATAATAAATATCTCTTCTTATGTAGGGCATACAAGTAAAATTAGTTACAGGAATTACTGAATTTTGTGAGTGTAAAATTAGTGTTTGTAGGTCTCATTCTCATCATCTTATAACTATCATTTAATACTATATAGAATTTTTTATATAACTTAATATAATTAATAAGACATACACAAATGTAGAGGAACTATGTACAGAAACTATTGTTATTTTAGGCGTGCGTTTATCTAAACAATGCTATTTTGCTCTATCTAAAAATGCTAAGGATAAATAACTAATGGAGATAATTACTTAATTTTTTTTTATTCAACAGATACTTTCCTCCATCTTATAGGATCTGTCTTTATATAAATGTATTTAAAATGATGTAAAAAATAGTCTCAAATAGTTAAATATTTATTTTTTATTTTGTTCATAAAAATTATCTTTTATTTAAATAATATAATTTCTATATAATTTTCTTTTAATTAATATAATATATAATAATATATCCAACAGGATTCCTATATATGTATATGTTATACATTTATAGTAAACATTTCAGATAAAAATAATAAAAATAAAAAAAATAGTAGGAATTTACATATAGTTACTAAGTGAAAAAGTAGAAACTTGAGAAAATGACAGTTTTTTAAAACAAATAATCATAAAAGATTATAAAATATATATATATATATTACGTTTATAAACAACACTGACATAATAATAATTAGTACTAATATAGAGTACTCAAATATATTATAATTCAATATACAAATAAATATATGTATAGAAGTTATAAAATAGAAAAATATAAATTTATATTTATAGTAATAGTTTAATTATAGTTATAAAGTATTATAAAAAATAAATAATGAATAATATAAAATAAATACAAGAATATAACGTATTGACTAGACAGAGATAATTATAGAAAGAACGAATTGCTAAATTTTCTGTGGAAATGTATCCTTTCAACCAATGATATCTTATTATACACATAAGTTATTTGTTTATTAATTATATGGAATTTATCTATAATCTATGCTTAATGTAAATATAGAAATTTGTTTAGTAAAATATTTGTATACGATATCGAAATATACAATTAAATGTAACAGGTATTTACAAAAATATTGACATTTCCTTCAATTTCCTTCCATCAATTTCAAATAATTATTATATCGATTACGCTTATAAAAACACTTTATATTGATATAAATACTCACAAATAATTAGAGAAATTTTACTTATTTATAAATAAGATATTAAACATGGAAAATGTGTAATAAATTTGTTTGTTAAAATAAAAATATTAATCATATTTTAACTTGCACCCTTAAAATAAAATTTCCTATCTTCACCATGACCCTTACGTATAAGTCTTAAGCCCTTAAGTCTTTATTAATTTCACATATATTCAAAAGTTCACATGTTATCAAAAAGAAAAATATAGATATTTTTAATAAGTTTTATCTATAATACAAGCAAAGTAAGGATTGGTTATACATGTATGCTTAATTGTACACTTGAAAGCTGTTGTCCTATTGTGCCATCACCCAGGTGTATATATTTAAATTTTAAATCAATGATGACACTTATTTTTAAATTAATGATTTCCAAATGATTTTGTCAAATTTTAATACAATGTAATACACATTATAGAATGTAGAATGTTATATAATGATATATAAAAACATCATTCAATTACGTATATTTAATAAAAAATAATAAAGAAATATAATTTTTTTTAAATGAATGCATTTTTTTTACAATTAAATAAATATCTGGTATCCTTGAAATCATTGATATTTAATTAAAATGACTGAAAATATTTCGGAATACACAAATTTACTATTGATGCAAAAATAGATTGCACATGTAATTTCCTTTATAGATGTTAGATAAGTTAGCTGATACCAGACTCAGGTATAGTTAAGTATAGTAAGAATATTCATATATTGTGAATTTAATTTTAACTCTTATTATCGTTATAAATGATAAGAACTCGGCTATACTAAATTCATTATTATTATTTTTCCTAAAAATTATGATAATCTTAATAATTTGAAATGTTAAAAATGTTAACTTAAAATAAAAGAATCATATTTATCACTCTGTCGGGCAAGTTCTCGTTTCAGGAGTAGAGTAACTAAGACGAGGGGCATTCCTTACGATCGGTGAGGCGGAACACATACACTAGATACACGTCACGTGACGATAACCTCATGGAGAAAGGACTAGTGGTGGAGGTCTCGTGGTTCTGACCGTACAGCATCTCCTTGAAAGTTGTGCTGAGCTTAGTTTTCACGGCTGACGTGGTTATCGAGTTTGTCTGAGTTAGGTGACACGGGGGTCTGAGTTAGGTGACACGGGGGGGTGTGTGTTAGGTAATCAGACTGTTCAGATACATGCGTGTTATGTTAATGTTTTGTCATGCTAATGTTTCGATTGCATTAAATTTAGTAACTAAAGGAGACCAACTTATGGGGAAAATATAAATTTGCACTATGATATTACAAAAAGATTATAGACTTTATGAAATCTAAATACCCAATTACATAATGCAAATAAAACATTCATATTATATAATTACTTTAAATATGAATAAATTCAGGTATTTAATTGATAACAAAATGGCATTTTATTATTAAATTTAGTAACTAAAGGAGACCAACTTATGGGGAAAATATAAATTTGCACTATGATATTACAAAAAGATTATAGACTTTATGAAATCTAAATACCCAATTACATAATGCAAATAAAACATTCATATTATATAATTACTTTAAATATGAATAAATTCAGGTATTTAATTGATAACAAAATGGCATTTTATTATTAAATTTAGTAACTAAAGGAGACCAACTTATGGGGAAAATATAAATTTGCACTATGATATTACAAAAAGATTATAGACTTTATGAAATCTAAATACCCAATTACATAATGCAAATAAAACATTCATATTATATAATTACTTTAAATATTAATAAATTCAGGTATTTAATTGATAACAAAATGGCATTTTATTATTAAATTTAGTAACTAAAGGAGACCAACTTATGGGGAAAATATAAATTTGCACTATGATATTACAAAAAGATTATAGACTTTATGAAATCTAAATACCCAATTACATAATGCAAATAAAACATTCATATTATATAATTACTTTAAATATGAATAAATTCAGGTATTTAATCGATAACAAAATTAAAGATATTAAATTAAGAGAATGATAAAATACGTGAATATCTAATTCGCTAACCTGGAATTTATCGAGAATTTCGACCCTCTGTGAAATGTGTATACGAGTTAAAGGAAGCATTACGATTGGTCAATTATTAGCGAGTTATTTAATCGCAAATAGAGCCCGCAGAAGGTACAAACACCTAGATCTAACGCAGTGGTGTCCACCGAGTGAGTGTATATCGTACACAGGTCACTTTGAGTGAGATAGTCTTCTCTAGTAGGGTGTGAGATGGCTGTAGCATGTACAGGTGGACATGGTCTACTGGTCTACGTAATGTGTCCACCTGACCACCTGACCTACTACAAGCATCGCAGCCTAAGTAAGCTAGTCCTCTCTCTATCGAGGTTAGCTATTAAAGCTAGCTACTGCTGCGATAGTGACTAAGAGTGGACGTAATGTGGCCGTAATAGGCTTCTAACCAGTAGTGACTGATGACCAGTTGTGACCCCTAACCTTGTCGGTTGTCATGCCGGTGTATTTACGCATTATCCTGTCAAGGTCAAACGGTTGTTTCCCTTTTTTGTACATTGCCTATTGTTTTATTAGTGATGGTTTTAATAGTGGGACTGTGATGGTAGTAATTGTGATGGTTGTAATGGTAGTAGTAATGGTAGTAGTAATGGTAATGGTAGTAGTGATGGTAATAGTGGTGGTTATGGCGGTGATGGTAGTGAGAGAAGTGATGATGGTTACATCGGGTATAGATGATGATGATGATGATGATGATGACGATGTTGATGATGATGGTGGCAACATTAGTAAAGGGATGTCACCCACCTTGACTACTTTTTATTAATATATTATTAATTAATTAAAACATTCATAATTCTATCTAAATCATTTAAAATGTGTACACATTTTTTTATGCACAATTGTCATAACTTTAATTTAATACAAATTTAAAAAAACTAAGATATGAATTCTATTATAGAATTTGATAAGCTTTCCAACGATCCTAATTTTATTATAATAGCATCAATATTTAAAATCTCATTCTAGATTCTACCTATATCCCATCTTTAAATATATAATAACTATAAAGTAATAACTTTATAGTTATTATTGATATCACTAAGATATAAGTATTAGCTAAGTAAATCTATTATATATGTGGGTAGTTGTTGTTTAGTAAATGGTTTGGGGTTATATCAAATATAAAAGGTGTATTATTACGAAGGTTAAAGATGTATAATAAAAATGAATTACAAATTTAAAATTGTATTTATAATGTAATTGTCACGTGATTTTAATATAGGAAAGAGCGGTTATTTTTCTATATACAAATATGTATAGGCATTTTTAAAATCTCTGCAGCATGTCGAATACTAACTATAACAAAATTAAAATTGAACCAGCTTAACCCACACCCACACCTACACCCACACCCACACCTATACCCACACCTACACCTACACATACACCCACACATACACATACACCCACACATACCTGACGTTTTTGAAGCTTAGCTCTCATCACATTATGTATTGGGTCTAGCCGAACATTGCCAACGTCTAGCAGTTTATTCAAGAGGTTCAGTTCGCTTAGGTAAGATATGCGGATGATTCCTGTATCCTCTCCTAAATCCTATTGGAGGAAGGGCGGGGTGGGGAGGGGTTAAGTAGGATTGTATGCCATTGTTATTATCTATTATGACTTCTTTATTTCTAATCATAATGATATATATCACACATATATCACATATATACTAATTTATATTCCAAAATTGATCCATATGGGGACTTCCTCCAGTCTCTAGAAATTTAACACGGGGGAGATATATATCCTATAGTGGAGTACATATATCATATATATATATATATATATATATATATATATATATATATATATATATATATCTCATGATTATGTTTACTAATAATATTTATGCTACAAATATAAAATGAATTCTTAAAAATATAAATTTTAATAATAAAATATTTAAATATATGTATATTTATATTATTATAATATTAATTTAATACATATATTTCTTTAATATGTATATTTATATTATTATAATATTAATTTAAAACATATATTTAAATATTTTATTATTAAGATTTATATTTTTTAATTTTCTTGGCTTATGATAAATTTCATGGAAAAAAAATTGTTCTGGAAAATTTTTATTTAAAAAAAAATGTATAGTACGATTTATTATTATTAATAAAATCTATCTATTATGTAAAGTATACATAGATTGAAAATATAATATGAATGTAAAAAAAAAAATGTATAGTACGATTTATTATTATTAATAAAATCTATCTATTATGTAAAGTATACATAGATTGAAAATATAATATGAAAGTAAGTACTAATATAATAAAATAAGGTCTATTGAAATATTGTGTATATTATGTTGATTATTGTTAAATGTACTACATAGAATATTTATTTTATCTACAAAATATTTGGAAAAATTATTGCATAGTATATTATCTGGAATATCTGGAAGGACTCTTTCTTTTGATTTTCCTAGTAAAGAATTAGTTATCCCATAGAGATGTTTTTGATTAGAGGTTGATTGATTTATTTCAGTATAGTAGTATTTATTCTTAGCTATTTCTATAGATTTTTTAAAATAACTCTTAACCTTGAGTAGGGATTCTAAGGAAGATTCTGATGGATATTTTGAAAAATATCTTTCAGTTTTCCTCATCCTCATTTCCTGTTTGACTAATAAAGTATCAGAGTTAAACCATTTATTTGTACGACTATTTATGCATTTAACTCTAATGGGAGCATATTTATTTAGTATATATGATAGATGATCATTTTGTTCTATCGCCGATATGTTATCATGATTAATTTCTATAATACTATTAGAGAGAAGTTCGTGGTCGATATTAGTAAGTTTTCTATAATTAATTAATTGTGTGTTAATTTTTTGTTTTGGAATATTGATATTAAATATTATAGCAAAATGGTCTGTAATGAGATATTTAATATTAAGTACGTTTAGTATTTGTGTGGAATATATAGAAGTAAAAATTAAATCTAATGTATTGCCTCCTATGTGTGTGGGCTTGTTTATATGTTGATGTAGTGATTGTGAGTCTGTAAGTGAGATTAGATTACTTGAAGGTGTATCATTTAAATTAACATGAAAATTAAAATCGCCTAGTAATATAGTATTATCTAATTGTGTAGTAGCTAATAAGTCATTGAGATCATTGAGAAAAGATATGTAATTATTTGATGGTGGTCGATATATAATAATAAAGCGTATAGTTTTATTGGAGTGAATATAGCTATGATACATTCAGATCCAGGTAGTATATATTTTGTAAAGCTGGTTAGTTTAAGAGATTTTTTATATAGAATACCTACACCGCCTCCTCTCCTTAATTCTTGACGTGGTATATGTTTGAAGTTATATATATTATTGGTAATCTGTGGAATGATATATTCAGAATATTCATTAAGCCAAGTTTCCGTTAGGGCAATTATATCATGATTAAATTCATGGTTAAAATCATTTAATAAATCAATGTTAGAGTGTATTGATCGTATATTAATTAAAGAACACGTAATATATTTATCGTAGTATAGTCATTTCGCGGTATCCGTAGAAGTAATTTGTTCAGGTGAAATTGTACTTTTAAAAGCATTAGTAATATAATCATCATAGCTTTTCGTCCAGGTATCGAGATTTGTAGTAGGTATAATGAGTGGTTCGTTGGACCAATTAATTTTACTAGTATTTTCTATACGAGTTCGTAGTTCATATGTATTAGAAATTCTATTTAAAACACATTTATAATTAGTAACATAATTGGATTTTATTGCATGATAAAGTATTTTACCGTGTCATACTATTTTTATATCGAGTGATTTCCTCATGAATAAATTACTAAATTTTGTATCTTTTAGCCGGTATCGTAATGTGATGAACTTTGATAGTGTATATGGAGAGTTAAATATAATTTCAATGTTGTTAAAATTATATTTTACTTTAGTGATTATGGAAGTATCTAGTTCTAATATAGCGAATAACTCATCTATAATATTATTACTTGGACTTTGTTTATTGATATTTTCTATTACTATTGATAATTGTGGGTCAGTGTTAGGAATTTTACGTAGTTGTTTATTTATTGTATTATTTGTTTTAATTATGTTATCTGTTGATTTTATTAATATGTCAGCGTAAGATGGTGTTTGTGAATTGATTATAAGTTTTTTTATTTCGTTTATATTTTCGTTGAGTAATTTCAAAGAAGTTACGTCATTACTACTATCAGTTTGATTATTAATAATTATGGGAGTATTTATACATGAAGTACATTTAAATATAAAATTTACACTACTTAGTATATCCATTACAGCTAAGGATGGATTATTACTGTTTATCCATTTTTTTGGAATACACCCTGCTTGGTATAGACAGGTATAATGAATAAATAAATTACATTGACTACATTCAATTTTATTAAAATTATCTGAAATATTACATTGGTAGCATGCCATGATGATAAATAATATTATTGTGAGTATAATAATAGTTAATAGGACTTATATGTAATTATTAAATATAACATTATGATATAAGACAGTACAGCATGTAAATCGCAAATATTATTCAATGACAAACCGTTATAGAGATGGCCTAGATTCAAAATCGTTATTAAAACAATAGGATTTTATAACAATTGATTATTAGAAAAACACGTCTGTTCGCTCCGAATGACAGAGACAGAATGCTGAACTACTACTACTACTACTACTACTACTACTACTACTACTACTACTACTACTACTACTACTACTACTACTACTACTACTACTACTACTACTACTACTACTACTACTACTACTACTACTACTACTACTACTACTACTACTACTACTACTACTACTACTACTACTACTACTACTACTACTACTACTACTACTACTACTACTACTACTACTACTACTACTACTACTACTACTACTACTACTACTACTACTACTACTACTACTACTACTACTACTACTACTACTACTACTACTACTACTACTACTACTACTACTACTACTACTACTACTACTACTACTACTACTACTACTACTACTACTACTACTACTACTACTACTACTACTACTACTACTACTACTACTACTACTACTACTACTACTACTACTACTACTACTACTACTACTACTACTACTGATAATGTCACTACTACCACTGATCACATAGAACATGAAGTCCTGTTACAGATGCTATGCTCCAACCACCACGCAAGGAATTATAGTGAATGCTGAAAACAATGATTTATTCTTCGGTAAAGCTCAACACAAGAAAAGCCTTCAGAAGCCAAACGTACGAAACAAATACAGAACCTCACGTTAATACCATACCATAGAATATTTAATTATGCCTATTATATAAAGAGATGTGCACGTATTAATTAGCGTCTCGTTTCATTGGAGGGTACCCTCGTTGTGAGTATAGATTACAAGATAATCTCTGGTACTCTCCTTTGAGCAGAAATTGTATATACTACATTAT
Source organism: Osedax fenrisi (assembly GCA_964019155.1). Classification (NCBI taxonomy): domain Eukaryota; kingdom Metazoa; phylum Annelida; class Polychaeta; order Sabellida; family Siboglinidae; genus Osedax; species Osedax fenrisi. The sequence goes on from OZ025239.1 coordinate 3,661,197, forward strand.
ATTATTTCTTCTCAATAAACCATATTCAATTCAATTCAAATACATCTCTGTACCCCCCGCCCCACAGTTAGACATTCCGACATATGTGAAGAGAAAAGATACAGGCCTTCGAAGATGCATGGGATTACTGAATAATAAATATGATAACAGATTATATATTCATTTATGTATATATATATATATATATATATATATATATATATTAAATATATAGAGTAGGGTCAAGTTTATATATTTATTAAACCTTGTTAACTATAAAAAAAATAATTATGAACAAAAAAACATATAAATAATAGGAATTTTAGATTTTATATAGAAATACTTTCGGTTCTAGAACTGGTTAATATGTTTGTAGATTTAGAACTTGACCCTTGGATAGAGGTCAATATTGCAATTAAGATGATGTTGATGAGTCATAAAGAACGTATTAGTATTTGATTACAATACACCATATGAAATAAATATTTCAAATTGTAGATATTTTAATCCGATACCAATTGGATAATCATTAAGGTATCATTACTATATCATTATAACCATACTAAAGTATATATTATTATTTCTACGATATGTAAACAATTTTATTATAATGTTTATATAAAAAACTAATATAATGATAATCTAGAACAAAGATAAAGATGTTTTTTATAATAAAATTAATTTAAATAAATTATTCAATTCTTATAATATATATATATATAATTATTATCACAAATATATGAAATTATTCAATTAATGAAGTTTAAAGTAAATAATATGAATCAATATAAAATAACTGTTATTAATATAAAAATCTATGAATGATAATTACAATATTTTATATATATATAAATATCGTAGGGTTTGGTGTGTAATAAATGACTTAAAAAGTAAGTTGTTTATTGTTACAAAAATAGTTATAAAAATAGGTTCAAGTAATGAATACCAGTAGTATCGATGCTAGTGAATGGATTGTGAAGGTTATCGTACTCTTCACATAACTATTCACTCTACTCGCGTGTGTTGTGTGATATAAACGGGTGTGGGTATTAGATCTTCGGGCGCTTGAAACTTACGCGATGAAGGACATACATATCACACTTGGTCGTATATTTAAATATAGTACAATAATGAAGTGTATTATTTGACTGGATGGAAACGAGGCCGTAGTACGCGTAGTCACCACCATAAGGGGTCAGGGGTCACACTACCCGGCGCGATAGTTTCATAAAGAACGCGTTACGGCACTTATCGCTCGACTCGGGCAGGTACTTATCGTAGAAGTCGGTGACGTAGACGCTGGCCTTGAAGCCGTAACTCTGGTAGAGAACCATGGCCGGGTTGTCGGCCGATACGTGCAAGGTTATATCCTTGCCGGTACATGCCTGGCCGCGGGAGCTCGGTGTTAATATTGCTATAGAGTTCGTAGTGAAGGGGGGTGGGGGAAACTCGGTGATAAACGGTGAGAAGGGGTGGTGGGCGTAACTCTGTATTAAACAGTGAACAGGGGAATAGATAAGGGTAAATAGGTGAGGGTAATTGTAAATCGATAGCAAGCGTAACGAAGACGAGAAGGTTATGTTATCTTAGGTGTGACTTTTGTATCAGAAAGTTGGTCAGGTTAATACATTGCATAGATACAATGGTAGTCTGTCAATCTGTGCACGTTTTCATGTTCAACAATCACACCCTTAGGGAACATCGCAGTGTGATGTGCAGTGTGATGTGCAGTGTGATGTGTGGTGTGTAGTGCAGTGTGCAAACATGCACACATTAACAAAATCAGGTAAAACGATTTATTCAATAATATTAATTTCTTATATGTTATTTAGTATCTTTCAACAAATTATAATTGAAATCGATCTAGAAATATCATATAAAGCATCTTATTGTAAAACACATTACACATTTTGTAAACTAAATAGTCAATTATATATGTTATTATAAACTAAATGTAAAGCATCTGTCGACTAATGCCTGTAGTGATGTCAGGCGATGACGATGTTAACCAAATGGTCACGGTCCGCTAAACACAACACTCTAATGGGGCTAGTCGGGCTTCGTATAGTGCTATTATTCAATGCATAACAATGCAAAATGGGCGTTGTAATTATGCTATGTTTAGATCTATCTCGGGATGAATTAATGCTATCCGTGAAATATATTGTGTACGAGACTTTAGATATATAATGTTATATCTATTATAGTTCTAGATACTGTGGATTGTGTGTGGTTTAAAATAGGATTTATTGTTTTATAAGAGAGTTCTCTCTAGTGCTAACTATACGAGAGGGGGATATGGAGGGGTAGAGTGAGAGATAGAGGGGTGGACAAGTGACCGGTATGCGTAGTAACCTGAATGATGTGGTACAGCATGAAGTTAGCTATGCCACACCTCACCCAATCAGGGTGTGTCAACATGAACGGAATGTAGGCGGGCTCCATCCCGTGACCGGGCACGGCGAATGCGAAACCTATGACTAACTTCCTGGTGGTGGTGGTGGTGGTCGGTTATTTATAGATGTTTGTTACGGATGAGTGGTCAGATAGTTAGACTCGTGAATAGCTAGTAAAGCATCGCATTAAGGTCACGATATTGCATACGTTATTGCGCAGCAGCACCAGCACAACACAACGCAGCGCAGCATCATCAGCAGCACAACGCATCAGTAGCAGTAACACAACAACAGCAACAGCAACAGTAGCAGTAGCAGGGATATTACACTAGTTAGCTACCACCACCAGGAAGCAGTGCTTCGACTAACTTGTACATGGCGACGACACTGAAGTCAGGGTAGTCGAGAACTTCTGAGGCTGTGATGACAGTAGCGATGTTAATAGGGTGGAAGGGGAGGGGGGGAGAGAGGGGTAGCGATGTTAGTAGGGTGAAAGGGGAGGGGGGTGGAAGGAGAGGGAGAGAGAAGGTAGAAATGTTAAAAGTTTTCAAATCAGAGTAAATAATAATATAAGGGTGAAATGTGCTTATTAATAATAGGTGAAGGGTATGTGGATTACAAACTATCTATTCCCTTCCAGAAGAACTCTTCACACAGATGATTGATGGTAGAGATGTGCTGCATTCCTATGTAGCAGTAGTCTATGGGGTGGTGTATATCTGGGCTGTGTAAGGGTAGTGGTGTAGGGGTTAGTGGTGTAGGGGTAGGTGTAATGATGGGGTGAGGTAGGGGTAGTGTAATGCTGGTATGAGGTGGGGTGTAGGGGTGGTGTAATGCTGGGGTGAGGGGGGGGTGTAGGGGTGGTGTAATGCTGGGGTGAGGGGGGTGTAGTAGGGGTGGTGCTGTTAGTGGGGGTACTGAGGTGTAGCGGTGTTAATGGTGTGAGATATGTTATATTGTGAAGAGAGAGAGTGAGAGTTTTGTATTTAGTATATACTATATACTAAATTGTATTACTAAACGAACACATGAGACTCGCGTGCCGTGGAAGCGTGTACCCGAAGCCTAGTGGTGCTTGTGATGGTTGTGACCGAAGTGACAATATTGTACTGGCTAATTCTTGGGGTGCAGGTGCAGTCACACGCAGTGCGTGCATCACCCTAATTAGCCAATCGGTAAACATGTTATGTAATAATTAGCGGTGAACTAGATATCGGACGCGTATGGAAAGTTCCACACATAACAAGATGTAGAAGAGGTGATGGTGTGAGGTAGTATGTAGTACTGTACTATATCATGACACACACGCCTTATAAGGGAATGTTTGATTGACAGACACTAACTCTTGTGTATTGAGAGCTCGAAGTAGATGCAGCCTGGGAGAGTCTACTTCATAGTTACGCCAGATGTAAGGTTTCAGAGATCTGGTTACACGAGATAACAGTGTTATCAATTAAAGGAGGAGGAGGAGGAGGAGGAGGAGGAGGATGATCAATGTGATGTGAAGATGATTGATAAATATTTCATCGAGAAGAATGAATTTGATTATTTGCAAAATTAGATTATATCCTAATTTTTCACAATATATAACTTATGCATATTTATACAATATTCATATTTGTATATTTTGTATATTATGAATTTTTATATAACTGTTACCATTTTGATATTTCAAAACCATTACATTCTGATATTAAAATTGTAATGACTTTATTTATTTCTCATTAAGGGCAAGGTAACCCTTAATTGTTATCAAAAAAAACTATATTGAAATATTAAAATGTATTTCATTATCTTTAATATGTTAACTATGTAAAACTATATCATATATGCATAATAAACATAAGATTGTAAACAAAAATAATATTTCAATAAATGAATACTTTGGAAATAATATAGGTCTACATTATTATACTTAGTTTGTACACTAAGTTATACTTCATTTACAAATCTTTAAAAGCATATCAAATATAATAAGTATGCTGATATCGTTACTATACAAAAGTAATAGCCGTAATGAATCTAAAGCATTTTATCTATACATTATTTCTTTATTTATCTATGGAAACTTCCGACTGACACAAGGACGCATGTTCTGCATTATGATTCATCTAAATAATCATGCTGAACAAGGAATAGTAGATATAGTAACGTAACATATGGTACTTATTATGTGTAGTTAATGCTTGTCATTCTATCGTATTGTACATATAGTTATCAATAATTATATATATTCATACTGTCGATAATATTTCATTAGATCACGTATGCTATCAAGAATTTTAATTTAAAGTTTAAATATTATTTATATACAACTTTAGAAGCTTATATATATAATAAACAGCAGTATTAGTAATTAGAGTATTATTTATTACCCATAAAATATAAGTAAACCTAGAGGTTATATTTCAGATCTTTTTCTAAAAAAGAATATAAACTGTAAAGATAAATGATATTATAAAATCATGACAATAGAAAGATTTTCTTTCTTTTTCAGTACAATTACTAGATCCAATTTTAGATTATATTATACGAAATCATACCGATACATGGATACTGAAACATGGCCACACTAATGTAGGTCGTCCAAGAAGAAACTATGTTGAACAATTAAAGGAAGATGTGAATGAAGTGAGATCTGCGATGATGGAGAGAGATGTATGGAAAGAAAGTGTTCAAATGGCTCGGGATAACAACCCCACTCTGTGAGGTAAGGGACCTACTTAGTTAGATATGAATGTTATCTACATGGTAAACAACAAATTAGTCCTCATTCAATTACCAAAAGTACCATCTTTTAGTAGACATATAATGTACACTCTTTTAAATTATCAAAGAGTTACCTTAACCCTTTAGGCGAAACATTTGAATTTTTAAATAAATATATTTAATATTATATATGATATTATATAAAAATCAGTAAATATAATATATTACCTTTAAAATGATATATGGTTTGATGCATACAATTAACTATAAGTGTAATAAATAAGTATTTATACATACAACTATATAACAATAAAGATTAAAATGATAGTAAAATATTTATAATTTTATTTTTAAATTGATATTACAGCTCTTTTTTTTTAAACTTAATTTTAAATCTTTGAAGATAAACAACTTTTGATCTACTTGATAAATTGATATGTAAATTTCAGAACTTAAGCATAATAAATATCTCTTCTTATGTAGGGCATACAAGTAAAATTAGTTACAGGAATTACTGAATTTTGTGAGTGTAAAATTAGTGTTTGTAGGTCTCATTCTCATCATCTTATAACTATCATTTAATACTATATAGAATTTTTTATATAACTTAATATAATTAATAAGACATACACAAATGTAGAGGAACTATGTACAGAAACTATTGTTCTTTTAGGCGTGCGTTTATCTAAACAATGCTATTTAGCTCTATCTAAAAATGCTAAGGATAACTAATGGAGATAATTACTTAATTTTTTTTTATTCAACATATACTTTCCTCCATCTTATAAGATCTGTCTTTATATAAATGTATTTAATTTAAAATGATGTAAAAAAAATAGTCTCAATTAGTTAAATATTTATTTTTTATTTTGTTCATAAAAATTATCTTTTATTTAAATAATATAATTTCTATATAATTTTCTTTTAATTAATATAATATATAATAATATATCCAACAGGATTCCTATATATGTATATGTTATACATTTATAGTAAACATTTCAGATAAAAATAATAAAAATTAAAAAAATAGTAGGAATTTACATATAGTTACTAAGTGAAAAAGTAGAAACTTGAGAAAATGACATTCAAAGTTTTTTAAAACAAATAATCATAAAAGATTATAAAATATATATATATATATTACGTTTATAAACAACACTGACATAATAATAATTAGTACTAATATAGAGTACTCAAATATATTATAATTCAATATACAAATAAATATATGTATAGAAGTTATAAAATAGAAAAATATAAATTTATATTTATAGTAATAGTTTAATTATAGTTATAAAGTATTATAAAAAATAAATAATGAATAATATAAAATAAATACAAGAATATAACGTATTGACTAGACAGAGATAATTATAGAAAGAAAGAATTGCTAAATTTTCTGTGGAAGTCTCTCCTTTCAACCAATGATATCTTATTATACACATAAGTTATTTGTTTATTAATTATATGGAATTTATCTATAATCTATGCTTAATGTAAATATAGAAATTTGTTTAGTAAAATATTTGTATACGATATCGAAATATACAATTAAATGTAACAGGTATTTACAAAAATATTGACATTTCCTTCAATTTCCTTCCATCAATTTCAAATAATTATTATATCGATTACGCTTATAAAAACACTTTATATTGATATAAATACTCATAAATAATTAGAGAAATTTTACTTATTTATAAATAAGATATTAAACATGGAAAATGTGTAATAAATTTGTTTATTAAAATAAAAATATTAATCATATTTTAACTTGCACCCTTAAAATAAAATTTCCTATCTTCACCACGACCCTTACGTATAAGTCTTAAGCCCTTAAGTCTTTATTAATTTCACATATATTCAAAAGTTCACATGTTATCAAAAAGAAAAATATAGATATTTTTAATAAGTTTTATCTATAATACAAGCAAAGTAAGGATTGGTTATACATGTATGCTTAATTGTACACTTGAAAGCTGTTGTCCTATTGTGCCATCACCCAGGTGTATATATTTAAATTTTAAATCAATGATGACACTTATTTTTAAATTAATGATTTCCAAATGATTTTGTCAAATTTTAATACAATGTAATACACATTATAGAATGTAGAATGTTATATAATGATATATAAAAACATCATTCAATTACGTATATTTAATAAAAAATAATAAAGAAATATAATTTTTTTTAAATGAATGCATTTTTTTTACAATTAAATAAATATCTGGTATCCTTGAAATCATTGATATTTAATTAAAATGACTGAAAATATTTCGGAATACACAAATTTACTATTGATGCAAAAATAGATTGCACATGTAATTTCCTTTATAGATGTTAGATAAGTTAGCTGATACCAGACTCAGGTATAGTTAAGTATAGTAAGAATATTCATATATTGTGAATTTAATTTTAACTCTTATTATCGTTATAAATGATAAGAACTCGGCTATACTAAATTCATTATTATTATTTTTCCTAAAAATTATGATAATCTTAATAATTTGAAATGTTAAAAATGTTAACTTAAAATAAAAGAATCATATTTATCACTCTGTCGGGCAAGTTCTCGTTTCAGGAGTAGAGTAACTAAGACGAGGGGCATTCCTTACGATCGGTGAGGCGGAACACATACACTAGATACACGTCACGTGACGATAACCTCATGGAGAAAGGACTAGTGGTGGAGGTCTCGTGGTTCTGACCGTACAGCATCTCCTTGAAAGTTGTGCTGAGCTTAGTTTTCACGGCTGACGTGGTTATCGAGTTTGTCTGAGTTAGGTGACACGGGGGTCTGAGTTAGGTGACACGGGGGGGTGTGTGTTAGGTAATCAGACTGTTCAGATACATGCGTGTTATGTTAATGTTTTGTCATGCTAATGTTTCGATTGCATTAAATTTAGTAACTAAAGGAGACCAACTTATGGGGAAAATATAAATTTGCACTATGATATTACAAAAAGATTATAGACTTTATGAAATCTAAATACCCAATTACATAATGCAAATAAAACATTCATATTATATAATTACTTTAAATATGAATAAATTCAGGTATTTAATTGATAACAAAATGGCATTTTATTATTAAATTTAGTAACTAAAGGAGACCAACTTATGGGGAAAATATAAATTTGCACTATGATATTACAAAAAGATTATAGACTTTATGAAATCTAAATACCCAATTACATAATGCAAATAAAACATTCATATTATATAATTACTTTAAATATGAATAAATTCAGGTATTTAATTGATAACAAAATGGCATTATATTATTAAATTTAGTAACTAAAGGAGACCAACTTATGGGGAAAATATAAATTTGCACTATGATATTACAAAAAGATTATAGACTTTATGAAATCTAAATACCCAATTACATAATGCAAATAAAACATTCATATTATATAATTACTTTAAATATGAATAAATTCAGGTATTTAATTGATAACAAAATGGCATTTTATTATTAAATTTAGTAACTAAAGGAGACCAACTTATGGGGAAAATATAAATTTGCACTATGATATTACAAAAAGATTATAGACTTTATGAAATCTAAATACCCAATTACATAATGCAAATAAAACATTCATATTATATAATTACTTTAAATATTAATAAATTCAGGTATTTAATTGATAACAAAATGGCATTTTATTATTAAATTTAGTAACTAAAGGAGACCAACTTATGGGGAAAATATAAATTTGCACTATGATATTACAAAAAGATTATAGACTTTATGAAATCTAAATACCCAATTACATAATGCAAATAAAACATTCATATTATATAATTACTTTAAATATGAATAAATTCAGGTATTTAATTGATAACAAAATGGCATTATATTATTAAATTTAGTAACTAAAGGAGACCAACTTATGGGGAAAATATAAATTTGCACTATGATATTACAAAAAGATTATAGACTTTATGAAATCTAAATACCCAATTACATAATGCAAATAAAACATTCATATTATATAATTACTTTAAATATGAATAAATTCAGGTATTTAATTGATAACAAAATGGCATTATATTATTAAATTTAGTAACTAAAGGAGACCAACTTATGGGGAAAATATAAATTTGCACTATGATATTACAAAAAGATTATAGACTTTATGAAATCTAAATACCCAATTACATAATGCAAATAAAACATTCATATTATATAATTACTTTAAATATGAATAAATTCAGGTATTTAATTGATAACAAAATGGCATTTTATTATTAAATTTAGTAACTAAAGGAGACCAACTTATGGGGAAAATATAAATTTGCACTATGATATTACAAAAAGATTATAGACTTTATGAAATCTAAATACCCAATTACATAATGCAAATAAAACATTCATATTATATAATTACTTTAAATATTAATAAATTCAGGTATTTAATTGATAACAAAATGGCATTTTATTATTAAATTTAGTAACTAAAGGAGACCAACTTATGGGGAAAATATAAATTTGCACTATGATATTACAAAAAGATTATAGACTTTATGAAATCTAAATACCCAATTACATAATGCAAATAAAACATTCATATTATATAATTACTTTAAATATGAATAAATTCAGGTATTTAATTGATAACAAAATGGCATTATATTATTAAATTTAGTAACTAAAGGAGACCAACTTATGGGGAAAATATAAATTTGCACTATGATATTACAAAAAGATTATAGACTTTATGAAATCTAAATACCCAATTACATAATGCAAATAAAACATTCATATTATATAATTACTTTAAATATGAATAAATTCAGGTATTTAATTGATAACAAAATGGCATTTTATTATTAAATTTAGTAACTAAAGGAGACCAACTTATGGGGAAAATATAAATTTGCACTATGATATTACAAAAAGATTATAGACTTTATGAAATCTAAATACCCAATTACATAATGCAAATAAAACATTCATATTATATAATTACTTTAAATATTAATAAATTCAGGTATTTAATTGATAACAAAATGGCATTTTATTATTAAATTTAGTAACTAAAGGAGACCAACTTATGGGGAAAATATAAATTTGCACTATGATATTACAAAAAGATTATAGACTTTATGAAATCTAAATACCCAATTACATAATGCAAATAAAACATTCATATTATATAATTACTTTAAATATGAATAAATTCAGGTATTTAATTGATAACAAAATGGCATTTTATTATTAAATTTAGTAACTAAAGGAGACCAACTTATGGGGAAAATATAAATTTGCACTATGATATTACAAAAAGATTATAGACTTTATGAAATCTAAATACCCAATTACATAATGCAAATAAAACATTCATATTATATAATTACTTTAAATATTAATAAATTCAGGTATTTAATTGATAACAAAATGGCATTTTATTATTAAATTTAGTAACTAAAGGAGACCAACTTATGGGGAAAATATAAATTTGCACTATGATATTACAAAAAGATTATAGACTTTATGAAATCTAAATACCCAATTACATAATGCAAATAAAACATTCATATTATATAATTACTTTAAATATGAATAAATTCAGGTATTTAATCGATAACAAAATTAAAGATATTAAATTAAGAGAATGATAAAATACGTGAATATCTAATTCGCTAACCTGGAATTTATCGAGAATTTCGACCCTCTGTGAAATGTGTATACGAGTTAAAGGAAGCATTACGATTGGTCAATTATTAGCGAGTTATTTAATCGCAAATAGAGCCCGCAGAAGGTACAAACACCTAGATCTAACGCAGTGGTGTCCACCGAGTGAGTGTATATCGTACACGGGTCACTTTGAGTGAGATAGTCTTCTCTAGTAGGGTGTGAGATGGCTGTAGCATGTACAGGTGGACATGGTCTACTGGTCTACGTAATGTGTCCACCTGACCACCTGACCTACTACAAGCATCGCAGCCTAAGTAAGCTAGTCCTCTCTCTATCGAGGTTAGCTATTAAAGCTAGCTACTGCTGCGATAGTGACTAAGAGTGGCCGTAATGTGGCCGTAATAGGCTTCTGACCAGTAGTGACTGATGACCAGTTGTGACCCCTAACCTTGTCGGTTGTCATGCCGGTGTATTTACGCATTATCCTGTCAAGGTCAAACGGTTGTTTCCCTTTTTTGTACATTGCCTATTGTTTTATTAGTGATGGTTTTAATAGTGGGACTGTGATGGTAGTAATTGTGATGGTTGTAATGGTAGTAGTAATGGTAGTAGTAATGGTAATGGTAGTAGTGATGGTAATAGTGGTGGTTATGGCGGTGATGGTAGTGAGAGAAGTGATGATGGTTACATCGGGTATAGATGATGATGATGATGATGATGATGACGATGTTGATGATGATGGTGGCAACATTAGTAAAGGGATGTCACCCACCTTGACTACTTTTTATTAATATATTATTAATTAATTAAAACATTCATAATTCTATCTAAATCATTTAAAATGTGTACACATTTTTTTATGCACAATTGTCATAACTTTAATTTAATACAAATTTAAAAAAACTAAGATATGAATTCTATTATAGAATTTGATAAGCTTTCCAACGATCCTAATTTTATTATAATAGCATCAATATTTAAAATCTCATTCTAGATTCTACCTATATCCCATCTTTAAATATATAATAACTATAAAGTAATAACTTTATAGTTATTATTGATATCACTAAGATATAAGTATTAGCTAAGTAAATCTATTATATATGTGGGTAGTTGTTGTTTAGTAAATGGTTTGGGGTTATATCAAATATAAAAGGTGTATTATTACGAAGGTTAAAGATGTATAATAAAAATGAATTACAAATTGAAAATTGTATTTATAATGTAATTGTCACGTGATTTTAATATAGGAAAGAGCGGTTATTTTTCTATATACAAATATGTATAGGCATTTTTAAAATCTCTGCAGCATGTCGAATACTAACTATAACAAAATTAAAATTGAACCAGCTTAACCCACACCCACACCTACACCCACACCCACACCTATACCCACACCTACACCTACACATACACCCACACATACACATACACCCACACATACCTGACGTTTTTGAAGCTTAGCTCTCATCACATTATGTATTGGGTCTAGCCGAACATTGCCAACGTCTAGCAGTTTATTCAAGAGGTTCAGTTCGCTTAGGTAAGATATGCGGATGATTCCTGTATCCTCTCCTAAATCCTATTGGAGGAAGGGCGGGGTGGGGAGGGGTTAAGTAGGATTGTATGTCATTGTTATTATCTATTATGACTTCTTTATTTCTAATCATAATGATATATATCACACATATATCACATATATACTAATTTATATTCCAAAATTGATCCATGTGGGGACTTCCTCCAGTCTCTAGAAATTTAACACGGGGGAGATATATATCCTATAGTGGAGTACATATATCATATATATATATATATATATATATATATATATATATATATCTCATGATTATGTTTACTAATAATATTTATGCTACAAATATAAAATGAATTCTTAAAAATATAAATTTTAATAATAAAATATTTAAATATATGTATATTTATATTATTATAATATTAATTTAATACATATATTTCTTTAATATGTATATTTATATTATTATAATATTAATTTAATACATATATTTAAATATTTTATTATTAAGATTTATATTTTTTAATTTTCTTGGCTTATGATAAATTTCATGGAAAAAAAATTGTTCTGGAAAATTTTTATTTAAAAAAAAATGTATAGTACGATTTATTATTATTAATAAAATCTATCTATTATGTAAAGTATACATAGATTGAAAATATAATATGAAAGTAAGTACTAATATAATAAAATATTAAAAAAGAATGCAAATAAAGATTAATTTTTCAAACTTAAGGCGATAAAATTAGTGCCTCCTAAAAATGTGAAAGTGCTAAAAATGATATGTTATCAATAATGTAATGATTTTATCTAAATGAATCATTGATGAATAACTCTCTCCGTCATTATAGTGTATGTTGTACTAGTTACACAGGTTTAGTGTGAGTCATGTGTGCTTGTTAGTAGGTCAGTGTACACCATATATATATAAAGAAAGTGGACCTGTGCAATTGACGCACGCAATGCATGTAAAAGATAGATACATGAATGGCACTTTTATCGATAAATTAACAAAATGGCATCAATGATTTTGATTGGATATTAGTCATATTATATATGTCAAATATTACAAATATTTAGCTTGCAGACACTCGTGTCCTACTGTAGCTGTAAGTGCCTTCACACATGTGTGTGTGTGCTATTATTATGGAACACATACATATCAAGATCTAATTCGGCAATCCATTAGCATGATACATGATTAGGGAGTTCGCATAGATATGTTTAGTGTGGAAAAACTAAATACATTATTTGAATTTATGAACGAATGATATATAGTAATCTCAAAGATTGTGCGAAGCAAAGATATAACACTCCCTATGCATGCAACGTAATTTAGTTATAGCCCCAACCGCTGCTAGCAGTAGTATCGAAATCACTGAAATAGATTTAGGTTCGGCTCTGTTTGCATACAACAATGTTTTCATTGCTCTATTAAATTACATGCAATATAAATGAGCTTTTACTCACTAAATATATACTTATAGCATTTAAAACATACATATCATATTTGTTTGTTATATATTAGTAATGAACACTTAGTTTTCATCATATAAATATTAATTTAAAGCATATTATTTAACATTTTAAAAATGTATAGTTAAATACGAATTTACATTATAAACAACGCATAGTTCCTAAAAGTAACCCGCTATAGGTGGCACCAGTGTATTTTGTATACAAATTCGAATTACACGATTTCGCGTAAGTGTTATATCTTTCCTTCGGAAAATCTTTGGTAATCTTCTAATATACAATAAATATATACTTATATAAACTTATATTATATAATATATATATATATGTACTTATAATATATAAATTTATGAAATATATAATCATTTGGTGTGAAAGATTTACGTAATTTTTTAATATTTGTTAATCTTTTATTTTATTCAAGCATAAATTTATAATATTTAGGAAAATGTATATATTTATATGAAATTTATTTAATATAACTATTCAAAAAGTGTTTAATGGGCTAAAATCGGACGCGAATATATATAAAATTAAATAGATTGAATATTTATTTGTTAAAGTTACTCGTTTAAATTTCACATCGCGGTCATCGCAAACGTACTCGTAAATATAGGTGTGGGCGCGCGTGTATTCACTGTGTAAATTGAATACTTTATCACTTAAAATAGGATGCGTTCTAATTCTACACATTTCACGATTATCGCGGAAAGAATACCTACTTTCATGATCGCGTTCGTAATCTGTGATAATCTCACACGATCGTACTCATTTGAATGCAGGTTTAGATCTTAAGTTAATATAGTTGTAACAAGAGTTGTTGGTTTTTTTAGTTTTTTTTTGCGGTTTATTTGGTTTTTTTGTGAAGAATATTGGTTTTTTTATTTATTAAATAATTGTTATTAATAAATTTTTATATTGAATGTTATTTGTAATAAATACTTCTATAGATATATGATTATTATTAGATATTTTACAGGGGCCAGTTGCTCCGATAAAATAAAATTGGCCTACGCTTATCCTACGCTTATTTTACCATATTGAGTTGTTCGGATGAAAAATAAATAGCGTAGGCGCGCGTCATTAAGGCGAACAAATTCGCCTTAGCGCTTGCTAGCGATCGGTTGTTCGGATGATATTACGATAAAAATACTACGCTAAGATGATCGAGTTGTTCCGACATCAAAATTAAATACGCAGAGTTGATTTTGACCCATTTCTTAAGGATAACTAAAAGCTGTCGTTAGCTAAATAATAAATAATATTAAATAAAATTTATTTATTATTTCCTAGTGTATTCCATATTTATATCACATATTTAGGGTATTTCAGTATTTATTATTTGTTTATCTATTTAATACTTTATATCCGTTCTATATTCCTTTATACTTCATACTTCATTCCTTTATACTTCATACATTATTATTATCACCTATTTATACCTATTTTACTAACACTATGGACATTATATTCGACATCGATAGATTTAATTTTTTCGCTGAACATCTTACAAGGGAGTACCGTGAAAGAAACAATCCAATGGAGTTATATGAGTTAGTAATAATACATAAACATACGTTTATTATATTAATAATAGGTTATTATTATTATTATAATTATACATATTGCTTTTGTAAAAATGTCAAAAAATATATGATGATGTTGTTTATAAATATAGATACAAATTATCTAAATTAATATGTAATATATTAATTCATTATGCATATTAATTAGCTAGTTTAAAAACTATTATTATTCGTATGTTAATGCATCTAAATTTCAAATTTATTATAAATATTGGGAATCTAACGACAGGCGCAAAATTATCTATAGATATATTTATTGAGGAGGTTGGAGGCGCGCGCGATTTGAAATGTTGAGCAATCATTGATTAAATAACCTAATGATTAGAAAATGATTAAATAACCTAACTATGATTATTCTTATCATACGAACATACGACGTATGTTAATGCATCTAAATTTCAAATTTATTATAAATATTAGGAATCTAACGACAGGCGCAAAATTATCTATAGATATATTTATTGAGGAGGTTGGAGGCGCGCGCGATTTGAAATGTTGAGCAATCATTGATTAAATAACCTAATGATTAGAAAATGATTAAATAACCTAACTATGATTACAGAATGCTCATGACTCATGAGTCATGAGATACTATTATTATAATAAATTCAACAATTCTTTGAATTTTATATTAAAATAATTTCATTATAATAAAGTTTAATTTTAACTACTTTAACTGCTGTATACAGACTAACGAAAATTTTACTTTAGAAACAAATTAATTTTAATTCTGAAAATCTATCATATAGTTACGTCTAAACTAGTATACGTTAATTTAAATTATTAATTATCAATAGTAGATATATTCTTGTATTTATGTATTAAAATATATAATTTAACACATAGTTACGTCTAAGCTAGTATAAGTTAACTTAAATTATTAATTATCAATAGTAGATTATATTCTTGTATTTATGTATTAAAATATATATTTTAACACATATATAATATGATATTAGTAACTGTTAAAATAAATATAAATATGGATGAATATTATTCATCGAATATATAAATTATATGATTAATATAATAATTATTATAATATCATATCATATTAAACATGGTTAACAATGTAATAGTATAATATAATGAACTATATAAATAATACGTTACCAGTAACCTCGTGCGAAGTAATCGCATATGAGGTAATTTCGTACGACTTATTTAGTAATCTCGTATGACTTATTAAATTAAATTTATTTCATTATTATACAGTTCTTATACGAATATATATAATACTATATATTATATCAATATTTAATAATGTATTGTATATATTCGTATAATAACTCTATAATTATAAATATATTAAATTTAATAAGTCTTACGAAATTACCTCGTACGCGATTACTGGCTACCAAATAATATATACGATCAGCATTAGTTAATATCGAAATAATAGTCATTTAATACATATATAAGTTTAAATACAATTTCTGTTAGTCCGTTGCAAACCTTTAACTAATCTATTCAATATATATAGTTAGATTAATATTCACTTTTATTACCAATTAATTTATTGTATCAAGTGACATAAAATAATATTTCTAATATCAAAAATAAACTATACACAAGTAAAACTAGATATCAAATAATTATAAAAATAAATATGATTAATAGTTTATGCAGTGGCATTTTGTGAGTGCGTAGTTTCTGCGCCCACCTTTAGTTTATTTAAGAATGTAACATAATCTAATAAACATGTATATATGTGTGTAAGTGTATATGTATATATGTATCACACACATAGACATATACTGTATGTATAAGCGATAGAAGTGTAACGCGTAAAATATTACTGACTAACAGCAAAGATTTTCCGAAGGAAAGATATAACACTTACGCGAAATCGTGTAATTCGAATTTGTATACAAAATACCCTGGTGCCACCTATAGCGGGTTACTTTTAGGAACTATGCGTTGTTTATAATGTAAATTCGTATTTAACTATACACTTTTAAAATGTTAAATAATATGCTTTAAATTAATATTTATATGATGAAAACTAAGTGTTCATTACTAATATATAACAAACAAATATGATATGTATGTTTTAAATGCTATAAGTATATATTTAGTGAGTAAAAGCTAATTTATATTGCATGTAATTTAATAGAGCAATGAAAACATTGTTGTATGCAAACAGAGCCGAACCTAAATCTATTTCAGTGATTTCGATACTACTGCTAGCAGCGGTTAGGGCTATTACTAAATTTACGTTGCATGCATAGGGAGTGTTATATCTTTGCTTCGCAAAATCTTTGCTAACAGTAAGGACTAATAATGTATATATTTATATATATATATATATATAATATACCATTAGTGATGATTAGTTTTTACATTAATAGTAAATATGTTAAACTTATTACAGTGATGAAGAAATATATGAAAGATATCGTTTTGACAAAGAAACTATTCGTGAAATTCTTGAGATGATAAAAGAACAAATAACTGGAGATGAAAGGGCATCTCACAATTCAACAACGATATGTCCTATGACAAAATTACTTATAGCTCTCTACTACTATGCCAATGGTAGTTTCCAACTAGTCGTCGGAGACTCCATTGGCATACATAAGTCGACAACATGTCGGATAATACACCAGATATCTGACGCTATATGCCAACATTTTGATGAATGGGTGTATCTTAATAGAGTAACGGAACACGTCGCCCGGCAAAAAGTGGCATTCAAAGATATTGCGGGCTTTCCGAATGTGGTCGGTGTGATTGACTGCACGCATATTAGGATACAAGGTTAATTTTCTACACCTCTCTCACACCTCTCACACCTCTCTCTCATACCTCTCTCACCTCTCTCTCTCACCTCTCACACCTCTCTCTCACACCTCTCTCACACCTCACACCTCTCACACACCTCTCTCACCTCTCTCACACCTCTCTCACACCTCTCTCACCTCTCATACATCTATCACACCTCTCTCACACATTCTCACACCTCTCTCACCTCTCTCACACACCTCTCACACCTCTCTACACCTCTCACACCTCTCTCACACCTCTCTCACCTCTCATACATCTATCACACCTCTCTACACCTCTCTCACACCTCTCACACCTCTCTCACACCTCTCTCACAACTCTCACACCTCACACCTCTCTCACACATCTCTATACCTCTCACACACCTCTCTCACACCTATCTCACACCTCTCTCACCTCTCATACATCTATCACACCTCTCTCACACATTCTCACACCTCTCTCACACCTCTCACACCTCTCTCACCTCTCACACACCTCTCTCACCTCTCACACCTCTCACACACCTCTCACACACCTCTCACACACCTCTCACATACCTCTCTCACCTCTCTCACACACCTCTCACACCTCACACACCTCTCTCACACCTCTCACACCTCTCTCACACCTCACACCTCTCTCACACATCTCTATACCTCTCACACACCTCTCTCACACCTCTCTCACACCTCACACCTCTCTCACACCTCTCTCACATACCTCTCTCACACCTATCACACCTCTCACACCTCTCACACACCTCTCTCACCTCTCACACCTCTCACACACCTCTCTCACACCTCTCTCACACCTCACACCTCTCTCACACCTCTCTCACCTCTCATACATCTATCACACCTCTCTCACACATTCTCACACCTCTCTCACCTCTCTCACACACCTCTCACACCTCTCTACACCTCTCACACCTCTCTCACACCTCTCTCACCTCTCTCACCTCTCACACACCTCTCTCACCTCTCACACCTCTCACACACCTCTCACACACCTCTCACACACCTCTCACATACCTCTCTCACCTCTCTCACACACCTCTCACACCTCTCACACCTCTCACACCTCTCTCACACACCTCTCTCACCTCTCACACCTCTCACACACCTCTCACACACCTCTCTCACACCTCTCTCACCTCTCTCACACACCTCTCACACCTCTCACACCTCTCTCACACACCTCTCTCACACCTCTCACACCTCTCTCACACCTCACACCTCTCTCACACATCTCTATACCTCTCACACACCTCTCTCACACCTCTCTCACACCTCACACCTCTCTCACACCTCTCTCACCTCTCATACATCTATCACACCTCTCTCACACATTCTCACACCTCTCTCACCTCTCTCACACACCTCTCACACCTCTCTACACCTCTCACACCTCTCTCACACCTCTCTCACCTCTCATACATCTATCACACCTCTCTACACCTCTCTCACACCTCTCACACCTCTCTCACACCTCTCTCACAACTCTCACACCTCACACCTCTCTCACACATCTCTATACCTCTCACACACCTCTCTCACACCTCTCTCACACCTCTCTCACACCTCTCTCACCTCTCATACATCTATCACACCTCTCTCACACATTCTCACACCTCTCTCACACCTCTCTCACCTCTCATACATCTATCACACCTCTCTCACACCTCTCACACCTCTCTCACACCTCTCTCACACCTCTCTCTCACCTCTCTCACACCTCTCACACCTCTCTCTCATACCTCTCTCACCTCTCTCTCACACCTCTCAAGATAATATGACCAATATCAATAAATTTATAATCAAAAATTATATAAAAACATTTTCTATTCCGTTTTAAACCTAATTTCCATTACCTTACCTTCGAAATTAACATTATATTTAATTTGTATCATTAAATTTATTCACATATTTTAATATAAATTACAAAATTATAATGAATATAACAAAATGATGATTTTAATAGCTCCGGTAATTAACGAACAAATCTATGTAAATAGAAAAAATACTCATTCTATCAATGTACAACTCATGTGCGAGTCCGACATGAGAATTTCAAATGCAGTCATACAATATCCAGGTGGCGTACATGATTCAAGGTAAGCAGTATAAGTTAATATATGACAATAGTATATAATTACACTAATATTTATTCAGAATTATAAGGAATTCTGATGTATGGAATGCATATGAAGAAAGGACAAATTCGGATGTCATCCTAGGGGATAGCGGTTATCCATGTAAAAGGTGGCTACTAACCCCATTTTTACGACCATCTACTTCTGCTCAGAGGGTTTTTTTATACGTATATTATTAATCAAAATTAATTCATTCCAAAAGTTAATGATACTATATTTGAACCCTAGATAATATATAATAACCTAAGTAATACATAATTATATGTTTATTCAGTGAAAAGCGCTTATAGTATGCTTCACATATAGTAAATACCTATTATATTAATCATTTTAAATAGTATTTGTTGGTTTTAAACCTATTTACATTTAAGATTCATCCGATTTCCCTACATTTTACTATGTATATATATCAGTGTTCCATAGGTTTTTACCGCCTATGGTAATAACCGGTAATAACCTGTCCGTAAAAATAGGTTTTTACCATGGTAAAAACCTATTTTTGTCTATATAAATAAACAAAATATTACCTATATTAATAAACATAATGTTATCTATATAATTTAAAATTACATATTTTTATAGATTTTGTAGGTGATAGATAATATACAATTATAAAATCAAACAATACTATATTAAAATCACAATTAAAATTGTTCATGTTTTTTTATAAAAAATTTATAAATTGTAACTTTTTATAGATACAAATTTATAAATATATAAAGTACTGAATAGCATAATATATTTATTTTTATATTAGTAAAATGTAATATTGTAAAATATATATTAAACAATAGAAATAGAATAATATTTTCATTGAGATCTTATTTGAATGTTTTCATTGTTTGATTTTATACCATGATATTTAAATAGATATTTTCTATTTATTATATCATATTTAGTAATTTCATAATAATATTAATTATTCATTTAATGCAGAGATATCAATTTGCACATGTCAAGACAAGGGCTCAAATTGAAAGGTGCAATGGGGTTTTGAAACGTAGATTTAGTTGTCTCCATTCCGAGATAAGGTAAATTCCCTATTGAAACCTTAATATATTAGTCTAGATGGTTTATCGAGTTCATATGTAATTTACCATAACTATATATAGAATTATTTCTATACATTAATTAAACAAATTTCCTATATTGAATTAAATGTGAATTTAATTTAATTTACATAATATATTTAAAAAGTTTTTACTTTACTGTACACTTTCTAATAGGTAGTCATATATAAACGATATAGAAATAATGTGTTAGATATTATATTTTATACAAAATTATATATAAAAGTTTATAGTAATATATATCTAGTGTTAATTTTCCATAAAATGAAGCCTTATATAATTGTATTTATTTACTCTCTATTTACATGTAAATTTATGCAATATATGACTGATAATATTTATGAATTACATTTAATATATCTTAATTTGTATATATATACATATATGTAAAAATATATTATAGAACTTTTACATCATATCATCATTTAGGTTTAAACCTGAGCGAGCAATCAAAGTAATCGGAGCTTGCGTTATATTACACAATATTGCTGTAAGTAAGAAACTAATCCGAGAAACGATACAAATTGATGAAGATACCGAATCTAATGAAACCCTGAATACAGATTTACCGGGAAATGCATATAGAGACGCATTTGTAGATAAATATTTTAGATAAATAAAAAAGTAATTTTAATTATATTTATTTTTGTAATCCGTTAATTTTTAAATCCAAGATTAACATTTCCTTTACATATTTCTCATGTTCTCTTTCCTCTTTATCTTGGATCGCCTTCATTTCCCTATCATGTAACTCTTTTTCTCTTTTATTTCTCTCTTCGCTATACTCTTTTTCTCTTTTATTTCTCTCTTCGCTATACTCTGTCTCCTTATAAATATTATCTTTTTGTTTTTTTATATATAAATACTTTTCCTTCACTATTTTTACTTCACATTCAATTATTTCTATCATATTTTTATTTTTATTAGTGAAGAGTCTTTTTTTAGTGGGATTTCTATTATTTATAGTATTCGATGTGTCTAGTAGTGAGGGTGTAGTTAGTGGTGTATTAAGGGTGGTGGCTAATGGTGATGGATTAAATTCTAGGTTAACTATTGTATCTATTGAATGTATTTGCTGAGTGTATGTTGCAGTTTGTGGTGGTGATGTATTGTATGTTGAATGTGGTGGTGATGTATTGTATGTTGAATGTGGTGTAATGTTTATGGGTCTTATAGTTTGTGGTGGGTTACTGGGGGATGGTGGTGCGTTACTGGTTGATGGTTGGGGTGTTTCCATTAGCCTCCTCGAACTCGATAGTCTACCTAGTCAATTTAATTTTAAAAATAGTTATAAATATCAAGAATTTGATCAAATATAATATTATATTCATAAATAATATTTTTACCAAATCATATTTACTATATATATATACACTATATTACACATGCTATACTAATTATGAGTATATAAAAATAAATAGACCTTCTATTCCATCCAAAAGAGCGCTACTGTCTCCGATAACCTCCATCATAGTTTCATGGTACCAGGTTCTTTTTACCGGACCACCCCCACCAGTTCCTCTCGCATGGTCTCGGTTTCTTATAGTCTGTTTAATAAATAATACTTATGTTAGTTATATTTTAAGAAATAAATAATTTAATTATACCTTTAATTTATCTCATAGGTTAAATACTCTGTAAACAACATCATATATTTATTACTAACCTCAGATTTAATAGTAGTCATTCTTTTTTTTAACTGTTCAACAGTTCGGTCATTCCCATGTTGGTTTACTTCTTCCGCTATCTTTTCCCACCTTAGTATCTTGCCAGTCTTCGTTACCTTTGAAAATAAAAACATTAAAAATAGAAATTAATTTATATATAATTTTATATAGTTTTAGTAATAACCTAGTTTATAATATGCATTCTGTTTTATGATTGTTCAAATAATTTTAAATTATATCCAACAAATAATTAGATTAAATATTAAAATATAATTAGATTAAAACAAGATATCAAAAAGTATATAATTTTATTTAACTATAATTCTAATTACATGATTATACTTTTATATTGAAATAAATAAATAATTAAGATATCATAATTATAATTGTATTATTATAAAGTATATAATAATAATCAAACATATAATATAACATATAGCTAATACATATAATATATACCTAATAATCATATAAAACCTAATTTATATATTAAATGAATAATATCATATATTAAATATGATATTTATATTTATTTTAATAGTTACTAATATCCACAGAGCTAGAGAGAAATTTCTCTCTAGCTCTATGCTAATATCATATATATGATATGATTTAATATAAAGGTGTGTTAAGATATAAATTGTAATACATAAATACAAGAATATAATCTACTATTGATAATTGATAAGTTAAGTTAACTTAAACTACCATAGTATTAACCATGATACATTTTCAGAATTATAAATAATTTTTGTTATTTTAAATTAATTTTTGTTATTTTTATTAATAATTAACTTAATTATATCACCTTAATACTAACATAAGAATCAAATTTTCTATTTAAATAGTCTGCATGTTCTTTATATATATTTAACAGTGTAGCAATTTCTAAAGATGTAAACACCGAGCATCTTGTTAATTTAGACATTTAAAATAAATGCTATTTTTAACGTTTTTAAAAAGTTTTATAATATAAAACAATAACAATAAGCTTTGTTTATTTATTTGAATTTAATTGATTAAATTGAATTAAATTATTATAATTTTTTATTTTAATATATATAATAATGTATAATTTTATTACATTATTTTACACTGTTTTGAATATAAACTAAGCATATTATATCTATTTTGTATCTAAGGTTTTATAACAAATCCTTTTTTATTCTATACGATACGCATAGTCTGCAAGTCGCCGAGATAATACGCACTAGAAACGCGCTAAATTATCCTGGCTAGGACATTTATTTTATTTGTCGGAACAACTCGATTGACATATGGCTAAGGATATGGCGCAGGCCAATTTTGCTAGCGCGTGGCGTACGCCAAAATTATCAATTGTCGGAGCAACTGGCCCCAGTGTATTTTGTATACAAATTCGAATTACACGATTTCGCGTAAGTGTTATATCTTTCCTTCGGAAAATCTTTGGTAATCTTCTAATATACAATAAATATATACTTATATAAACTTATATTATATAATATATATATATATGTACTTATAATATATAAATTTATGAAATATATAATCATTTGGTGTGAAAGATTTACGTAATTTTTTAATATTTGTTAATCTTTTATTTTATTCAAGCATAAATTTATAATATTTAGGAAAATGTATATATTTATATGAAATTTATTTAATATAACTATTCAAAAAGTGTTTAATGGGCTAAAATCGGACGCGAATATATATAAAATTAAATAGATTGAATATTTATTTGTTAAAGTTACTCGTTTAAATTTCACATCGCGGTCATCGCAAACGTACTCGTAAATATAGGTGTGGGCGCGCGTGTATTCACTGTGTAAATTGAATACTTTATCACTTAAAATAGGATGCGTTCTAATTCTACACATTTCACGATTATCGCGGAAAGAATACCTACTTTCATGATCGCGTTCGTAATCTGTGATAATCTCACACGATCGTACTCATTTGAATGCAGGTTTAGATCTTAAGTTAATATAGTTGTAACAAGAGTTGTTGGTTTTTTTAGTTTTTTTTTGCGGTTTATTTGGTTTTTTTGTGAAGAATATTGGTTTTTTTATTTATTAAATAATTGTTATTAATAAATTTTTATATTGAATGTTATTTGTAATAAATACTTCTATAGATATATGATTATTATTAGATATTTTGTGTATATTATATTAAAATATATTATAGTATAATTTATACAAGTATTTAGTAAATGAATACATTTATATAATACATATAATCTATACAATTATTAATAATATTGATAGGGTTGTTGATTTTTGTTGTTTTTATTTTGGTTTTTTGGTTTTTTAAAAACGATAAAACCAACAACACTGCCTCATATAATTTAAAATTATAAGGTATAATTTATATAATATACATAATATATACTATTATTATTAATATTGGTACTAATTTTAAATGGTATAATATTGAAATTAATATATTTATCAATAATTTTAAATACAAAAATCAAAAAAACTAAAAAAATCAAATAAACCAAATAAACCATGAGTTTTTTTGATCAAAAAACCAAAAAGACCGAACAACCCTGTTCTTAACAAACTTACGAGCATCACTTATAGAGTCATACTCTGAACTACATTCGTGCTATAAGCGACTAACTTCAACAGCTTTTATCTTAGAGGATTCGTTATCGAGAGTTGGGGTTTTGTGGCCGCGTGATGAACTTGTCCCATCGGGTTCCTATAGGAAGGCATTCTCGTTAATCTATCTGTAATACACTGTAGATGATGTAATGTACACACAACATAATAATGATGGAGAACAGCGTCGTCAAATAACACAGAGATATCAGGGAATCGGAGACATTTAATCTGTATACTTTTAATAGATGAAAAATATAGAAAATATTCTATGTTGTTTCTAAACATTGTCATTCTAGAAGTATATATATATGATATTAATATTAATAATATCTTATAACAATTTAAAATCTATAATTAAATATAACATATGTATTATTAAATCAGTATTATAGAGAAACAAATTAACAATATGAAAATATGTAATAAAAATGTAAGAAAACAATTCATAGTTTTTACCTCACTATTTATATGACTGCGGGCTGCAGATATAGGCTCATTCGCATTATTTATTTCACATTATTGAAATATACTTCAAATTACTTCACCTATATGTAGTAAATGTTCAAAAAGTAAACAAATTGAGGATCCGATATCTGGTTATATAAGTCCGATGTTTAGTCGTGAACATAGGTTTAGTGTAATCTATTGTTGACAATGTATACGTTGTAGACAATGTATACATTGTTGGCGATGTATACGTTGTTGACAATGTATACGATATAGCTGTATAATACTGAGGTAGCGATACAAAGGAGGATAGTAACAGGGTACGTACAATAGGATAGATTGTGATTTACCTGTGATTGAGTAACTTTATTCGGTTTCAAGGACATATCCGCCAATAAAAGGACAGCGCCAACATTGGTGCTAATGACATATTTATCTGATAGTTCTTGAACTGGTTCTAATGATGGTTCTTGAACTGGTTCTATCGATGGTGCTTGAACTGGTTCTAATGATGGTTCTTTAACTTGTTCTACTGATGGTTCTTCGACTAGTACCCTGACTGCTACCTTGGTCGGTACCATGAGTGGTGCTCGGAGAGGTAAAGTAAAGTGTACCACGTTTATTTCTCGCGAGTTTAATGCAGGAACCATTTGTGGTACTACTGCTGAACCCTGTTGTGGTACTAGAGCTGGACCCTGGGGTGATACTAGATCTGGACCCTGGGGTGCTACTAAAGTTGGACCCTGGGGTGGTACTAAAGTTGGACCCTGGGGTGGTACTAAAGTTGGATCTAGGAATTTTATTAAAGCCTGTACTCGTGGTGATACTAGACCTGGACCCTGGGGTGCTACTAAAGTTGGACCCTGGGGTGGTACTAAAGTTGGACCCTGGGGTGGTACTAAAGTTGGATCTAGGAATTTTATTAAAGCCTGTACTCGTGGTGATACTAGACCTGGACCCTGGGGTGCTACTAAAGTTGGACCCTGGGGTGGTACTAAAGCTCGTACTGGTACCGCGGTTGGTATTCGGTAAGGCATTATGGTCGGTATCATCGCTGGCAATCTATGTCGTATCGCTGCTAAAGGTGATGCTTTCGGTTCTGCTTTCGGTACTGCTATAGGTGATGCTTTCGGTTCTGCTGTGGATGGTGCTATAGATGCTGCTGTAGGTGGTGCTGTGTCAATACTTTGATGCTGGTGATAAGCGGGTGGAACGTGAGACCTATTGGTCGACATCATGAGGGGGGCTGGCTGATGGCGGGAAGGGGGGGGCGTGGCCAGAGTCACCAGACCGTAACGATGACTGACTTCTGCGACGGCGTCGTAGGGTAGCTCGGGTATCTTGTAAGTGGCCATCTCTGTGTCGCTTTCCGTCTCCTCGTCGTCTAAAAGGAATGGGGCGCGTATGTTAGGTCACGGGTAGCTATGGTGATGGTAACTAGGGCTATACTAGGGCTACGCTAGGGCTAGGCTAGTGATACATGTGGGTTACGCCTTATCTAACAGAGTTTTTGATTATACAAATCGGTTTTCAAATGATTTGTTCGATTCCGATATAATTTGTAATATTTTAAATATATTTGAAATATTATTGATATTTTTATTCTAGCGGAGTGCTGTCATTCCATCGATGAACTAACGAAATTAGATGACATTATTATTAATAATAAAATGGCTCTTTATCAAATAAAATTTATAATAATGCTATTATGAATATATTAATATTTATGAACTAAATAATATTACAAATAATATATTCTTTTATCTAGTATTTTAATTATTTGATCATATATATTCTACACTATCTTTCCTTAGAACATTTTTTGCTATAATTATTATTTAATAAAACTATGCACTAATAAATCTATACTTTATAATACTACTCATAGACATATAAGGGCCGAAACTAAATACTTATATAAAATAGCATTATTTACATTTAAAATCATACTTTTCATATACATTTTATTTATTATATACTTAAGGGCAGGTGCACCTATTTTTAGTTGTAATGTATTAGATAGACAAAAATGAGTCTACTAAAAAGCCTACTCCTACTTCAATATTTAATATTTTTTTTAAATTAAAAATAAATAGTATTACAATATATTAGCTCTATAATAAACCTATCTACGAATTTTTATATAATCAAAAAAAAAGAGATATTAGAATTTTTTAAATACATTTTGTAAATTTTTGTTTTTAATGTTTAATTTTGCTATTGAAATAAATAAATAATTAAATTAAAAATTGAAGTTAGGAATAATCTTAAGTAATAAATTTAGAATAGTGAGAAATAAATTTAGATTAAATATTTAAAAATAAAACAAGAGTAGTACTTTAAATATTTAGAATTTGAAAAAAAACATGAAACTGAGAAATAATAGTTTAAAGGATAAATAATGATAAATTATATATTTATATAATATTATATATATACTGAATATTATTTTTCTATAACATCAATATCATATGATGAAATTAATCTAGAATATTTAATTATAAACATATTTTAAAAGATATATACATGTTTTAGTAGTTATGTATGATCACATATTTGTTTTATCTATTTATTAATATTTATAATTAACAAATGATCTCTTGTTTCTCGAGTCTACATATATTAATTTATATTATCATTTTATATTAAATAAAATTACAAGTTTAATTGCATTTAATTAAAAATAAATAAATACACTCATTAAACTATTAATACTATATATACATGATGATATTCAGAGTCCCATTTCATAAATAATCAACTTGATTCAATTTTCCGTAGGTACATATCAAAGGCGTATATACGTTATATTATGACTATACTTTTCAATGTATTCGAATAAATAAATAATTAAATAGTATTATTTACATTTAATGTTTTACATTTCATATTAATTATATAATTATCAATAGTTTTTATTTGTATACAAATATTTATTATTAAAGATATATATCGTAATGTTAGAAAAAAAGTATCTTTTATAAATATTTATTAAAAAAATATCAATATAATTTCACGAAAATGAAAAAGTAGACGTGGCTTAGCTTTTATTCTGTATTACTATACGTGTATAATGGAGTTGGTGATCTATCTATTAATATATAACATCTTTGGATCTAATATTATCAAAAATATGATGATCTTTGTTATTATATTTTAATTAAAATAAATTATGTTAATAATTAAATTAAAAATCAAAAAATGGTTTATTTTTAAATTACTCAATTGATACTTTATATATAGTGTATAAACTTTATATATTAATATGCCCAAGCAAAAAAACTTAGGTTTTATTTTTATAAATATTATATAATATGAAAAGTATATTTTTCTTGCATTCAAATTAAAGGTTTTGCATATTTTACGAGTTTAATTGATTTTATATAAATTTGTATTAAAAAAAATAATACATTAATTATTATATAATTTGAAACATATATTATATATAGGGGAAGTAGCAACAAAAAAATATAAAATTGAGAAAATATGGTGGGCACAGAATATTACATTTCAGGGCATGCGAGAACTTTATTATATGCCAATACGATTGTGGCATTCATATTCACAATAGCAGTGTATACATATTAAAATTAATAATTACCATTATTGAATATCATTACATTAATTCATAACATTAAATATTACATTAATTTAATAGTACATAGATATTACTTTACATAAGTCAGTATTATATATATATATATATATATATATATATGGTAATTAATATTTTGGGTTTTAGTTGGTTTCACTGGTTTGGTTTAATTTAAATATATTCAGGTTTGTTAGCTGCATTACGTCCAGATTGAGCATATTTAATTTTTATTTAGGACATCCCTCAACTTTCTTGTTACTTTATACGCCTATATATATATATATATATATATATAAAATAATTATTTATAAATATAAAATAACTTATATATATATATATATATATATATAAAATAATTATTTATAAATATAAAATAACTTGTAACCCTTAAGGGCATGTCATACCCCCCTTCTTGTATGTATATATAGCAAATAATGGGTCTACACAAAACTAGGAACACATAATTCTATTCATTGAATAAATTTATTTTGTTTGTATTGTAATTATAATATATACATGTATACCCAAATAGACATATATTTATAATATTTATTTTATATAGCCTATTGTGTATATATATATATATATATATAAATTGTTATTTATTGTCATTTATTCTATAGAAATTTATTTGTACTAGTATTAGAAAATAATATATATGAAATATATCTCTATGGTAATATATAAACAGATTTTCTTTATATTATACAAAAAATAATAACAATATAGCTATAATAGTTTTTATAATAATAGCCTTTATACCTTTATACACTGTTAGTTAAGAGTGATTTTATGTTACATAACATACTAGATTCTATAGATATGATGTTCATAATACTATTTTAATAAAACAGACATTTTGGTTCAATATTGGTGATGAGATGGAGGTTTTAAAAAAAAAATTATTAAAAAAAAATCTCAAAATTTCATTACTGTAATTGTATTGTATATGTTTATAAAGGATTTACCTTAAGGACATTTATTTGAATTTTGTACATTTTATTTGTATTTTATTGTTATTGGGTATATATATAATAATGAGTAATTTTCTTAAATACTATATTCTTCTAATAGATAACATTAATATATAGATAATATTATCTATAGTATCCTAATTACAATATTAGTTATTAGATAATTAATTTAAACAATAATATAAATTTATATCTATATACAAATTTTCTAAAAATTAGGCCACTTTGACTATTTATTAAAATTATAAAGAGTATTTTTTTTAATTTATAATACTTGTACGTTAAAATATAACATCTTTAGATGAGGTAGAAAAAAAAATCTTAAAATTTGTAAAGGTTAAATTTATTGATAATTTTTAACAAAATTAAAGAAATACCATGGTAGTTATTATTTTTCGGCCAAATTGTAATATATAGTGATTAATTAATTTTTGTTTTATTATATATAATATAAATTTATCAAATATAACGATTCAAATATTCTCAATACTCAAATTTTGATGAATCAAATGAAGCAGTCGAATCTATCATCAACATCAAATTTAAAATCACTCTTACTGTTAATATGAAAACATCATTTGAATATATAAGAATATATAAGAATATATTAGATATTATATATATAATGAATATATAAACCACTTTTTATGTAATTTCTAGAATATTTTCATGAATACTTTGTTTACAGATATTAAAAACATATCATAGTAATATGAAATAAAAACATGTTAAGAAATAACGATTTTCACCAAAACAAGGTGTGTAACGGGATGCCCTTAATGTTAAAGCTACATTATTATCTATCATACACTACCATTGATTCACTATTGTAATTATACATTCAATTAATTCAGTTAATTCAGTTATCTTCAGTGAAATTTAATTGTCGCTGAGGCCAATTACACTTCCTCAATTTTATACTTTTTTGTTGCTACTTCGCATACAAACCTTATATATATATATATATATATATATATATATATATATATATATTATACATATGTTATTTCAGACTGATTAATACACAACACTGTCTAATAAATTTTCATAGATTTATAAAATGGCAAAGTAGACGTAGTATCTATGTAGGCTACCACCTAATGTACTAGCAACACATTTAACCACATTTTTAAATATATTATTCACATATTTAATCAATAAAAGATTCTATTTTATTAGTATTACATATAATATATATATATATATATATATATATATATTTGTAGCAGACTAACGTCTTATATGTAGTTGTTTTTAAGTTTATATTATATATTTTTAATTAGTTATTTTGTGTATTATGTAATAATTATAAATGTTGATTTCGTATATAGTGATTTTTGTGTTTTTTAGTTAATATTATTTAGTTCATTGTATATTTTTAGTTAGTTATTTGTTTTATTTTATGGAATAATTATAAAAGTAGAAATGTTGATTTCGTGTATATTGATTTCTGTGTTTTTTATTTAGTATTATTTAGTTTATTTAAAAAATATAGAATTGGTTGGACCAATGAACCGTCGCGTAGAAATAATATAATCTGAATTATATTAGATTTAATAATATTATTTCATTTTTGATTATACCTTGGCAAGTGGAGGTTTGTATAAAGTTACATTGTAATAAACTATATTGTAATGTTGTATATATGTTTAACAGCATTAGTGTATGGTTTTTTGTTTTAATTGTTAAGGGGACGCGATACAATGGTTTTTTTCAAAATAAAATTGAATTTCAATTTTTTTATTAATGTAAAATTATAATACTTCACATATTATATACACATACACATATTTTATGTGATGTTTAAATTATGTTCATTACATTATTCATTTTGTTTATATTATATTATTTGTACCTGTATATTCATATTATTTATATTCATATATTATATTTGAAACTTGATTTACTCAGAATAATTATTTGTGACCAATCATACTGACATAACTAGTATTAACTTTTGTACAATTGAATATTTTTTCTTCATTTTGTCAATATAACTAGATAAAACCTGTAAGATTAAAGTTATTTGTCAAAATTAAAAAATATTTATTTAAAAAATTTTAATTAGCAATTAAGTTGGAAAATTAAAATTTTTTATCAGATATTTCAATTATTTTTTTTAGAAACGTATAACATAAAATGTGTAAACATCTATAAATGTCAACATATAATATCAAAATATGGAATATTATTAATAGATTAAAAAAAATTAAAAAAAAAAGTGAATATTTGTTGAGTTAATAGATTTCTAAAAATAGCATTTTTTCGTATCTTTTACATGTAAACCAAACCATTGTATCGCGTCCCTTAATAAAGATTATATTAAATACAACGGTCCTCTATCATTTTGAGTGATGTTATATTGTCAACACTTATTATGGCCATTTTATATAATTAACCTTACTTTTAATGCTTATGTATATTATTAAATATAATTTATTATGGGTTATATTTATTGTTACTATTATTAATATATCAATTTTTTAATTTAAGGGGCGGCAAAACTTTGTCACTTTACATGTAAAGAGATAGGGGACAATGGGTCAATTATAATCATCATTTAAGTCCCTGTCGCAGTGTTAAATGGTTAAATATCATACAAATAAAAAATAAATATTATTCCATAAAACTATCATTTACTTGTGTAATTTAGTATCTATGAAAAATTTGCCTCCAAAAACGATATATAAATAATATAAAAACATGTTTTTATGACCCTACAATATTTAAAAATGTAGAAATATTTTTAATTTTTATATAATATGAATATAGTAATATTTATTATAGTACATTATTATATAGATACTATTATATATTATACACATCATTAGTCATTTATAAATGTAATTTGATAGATAATAAATAAGTTTATAAAATTTAAGAAATAATTATTACAAATATTATGCTATGAAATTTCAAACGCATATTACTCAGTGATCAATATTTTCACTCTAGGTGTGTATGCATTCGTTGCCTTACAGGAAATTCGCTTTGATATTTTTTTATAATTTGTATTGCTTTATAGAAAATATATTTATATAGATATCATTACAATAGAATATTATAAAAATAATATTTCAAATAGTTTCACAAGTTGATTTATAAATAATAATTAAAAAAAAATATATATATAATATATATATGTATAAATATATATATATATATATATATATATATATATATATATATATATATATATATATATATATATAACTATATATATATTATGAATGTTCTATTGTAATACTGTTGTACTATATATTGTGTATACTATACAAAAAAAAAGTGACTCAATTCGTATAATAGTTCTATCATGACAAGTATTCTGAATAGATATATATTTTCCTATATCATACATTGTATTTTGAAAACATCTGGTAAATGTGGTACACTGTGATTCTGTGGCTTTAAGGGCGTGCGATGTTAGTTTTTTTCTAAAAAAATTTATAAATAAATTTTTATTTTATTGAATAATTATATTATATAATTATCTTTCATTTACAAAAAAAATCTTTAACAAATTTGCTATATAACTATCAAAATTCGATTTTTTATGATACCTACTAGACATATTTTAAATACTTTGTAAATAAATAAAATAATAATTATTGTAAAATATTAGGTATTATTCATTCCATTTTATGAATATAAGATCGATTTTAAAATTTTTTGAAATAAATGTTTGACTTGTAAATATTAAGAAAAAATTACTTTATTTTACCACATCATTTACTCAGTAACATTTTTTTATGATAAGTAATGTTAATATTAAAACATTAATATCTTTTTTATTATTGAATATTTTTTGATAAATCCTCTGCATTGGAAATATATTTACATATAGATTAAAAACAATAAAATGAAATTTATAAATTTATAAAAATAAAATACATATATGACATTATTTAGAATAATATCTAATAATTTATAATTATATGTGATATATATTTTATTAGATTTTATAAACTACTTGTATATATTTATATAGAATTTTATTTCATTGTATATAAATCCGTATTTATTAGCTATATATAGAAAAAAAAGTAGGTCATTAGCTACTATAGATAATAAATTTAACCATATTACATAATAATACTCCATGCCTATTTATCCTATCTTTTAACATGGTGAATTATATTATTGCTATATTTATCGGCAACGTCGCACGCCCTTTAAGATTTAATTTAATTTATTTTTTTTGTTATTTAAATAGTATTCATATATATCAAAGTTATATAGTTCCGATATTGTTAGATGATGGTAAGATGAAGAAAACGAGTATATAATGGATTTAACTAATACAAATATTTTTTAATTCAAAAATATACATATTTTTATGATATTATGTAATAAATTTGTATCTATAGAATTTATCAATATATTTTAATTATCTAATATATTATTAGAAATATATTATATTTATTTTCAAAAAATATCATAAAGATCCATTAAAGGGTTCAAAATTTAGGGTAGTTTGAAAAAAGTGAACAAAATATAGCTTCATAAAGTTCAATATTCCCCACATTTATTCTCGAGCAGATTTTTAAAAATGTTAATTTATTATACTTATATTTTATTTTATACTTATATTTTAAAATAACATGTTATATATTATTATTTAGATAATAAACTAAATTTTGATATTTTAAAATAATATAAAAATATAAAAAACTAAAAAAACGAAGGTTTCGCTGCCTCTAAATATTTAATGCTCATAATATTTATAAATATACAAATTAATATTTAAATTAAAATTTAATTTGTAATTATTTAAACTCTATATTCTCAAATTTTAATGTTTATGAAAACTTTTATTTTTCATACAATAATTATTATTTCTTATTCAAAATATCAGGATATATAAATACTTATATTTAATATTATTATTTAATGTTGGTTTTACATTAATTATGAAAAATATTGTTTTTTAAAAATTAATATATTACTTAAAATACTACAGGATATGAATGTAGATACATGTAGATACATGTATAAAAGATCTAAAGTTTGATCTATAGTTATAGATACAAATATTATTAACGCATACATTCAAAAAGTAGGTCGATATCTATTATAATCTCGGAGAAATAGAATTTAATAAACTAAACTAGCTAATTTGGCATCTATTTACATCGGTATCAGCACGCACGTCTGGTCTAGTATACGGTGGCAATCATCGCTGACCGGTGACTAACTGATGACTCACCTATACTGTTGTTATCGGGTTCACTGATTGGTTCCCGTTTAATGCGGCGTAACGGTGCGAAATCCTCGTCGGATTCCTCTTCCATACCCTCCTCCTCCTCCACCTCCTCTTTTATCTCCTGATACTGAGTCACCTCCTCCTCCTGATAATGAGTCACCTCCTCCTGATACTGAATCACCTCCTCCTGATACTGAATCACCTCCTCCTGATACTGAGTCACCTCCTCCTCCTGATAATGAGTCACCTCCTCCTGATACTGAATCACTTCCTCCTCCTGATAATGAGTCACCTCCTCCTGATACTGAATCACCTCCTCGTACTCATTCTGAGTCTCTTCCTTCACGCTTCGCATCTCATCTCCTGTCATCGTGGCATTAGTCGATGACAAGAATTCGTCCAACGACTCGTAGGGAAATGTCTCCAGGGAATCCTCGGTGCTACCACTTGCAGCCTGAATGTGCTGGTGATGGTGCTGTTGTTGCTGATGATACTGCTGCTGATGTAGCTTCTGCTGTAGCTGCTCTAGTTGCTGTTGCTGGTATTCCTGCTGCTGCTGTAGCTGCTGCTGCTGCTGCTGCTGGTATTGCTGCTGGTATTGCTGCTGCTGCTGTTGCTTCTGCTGCTGTTGCTTCTGTTGCTTCTGCTGATGTTGCTGCTGCTGTAGCTGCTTCTGCTGCTTATGTAGCTGCTGCTGCTGGTGGTGTTGCTGCTGCTGTAGCTGCTGCTGTTGCTGATGCTGCAGCTGATGCTGGTATTGCTGCTGAGGTGATGGGGTCAACGGGGGTGGGGTACGAGCGACGGATACGTAGGGTGTGGGCGTCGTGATGAGCTCATTCTTTATGTTAGTCAACAGCTGTTGGTTTAGTATTAAGAGCGTTATTATTATATGTATTAGTGGGCGGGTGCTGTATGCCATGCGTTGTATGGTTTCAGCAGCATATGTATAATATAGTGATAACAGTAATAATAGTTGATAAAACTATTGATATCGAATAAGTATTCGACTAGGCTACGTGTGATGTGTATTCGACTACGCTATGCCTGCAAACTTGACGTATTCTCGATGCAACGATGCTAGAATGACATCTATTGAGCGTGGTGGTCAATAGTGAATAGTATGAATACCTCACAGAAATACTCTACGGCCATTGGTAGTAATGACAATTGTAATAACTATTGTTCTCGTACTATGTATATATTACTGTATATACATATGTAATTCATATTATAATTGTAATCGTAATTGTAACATAGTTTATTTAGGCACGTCTTAACCACCCTCCCGTTCTAATAGTATATTTTGCGCGAGTTGTATATTTTTCATAGAATTTTATAATTTATATCGTAATCGTAATATTTTATTTAAACACGTCTACATATATATTAATTTTCATTAATAGCAACCAAGGTTGATGATTTTTTCAGTTTTTTTGTAAAAACCACAAAAACCGGTTTTTTTGTTTTTAAGGTTTTTTTAATGAAAAAAGAACGAGTACAAATACTAATTCTTTCATTTAAAAAAACTAACTCAATTGTATTCTTTTTATTATAATTTTTAAATATATAGACATATCACATAATGGAATAGTTAGAATCGTATAATCTATTATTTTTAATTGGTATTCATGTTACTTGTATATATATATATATATATTCAGTGAAACCTCTCTATAAGAAATCTCTGTATTCATTAAGAAAAACCTGTTTATAAGAAAAATGTTCACACATTTTATTGGAATTCAATATTTTCCACATTAAAAAACCTCCTTATAAGAAAATCTTATATAAGAAAAACCTCTTTATAAGAAACTTATTGTATACAAAATATAAAAAATAATTATATATAAAAATAAATAGAAGTATTGTATATTGATAACAATTATAGAAATTAATTAATCATTTATTTTTATATAGGATATTTTTTCTTCTAGAGGTTTCACACCAACTCGAACGCAATTATTAACTCGAATTATTAGAGGTTAAAGTTAAACTATATTTTTTAAAAAAGGTTTTACACCTACTTTTTTAGGGTTAATAATTGCGTTTGAGTTGATGTGAAACACCTTTTAAATATAAGCATTTATTTTATTTTAAATATTAGATTTAAATATTAAAATTAAACTTTAACCTCTAATTATTAGAGTTAATAATTGCGTTCGAGTTGGTGTGAAACCCCTTTTACAAATATTTTATATTACATAAATAGCTCAAATTGAATAAAATTAATTAATAATATTAAATAATGTTATTTTATATCCTTACATTTATTGATGATACAATTTATTATATTATAAATTATTCAACTTTTTATTCAAAAATAAATATAAGTATAAATTTGATTATTAACATATCGAAGCGCAAACAATACAGTATACATTTTATTACTTTTGATTGCTACTTTTAAATAAATAAATATACTATATAATATATAGTATATTTATGTATTTAAAAGTAGTATAGTATATATATTTATATAACCTATAGGTAATTTAATGCATTTTCAATTATAAATTAATTTTTAAAATCATTAGAAAAGTAAAAACCTCTTTATAAGAAAAAAATTATTAAAAAAAAAAAACAGTTTCTTATAGAGAGGTTTCACTGTGTATTTTAAAAAAATATTAAATATTATCATGTCTTATCATATTATAAAACATATAATAAAATAGATTATTATCTAAATGTAATCAACGGGGTTTGATGATATAATACAATACTTCAATAATTGATTAAAATAAGTAGATATCATTTTAAAACATAACATATATTTTTTAATAAAAAATTAAAAAAATGTACAATGAATACTTTTCATTGAAAAACATTATTCCATATACATCTATTTATATATCACAATGTGAAAATTATAATAAGTTCATACTTAATAGGGTGTTCACACGATGCGTGTTTTGCTTGTCGTACGAACAAATGCTGGACCGAATTCTTCAAAATCATAGATTCGGTCCAGCATTTACTCGGATTCCTATTTTTCTCGTCGTACAGCAAAAATAGAAAATATCCTATTTTTTGCTGGACCGAAATAAATGCTGGACCGAAATATCTTACTATCTTTGGTAATGTTTACAATATTTTATAAAAATATTATACTGAATAATTTTTATATAATTAATCGTATTACTACAATATAAAATACAATATAAACATTAATTATATAGAATATACAAAATTAAATTATTCAAGTAAAGATATAACAAAAAGTAGTTTAATTAAAGCATAATATGCATGAAAATAGATTTATCATAATATATTTAATATTAATTTGAATAATAATTAAATTTAAAATACTTATAATATATCATTTATGGATATAGTATTAACTCGTGAAATAGATTATTATGTAGATATATTACTAAACATTAGTATTATAAGTTAACAATTCAAATCTATTATTAAAATAATAAACGATCAGTTATTTACCGATAATATAACACTGGTGGAAATTTAAATATACCAGCGGTATTGAAAATGAATCGTCCGTTATAGAACATAACTGGTTAGTTAAAGACTTATCAGCATCATATAATGTTTATATTTATTATATTTAATAATTACATAACATTATACTTATAATAAATTAGATCGATGCTTAGTATAATGATTTTAATAATATTAATAAAATTATATTCAAAATATTTTTATTAATAATATTATTATTATTATTATACTAATCATCGATCTACTTTATAATCTATCATCTAGTATAATATTAATATAACTTATTATTATAATTTTATATTTTAATTATAAATTATAGTATGGGACTTATAAGTTTAATATATCTGAGTGTTTAATAACATATTGAATAGTATTCAATGCATACTTAATATTTTGTCTATATAAACTTGATTATTATATCTAAATGATCATATACAATATACATGTACATTATATGATATATATATATATAGTAATTCAATAAATTCTATTCTAGTAATACAAATATAGGTACAATAAGTTATTCGGTTAAACTAATTTCAATATAACATTTTTTCATACACTTAAAAATGTCATATAAATATGATATATATATACATAAACATATATTATATAATATAATAATAATAATAATAATATGATTAATATATCTATTATTAAATCTACTTTAAATATATGATATTATATATTTATATGGTAGGTATACTTGAAATTCAAGCGATAACAAAGAAACTCTTGGAGAAAGAATCTGATGTAAGCGCTTTAAGAAAACTTGATGCTAAACTTTGAAGAATAATGTATATTATAGATAATTCTGGATTCAAACTAAATATTAACCTATGGATAATATATATTAATGTTAAAACTATATATATATATAGAAAAAATGTCGTTCTGATAATAATTAATATACTGGATGCTTTAAAATTGTAATTTGGTATAAAATATTAATATTATATGTTTTAATAATAAATTCAATTAAATTATAGTTCAATCAAATCTTATAATATATCTATAAAATTGAGATTGTTAATTAATTATTCATATTAATCAACTAATAGCAGTTTTATAGATTTAGAAATTTTTTCATATTTCATATCGGCATAATATAATAAATATAAATTAGTAAAAAAATACCATAAATAACAGGTTCTTCAATTTATCTGACTAACCATTCTCCTAATGTATATTTAGTGTAATAAGTATTATATAATATATTAATTAAGAGCCTGGTTTATCTATGATTTATTGTAATGATACATATCACCTAAATATAAAATATAGTTTATAAAAAAATATTTATTTATACAAATAATTGATTGTTAAAACACACATAAGTGTGATATTGTAAGTAGTAATTTACCCATAGCTATAGAGTGGGGTATGGGGTAATTCTACCTCTAATTTCTATGATTTTACCACAATCATCTCATTGACTGTGAGATACTTTATACCCATTGTCAACACTTCCAATACCATATCAGGAATATTTCTTACTTAGGTTTTTTTTAAATGTACATAATAATAGATATTATTAAATATTATAATAATAGTGTTTCTATTTACATATGAAATGTTATATATATATATATATATATATATATATATATATTCTCCACATCACTATCATCCATATAATAAGTGGTATTGCATTCATGGCAATATTATATACATATTTTAAATAATAACTGCACTTTAATATTCAGTATTTTATAGTTGTCCATGGGTGTTTGTATTTACTCTAATTAAATATGACTACTTTAACTTCATATCAGAGGTTTTCTGAAGGATAAATCACAAAATATTGCTTCATGAAATGCTTCGCAAAATTGTTGTGTTCTTGGAAAATTTTCTACGATTAAATTGAATTTTATTATTCTTATATTATATTTTCTTGGTTATACGCTATTACGCTTTGTTATGTTTGAAACTTGTATCCAGTTAATCCTGTATCATTATCACTATCCTCTATATATTCATATACTATTTCATCAAGTTCGCCTTCATTAAAATATCAAAGTTTACTTTAAATTATATAGCTTACTAACCATAAATTGTGATTAAAAAACTATTTAACCATGTCTTATGGCATTGCTTATGCACTAATTTATTGTATAGTTCATATATAACTAAAGATTTAATCTACTTTAAATAATGTAATATTGATAATTACTTTGAGAAGAATACTTTGTACAAAACTGTACAACTCTTTTATATAAATAATGTTTGCATATATACAATACCATAGTAAAAATTCTTATATTAAATAATAAATGATTATGATATAAAGTTATATTATAATATTTATATAAAATGTTTAATTATATAAAATTTATAATACACATGAGTTTATAATATACACTATATATATATATAAATATCATAATATACACATATAATATATATATATGAAATATATAAATATATAAACAAAATTATAATTATGTAAATAGAATTATAATTAATTTATAAACACATCAAAGGATTTTAATATTTTTAACACACTAATTAATTTTTAAATAATATTTCATTATTATAATTCCATATCATTATTCAGTGATTATATATTATATTTAATCATGTATATTACTATCTTAAAATATAATTGATCATTCTATATAATTTTATCAAACTATATTGCCAGCAGTAAATATGATCGATATATATCTTATCTCTAGTAATTTACAATATTATATATGATATGTCACTCCCATCTAAATATAGATCATAGTTACTAATTTTAATTGAAATATATATCGCAAGCAATATCGTGCAGTTAAAATATAAACCTATATATTTAGGTCATACAAATTACGATATTTTCAAGTTTGATCATACTTAGTAATTTGATTAATTAATAACATTATGTACATATATTATGTTATTCTTATTAATATTATGTTAAGTTAATATATATGTACATTATATAATATATAAATAACATTTATATACTTGGATTCACATTAAATTTACTATTTTAAAATGAACAATTCACAGCCTCATTTATTTTGATTATTATACGTCATTTATATTTCAAATTACTAAACCTATCCACATATTACGATTTTTATTGTCCTTTGTAATTCTCAATGTTTGTTTATAACTTAAATAGAATCCAAAAGTTACGAAATAATTATCAATAATTTAACTATATATAATATAAAATAAAAATTGAATACAATATTTTTAAAATTTAAAATTCAAATATCCTAGAATTTATATTTGGGATCCTACGTCACAGTTTTATATTTCGTTTTTTGATTAAAACACATTATTTTGGTATAAATAAGTATTATTTCAAAATTTTATGAATAGAGTTCATATTTATTTATACCATATTATATTAATATGGATAATCTATTTTCTTGTTATGCATATTATGCTTTAAATGCTTTAAAGATCGAGAATCGTTTTAAATAATTATTCGCCCATATAGTTCTCATTTTGCTATTTTCATACGAAATATACAGTGCAATTTCATCAGTTATTAAACATAATAAATTATTTAAATAAGTATCCAAATAAGTATCCATAATTATAATAAATGTAATTATAATAGATAAATTAAAATAGTATTTGAATTTGAAATTTTTTTTTATTTACGTTATTTTTTATTTCCGCTGTCAGTTATTAGTAACTACGACAATTTAAATCCGCGTCGTGTGAACGCTCGTGTTTTTTAAATGCTGGACCAAAAAATTGTCGGTCCAGCATTTGTTTGTACGACAAGTAAAACACGCATCGTGTGAACACCCTATAATAAGTCAGTTATTAAAAACCATTATTGTGAAATAATTTTAAATGATTATATATAATTTGTATAGGGGGATATGCACTGTAGCCGGCGAAATCACAAGGGGTGGGACTATAGGCGTGGCTATATCAAAAATACTATAAACGCTAATTCGATAATATAATATTGTAGATAGTTTTTATATAGAGTTATTTTATTTAATTTGAATATTTATCTTATAGTTATTTTATTTGCATGCGTGACTCATGTTTATTTAAATGTTACACGTAAATAGATAGGTGGAAATAGGTGGTCTTTTAAAAAAGTTACTGGTCAATGAATATTTGATATTTTTAATTAATGTTTAGTATAATATATTCACAACATATAGCTCTAATCTATTCTTATTATTAAAAAATCTAAAATTAACCTAATCTATATTAAAAATAAGATAAATTAAGTCTGAATAATTATCTATTTAATTTATGATAATTTTACTAATATTTTTAAGTTTAGTACATTATTTAAGTTATTAAGGACTTTTATAAGTGTATAAATAGGAATAAGTATATAAATATAATAGATATATATACACAATATAATGAACATATAAGTATTTATATAATATATATATATATATATATATATATATATACGTATATCAAGTTGATATATATATATATAGGGTTGTGAGTTAATAAAAAACACGTTTTAAACAGACGTTTTAAACGAGTTTTAAACCGTTTTAAACATAGAATAAAAAACGAAAAAAACAGAAAAAAACAAGAGACATACATTTATACATATATTTATTTAATTGTTAATATTTAAATTTAAATTTAAATTCACTTTGACAAATAATAATTTATCTGCTCTTTTTTTTGATATAATAAATTGTATAATTGAAAAATGAATGAATATTTAATAAATGTATAAAATATGTGTATACAAATATAATATTATTATTAAAAGTTAAATTAGATTTCTTTTATGTTTTGATATAATAAATTGTATAATAATATATATTTTGTTTAAAATTATATAAAAAAATAGTATGAATTTTCATATTTTTTTAATAATAATATATTAATATATAAAAGAAATATGAAAGTTCATAATATATATTATTATATAATTTATTATATCAGAACATAAAAGAAATCTAATTTTACTTTATTATTTATAATAATTTATTATAATATAAATATGAAAGTTCATACAGCTTTTATAATATTAATTATATAATGTACATATATCTATAGATTGTGATACAATCTCCATGTACAAATAATTAAATAATACAGAAATACTCAGTGTTATAACAAAATAAATATTATAATTATTATAATTGTCATACTAATGTATAGTTTGACAATATGATTTAATAATGCTAATAATACAGATAATATATTATTTGAATTATTACTGATTATTCATATAATATGTACTTACTTTATTATTATTTTATTATTTAACAACATATCTACTTTATTTAAATAATTTTATATTTTGTAACAGAAAAAAACGGATAAAAAACGAATAAAACGAATTAAAAACGAAAAAACCGTTTAAAACATGTTTTAAACAAACAATAATAAAAAACGC
The DNA here is from genome assembly GCA_964019155.1 of Osedax fenrisi. Classification (NCBI taxonomy): domain Eukaryota; kingdom Metazoa; phylum Annelida; class Polychaeta; order Sabellida; family Siboglinidae; genus Osedax; species Osedax fenrisi. Next base: position 3,705,792 of record OZ025239.1, read on the forward strand.
GTTTTTTAACAACCCTATATATATATATATATTTAAATTTATATAAGTATCTCTATTTATACACTTATATAGGTCCTTATTTACTTAAATAATGTACTCAAATAAAACTATTAATAAAATTGTCATCATTAAATAAATAATTATTCAGACTTACTTTATCTAAATTTTAATATAGATTAGGTTAATTTTAGATTGTTTAATAACAAGAATAAATTAGAGCTATATGTTGTGAATATATTATTATCAAATATTCAGTGACTGGTAACTTTTTTAAAAGACCACCTATTTCCACCTATCTATTTACGTGTAACATTTAAATAAACATGAGTCAATTTAAATTGAGACAATATTCAAATTAAATAAAATAACTATAAAAAAATTATCTACAATATTATATAATCGAATTAGCATTTATAGTATTTTTGATATAGCCACGCCTATAGTCCCACCCCTTACGAATTCGCCGGCTACAGTCACTGGTAACCATTTGTATAGCTATAGCTAAATAGCTATAGCTAAATTTGTATAGCTACATATATTTAAATAAAAGTATAATATCAAATGTCTCTATTTATATGATTAAATTTGCTATTATATTTTTGATTCATATTTATAACATTTATATAATATTATAATAATATATTTGTTATTAAAATATAATAAATTTTAAATCATCAAATTTGATGATAAATGGATTATGTTATGTTACTTGATAAGTTACAATATACTAAAATAGGACTTTACTTTATATTATTTAGTAAAATGATTAAGTTTAGTAATATTGGCTATTACATATAAATAACTATTATTAGTAATAATACTATCACAAAAACGATCTTTTTTACATTTCAATATATAAACAATTCATAATTAGAATATTCAGCCTAATGGAGGCGTTACTAAATTTGTAATCACATAATCATTGCATTGTAGGCATGTAAGTGTAATTAGATTAGTGTCCTACCCACTCCCTGATATAACATATAATGTAAGTAATTATAACTTATAATTTGAAAGTTAATTAATTTAAAAAATGAAAAACTGTAAAAACCGACGAAAAAAACCAATTGAAAAAACCAAATCAACCAAAATTTACAATGGATAAAGCCGCAACACTAATGTTCATACCTGATTAGTGTCAGCTTCCGATGAAGATTGTTCGCTTTGATTCTGAGGAAGCCTGCCTGCCACATGCGACTTCTTTCTTCCCGACGACATCCTCCTCCGTTTCTGTGCGAATTGGTCAACTATAGGGCTAGTCGATATGAAATTATTAAGAATCTGTTCTCTCGGTTATAGTATATATATACTAAATTTCATTGTACATTCATACATAAACATGCACGTTTGATACACCATACCCTGATAGTGATACATACTCTATATCACCTCTACTGTCGGTTACTATCAGTTAAGACAGCGCCCTCTTCAGTTGAACTATGGCATAGCATCGTTTACAGTAAATGCATGATGCCGTTAATAGAGATATTCGCTGCACACATTACATGACCTACATTCCATGTACTAACACAGTTCTAATGCGTGTTTAAGGGGATATCGCCATGGAGCGGCCATTTTGTTGAATTTACGTGTATAGAGATTTACGCATTGCCTCTGTTTATTGAGAGTTTCAAAAAACATCTTCATTGAATTTAAATATTGTTATAAATATTGTTATATAAACATGACATTTATATCTATAATCCTAGAGATAATAAAATTACAAAATATATATTTTACATGTATGACATAGTTTTATTTTATTTTATTTTGAATTATCAATTTTATAAAATCCAATACATCATAATTATATTTTGTAATATTGTCTCTCTAGAATTGTGCATACATATGTTATTTATATATAGTAAAAGAAATTAGGTTGATCACTTCAATATTTTTATCTAAACTCTCATTTATATAGGTAAACATAGCAATACATTTATTAGCTAATATAAAATCAATATTATAAAGTAATAGCTTTATATTTTCTTATCAATATATAAATGTTATTTTTATAAAATTTATATATATTATATGTTATATAATAATTGTAGTACCTATATAACTGTTATTTTTTATTATATCAGAATGTAATACAATTATGTATTCAGCTAATATAAAATCAATATTATAAAGTAATAGATATGTTTTCTTATCCATATTTAAATGTTATATTTAGAGAATTTATATATTAGATATAAAACATTATATAACAATTTATATTAGTTAGGAATGTAGATTTCAAAATAAATAATTTATTTTATAAATCAAATAAATATAAAAAAATTCAGTTTTAAAAATTTTTAAATTGTGATTATATTATACATAAAACATTACATAACAATTTATATTAGTTTTGTATGTAGATTTCAAAATAAATAATTTATTTTAAAAAGGCATGCTATAAAAGATTCTTTTTATGCTATTTCTAAACTGATTTCATGGATAATTTTGTCACAGTTACTAAATAGCATATCATTAATAAATAGTACATAATATAAAAGAAATTAATTATTTTCAGATTTTAAATAATTTATCCATGGCGATCCTCCATCCCCTTACTGTAAGATTACAGTCGTGTATTTCACCCATAAATGAAGGTTAACGTTTACTTTTCCTGCGTCGTAATAATGCATTCATTTCGAATAAGATGAATGTATAAAGTACAGTTATTCATTGGTTAACCGAGGTTCATAGGTCATAGATATCAACGTAACACTACATCGAGGACAGGACATAGGTCATCGATATCAACGTAACACTACATCGAGGACAGGACATAGGTCATTGATATCAACGTAACACTGCGTCGAGGACAGGACATATATGGATCCTCAGTGTATCCGGGATCTGCGATATATCACTCATACATCTACTTTCAACGGCGCGCTTGCGTTTCAAGATCGATTAACGATAAACAGGGTCAACATACTTATTCGTTCGTGAAAATCAAACTTAAAAATCACACCCAACACAGTACGATAAGATACGTCGTAATATAAAATGTAATAATCGAGATCATACTACGCCGTGTCCTTATCATCAACGTCGTGTCCTTAATAATATTAAATGTGTACGGGTGAAGTGATTTACAAAGCTTCGCCGAATTAAGCACCTAATAGATCGAGAGATCGACCTGAACTAACAGAAGCTGGTATACTGGACAGCATTCTCTGTTCTTTGAGGGCCATGGCAGCCTTAAAGGAACCCCCGGTACTGGGTCTAGCCCTACGCGAGGGCAGCGGTTCTGGGCAGATGGAGGGCAGGTTTTTCTTCTTGTCCTTCATCGAACCCTTCCGACTGATGTTCACTGTTGATTGGTTGTTTGTGTTTAAGAAGCATACATTATATACTATTATTACTCTGCAAACGTTCAATATTATTTAATGTTATATTATATAAAATATAATGTTATATTATAACAAATATAATGTTATATTATATAAGTTAGATGTTATTATCAAATGCATGAAACAGGGTTGATTCCCAATGGAGGCAACAATTTTAAATTTATATTAACAATGTTATTTGAATAGATATAATTATAAACAGTGTTAAAATTGTTTAAACCAAAAGCTGTTTAAACCACCATGGTAAAAACAAGTTTTAGCCATAGTTTTTTGCCATGGCAAAAACTAAAATTTATTAAAAAAAATTTATTAAAAAATGTATTAATAAATAATCTATATTCTATGAATAAATTCTTATTAATATCTTTTAAATAAATATTGATCTTATACAGTAATAAGATTAAATTAATTATATTTATTAAAATTAAAAATATAAATTAAGTATATATATATTTTTTCAATAAATTAAATTTCTTTGATTTTCATCAATATTATTCTGAAATTATTTCATAATGTTTATTCAATAAGAATTATTTATATTTATAGTATATTATTATTTATAAATACAATTGCTTTGTTATCATATATCTCTGAATATTTATTATTATTAATAAAGTATTATTCACAGTATTTTATTTTTTTTATTTTCTATAGAAATTAATTTTATTTTGAATTGAAATCTATAAAAAATGATAAAATCTGGTTTGCTGAATCAATTGTATTTATGGTATTCATGTATTTATAATTTAAAATATTAATTTTGTATATTTACAATAAATACATTTGCTTTGCAGTAATAATAACAGAGTATATGTTAATATATATTATATATATTATTTATCATATATAATTTTTATGTTATTATTCTAATAAATGTATTCTTCATATATAATATTACTAGTTTTATTCTTTTATTATAATTCTAATATATGAATTAATAAATAAATGAAATATAATTATTTTTACCAACGGAAGTTACGTATGGGAGGCAGATAATCAATGATGGTCCACCAGCCAGCCTCGTGTAGCTCTTGCAGACCGTTGTGTATCAAACCGCTGGTGTGCAGTGAAGATAGGGCTGATGACACTGTACCAAACCATGAGTTCGACTGTTTCCTGCGTAGGGGTAGGGGTAACGGTATAGGTGGAAGTAGAGGTAGGGGTAGGGTGGACATAGTAGTAAGGGTAGGGGTAGGTGTAGTGGTAGAGGTAGGGGTGGAAGTAGAGGTAGGGGTAGAGGTAGGAGGTAGGGGTTGGGGTAGGGGTAGAGGTAGAGGTGGAAGTAGTAGTAAGGGTAGGGGTGGAAGTAGGGGTAAGGGTAGAGGTAGGGTACCATTACCCTGACCCGTTTACCCATCACTAATGAATCCGTCGTTTTGTTTACGCGCGTATTTAGTAACGAATAGAACGCGACGTTTTTATACTCGCGATCGAAGAGGACGCGCGCAACCACTAGCTCCTTCTAGTATAGCTGTGCTCTTTTAGTATGTTCACTTACATTGCTACGAATACATGTTCATTTTAATTAAAATATCATTTTTTATTATTCTATAGAGTCCTTTCTTCCCATCTAAGATACAATGTAGTATTTACACCGGAACATTCTTACGCGCGTATTACATCTAACACGGGGAGTGTGAGTTGTTGAGTTTACACGGGAAATTAAAATCGTTTAGAAAAAAACATCATTATATATTTAGAGAACATATTTGACAACAATATTATTAATCCGAAGTTAAGAATGAAGTAGCATAGACATTTAAATAAATTATTTAAAATACATAATTATTAACTCGGTAGGTTATAATGTCATATACTGATACATACGCGATCATTTACATGCGTATACAAATATAATAGATAAATATATAATAGATATATATATATATTAAAATATATAACTACATAAATATATGGTGATATATTAACTTATCGAAATTGAAGAATTTCTCCCAATTCTGTACGATGAACACGCAGATGTGCTTCTTGTAGTGGTAGTATCCCGACTTGCCCTCGTCGATTCTATTGTGAAGACAATATAGTGTGAAGTGGACGATCTGTACCCTATTGTGTGGTTAGGTAATATAGGTCGTTTGATGCCTGCCAGAGGTCACACACTCATACGAGTACTAGGCAGAAATGAAAATAATATAATTATTTATAAATGTTATATTTAATTATTTTTTAACGCAATATTATATGATTTATAGATATATTGTTCGTGAATTGTTTAACAAAATGCGAGCGTAACTTTCTTAATTATTAGAAGGCATAACATTCAAAATAAATATATGGTGATTACTTTTTATAGCAACTAAGCACGGTTTCTCAAATGTTATTTAATGACAAATTAAACTATTTAAACTACGTTTTCATTATTTTAAACTTTATTAATATAGTAAGAACATGACCTCAGATTTCTATCTACTTTAATCGTAATTTGTTAATCCGGTGTTACATTAAAATAAATAAGTAAATCTAATATAAGTCACAAAGTAAACAAAATATCAAACGATGTGTTTAAATTCCTACATATAAATCATGTATTGAAATAGGTCACCTATTTATTTCATAAGTAAAATTAAACTTTAAAATGTAATATTATACTAAACATACATACACACAAGGGTAATGATCAATACAATATAGTATTTATTACTATAACGCCAAATTATAAATTACACGTGAAATCCAAAATCTATGTATAATTAATGTATTAAGTTACGATGACAGATGTAAGTTAATGAGAAGACAGTAAAATGTACGCGCGTGTTTAAATACTCGTAGATTACGACTAAGACTGCGATATCAGCTGAGATCTACCCGTCACCTTATCCAATCAGATCCAGTTATTGATTACGCATAATAATCTGATTGGACAAGCCGTTGGTCACGTGACGTTGCCGGCGAATCGTTACCACCGCTGTGAATAGCTTCTAGAATAATGATGCTCCTAGCAGGCTATCGCGGTAGTATCGCGTCTACCGATGTTACTGGTACATGGAAGCGACGCTGAATTAACGACTATAGCGCGACTTAACGACTATAGCGCGAGTGGGCGGGGGGGTACTAACCAGGACATGTGACATCGCTCTAGTTTATCCACGTTATCGGGGGAACACTTCGCGCAGACCAAGTCGTAGAACGTGTCGTTGAAGAAAGGGGTTAGACCTTCCCAGTTGAGGCACGCTGTGTAGAGGTCGAGTAGAGGTCAGGTAGAGGTCAGGTAACCGTATCGGTATAAATATAGTGAATTGCCGGTATTGCGGGATCGTAGGGACCGATAAAATGTGTCGGGATATGGGGTTGGTCTTACATGTATTTACAATGTACATTTTACATAGATGCAAAATCAAACTTGCAATTTTGAAATGTATGATATATCTGGTGTTCTGAGATATCGATTGTTCACTGTTTTGGTATTGCATCTACATGATATACACGATATTCTTAGTCTAATGATTAGATAATAATAATCATACTTTAGAATTTTTATAAGGTATAATAAATATAAATATAAAAATTATTAAATATATATTTACTTTTAATGGGCTTCGAATTAAGATGTAAATCTATAGTTGACCTAAATAAAAGAAATTGTTTACAGCATTTATTCTGATACAAATGATCGATGAGAAGTGTCGGTAGACATGTGTTGAATAAGCGCCCCGTTAACCCGTGTACACAATGGCACCGATAAGTTGAAATCAACATGGCATCTCCCTAGCGTATAGGACCTCACGTTGGGGCAAGATAAGGGAAATATTTGCCGTGTCATATACACATTTCGCGCCACACATATAGGACATGTTCTATGTTTGTTGTACGAATGTAAAACATAGGAAATCTAAGACTGCAAGTTAGACACCGCGAGCATTTGTGTTAAGGTATTAATAGAACAATTTTGTGTCAACGTGTTAAGACCCTATTAGAACATCACTACACACCCCTGTAATACTACACACCCATGTAACACACATAAGTCACTATGTAGACGTGTCCATATTATTCTACCCATGTTATGTGATAAGTATGATCATGTTATGTCATAGTCTGAACATGTGATGATAGTAGTATAATAATTAGACATCGTATGAAATACCGCGTTTAAATTTATGAAAATCATATATTTAATATATATATATAGAATATATATTATTTCATAAGATATATATACGTATTTCTACGTATTTCAGATTAGCGTAAGCGCCCATTAACGGTAGAAGCCTAACTTATGTGATACGGTTGCTTGCATTTCTCGCAGTAGATCGGAAACAGTTTAATCTTCTTGCCGCATCGACACGCCTGTTCACCGACTTTCGCACTGATCGTAGAGTGGGGATGAATGTGATACGTAGTATACGATAGAGGTATTACTCTCATCTGTAATGTTGTGTATACCATCGGTGTGCGTTAACTCATGATGATACAAATGTTTTGTAACAAAACAATTACGCCTCTCTAGATTTGGCCATTTTGCACGAATTCTATATCTAAACATGCACGATTTGTTGTAAATTCATACATAATATATATAACCCAATATATATAAAACTAATAACCATTAAATTATTAATTTTCATAATTTAATTTATTTATAGTATATACAATTTGAATGAAAATAAACTAATATATTTTAGGAAAATATCTATTTTTGCCAAAGATTATTATTTATAAATATTTTTAATTATTAATTTTATTTTTTTTACTTTATATAATGGCGATAAACGGGAATATTTTTTTCTCGAAACACATGAAATAAATACGGACTAAAAATAATGAAAGATATCCAGATACCTGTGAAATGTTATCAGTGTTGTGTAAATTCTCTAGTAATTACTGAAAATAAGAGAATGTAGGAGATAATAATCCTAAAAAGAAAACTACAAATTTAAAATCTTATGAAAATTCTTTAAAGGATTCAAACAATTAAAGGATTAAACGGATATTTATATTAGCCATTTAAAATTATCTAATAAATAAAAATGGATGGAATATAGTACTAAAAATAATGTTGATAAAGAAAATTATTACATTCGTGTATGTACGAATTCTATATATATATAAAATTTATATTATATTTATATTATAAATATACACGAATTAGGTTTAATTCATGCAAATTCTAGTTTTACGAATTTAGAGAAGCCTCCTGATAACACATACAGTCTATTCAACATTTTAGATTAGAGATATATTTAATATTTATTTCTATATTGATGTTCATCACCGTGTCGTTGGTATCTCCAGTATTGTACCACCAGTATAGATAGCACGATGCAGCTATAATCACAACGATTATCAGATAAACATCGTGATTTAATCATTGATTATTATGTAGTTAACTCCCTGAGAACCCAGCATCAACTTTCGTCAATGTATTATATAATTTATTGATTTTTGGTTTGGAGGTGAACGAATATTATAAAAAATAAATTATTTGTATATTTATAAAAATAATTGTATATGTCAAAATATGCCAGTGATGTAGGATTAAAAAATATTAGCTTTATATATTAGATTTTGAGTATTATATAATACAACATTATATGAAAATACATAATTAATTTAAACTAAATAATTATATTTAACTTTGAATATTAAATTAAGTATTAACAAAATAATATGTAAATATTCAAGTAGACAAGTATTACTAAAGTAAATATTATAAAGATAAATAGTTATTAAAAAATAATCATTTAAATACACAATTTAAATATATAAATATATGATATTGAAGAACAAATAATTATAATTATTAGGTCAAATATTGTAAATAATAATTAGATCAAATTTTTTTTCAGATTTATATAAATAATATATACTTTATGAAATATACTTGTACTAAATATCTATCAATTTTGTAATTCAAATAATGGTAGCAGCCAACTAAAGGCAATATTTCATAAAGTTCAACTAAAGGGGGTGCTATTCGATATAAAATTATTATATTATTAAAAGTCTAATATTTAGTTGATTAGACCAACGATAGTACGTCTGCTGACACATATTTTGTGAAACTTTTATTTTCCGCTTGAGTGATTTTATCATCGCATGCATTATGGTCTAGGAGTACAAATTTGAATTTGATACATAAATCAATGCAAAAACTCAATTTTAAATCAATGATTTCAATATGATTATATTTAATTCGTAATATAATTGATACGCATTATATTATTTGGCTATATCTCAACTAAATGCCACATTAGTAAACAATATAGTATGCCGTAATTCAAACTTCAGAGGGGTTTAATTATATCTCAATTATAGCTAATTATATCTCAATAATATCGGAATATATAGTTCAACATTTTTTAAAAATTATAAAGTAATTTTTCTAATATAAAATCAATTTAATTATGCATTACGTAGGGAATATATCTTTATAAATTAATATATATATATATAATTACTTTTATAGGCTCACTCGTGATGTAATACATCTAAAAAAACCTGGAAACATAAAAACTAAACCCAACGAAACCAAACCAAACCAAACTAAACAAATCAGTGTAACCATCTCAAACCAAAAATATTAATTATCATATTATATGATTCATATATATATATATATATATATATATATAGTAAATACATAGTATACATATAAAATTCAATGTTAGATATGTATAGGTAATTTATTTATAGAATACATGAATAAGTAAATATATATTAGTGAGTTAAATTAGTGAGTTAAATTAGTGAGTTAAATTAGTGAGTTTAATTCTATTAAATTTAAATATTACTACGGTTATATAATCAATTAGTGATTCTACATCGAGAATGTACAAGCAGTGCTTGTCAAGCACAGATCAATTATTATTTTAAAATACATAAACACACCTCCTACAACGTATGCAAACGTGTTCTGGCTAATGTGTATCGCCCGACATGGTTCCCCATATATATATATATATATGTGTGTGTATGTGTGTGTGTTATATATTATATATATATATATATATATATATGTTTAACCATATATTATATGGCTAAACATAACGGATGAGATACCCTATATACGAGTGTATACTTTATTGTTTATCTATAGTTCGGTTAATTAGCTGTATGCATTGATGCGTGTAACATATAAACATATACTCTATTTGTAACTGCCTTAACTCGTCGCACGCTCGACGCCCGCCTAAAACGTTGAATACCATTCCCAACTCGTTCAGTAATCCAAATTATTACACACATTTAATTTAAAATGATGTTATTCAAAGGGTTAAATCTATTTAATTGGTTGTAATTTAAAATATAATTTATTAATATATTTAATAATTTTATTATTATAACGCTAATTATTTGTATACAAATAAATGTCGTATATTGTACATTTCCCTTGGGTGCAGGAACAACTGTGAAATTTACAAACCGTACAAGAACAACAGTGACATTATCTTTCGTGAAATTTCCAACCGTGAAATATAATATCCGTGAAAATACAAACCGTGAAATAATAATAAATATATGTGTTATATGGATATATATTACGTATTTATACTTAAAACATAGTGTATATGTATTAAGTATGTAAATAAGTATAAATATTATAAAAATATATATGTTATTATGTAAAATATAAAACCTAAATTATATAGTATATTTTCGGAAAATTAATATCTAATTATACTCATAATTAATGTTAAAGAAAGACATATGATACATCACATTAATTTTATTATTAAATTTATAAATATACCATAGTATATATCCAAAGATTTTCCGAAGGAAAGATATTTAACACTTACGCGAAATCGTGTAATTCGAATTTGTATACAGAATACCCCAGTGTCACCTATATCGGGTTACTTTTAGGAATTGTGTTGTTTATAATGTAAATTCGTATTAAACTATACACTTTTAAAATGTTAAATAATATGCTTTAAATTAGTAATTAAATGATGAAAACTAAGTTTTCATTATTAATATATAACAAACAAATATGATATGTATGTTTTAAATGCTATAAGTATATATTTGGTGAGTAAAAGCTAATTTATATTGCATGTAATTTAATAGAGTAATGAAAACATTATAGTATGTGTAATAAAGTATGCAAACAGAGCCGAACCTAAATATATTTCAGTAATTCAATACTATTGCTAGTAGTGACAGCGCGTATTACTAAATTACGTTGCATGCATAGGGAGTGTTATATCTTTACTTCGCAAAATCTTTGATATATCTATGAGTTGACGTAAATTACTAAATTAGAAGTGAATACTCATCTTGGCCGCCGATACTTTTCAAAGTTCAAGTTAGGCGATGCCTATATTATATACGCATATATAGTATAAATGTGTCAATCAAATTTAACAGTTACACTATATTGCACAATCAAAAATATTCTTATTATATGTATTATACGGATAGTATATTTCACGAAAGATAATTTCACGGTTGTTCTTGTACGGTTTGTAAATTTCACGGTTGTTCCATAAGCCATTTCCCTTATATTAGGGGCGCTGGAACGATTTTGTAGGGTGGACCAACCAATCAAAATAAATGTTGTGGTAAAAGTGGGGGGACCAATACATTACATACAATACATGAGGTCCCCCTAGATTTTAAAGTGGGGGAACATATCCTCCCCGTCTCCCTTGTTGCAGCACCTCTACATTATATATAATGTTTTTATAATATAGGTATAACAATGAGATTCAAAAAAGTTCAAAGCATCTTATTGGTCGTCGGATACGCATTCATTTATTTATTTAAATTTTAAAAAAAACGATCATTTTAAAATGTTTTACAATAATTATTAATAATTGATATCTTTGCTCCAATCATAATTAATAACAATTAGTGGAATATGATTTATTATCCTGTCATAATAATAAAAAATAAATCAAACTCACTTCCTTTAATATTTTGAAAGTCAAGGTAAGATGATGCGTTTTTTAAATATATAGTTAATTTATAAATAAATATATATTTAAATATAACTATTAGAATGAGTAGTTAGGTTATTACAATAACTATGTTATATAATACACTCTTATTATACCGATTAATAATATTATATTTATTTAATAATTAAAATTGTTTAATAAATTTTAATTATTATTAATAAATATTTTAATATGTATTGCGCTATTTAATAATGTAAATTTTATTTAACACATATTTTATAGATTATACATATACACTGTTTATTATTTAATATTATAAGTATAATATTATATTTAATTACGATCTATAGTAATATGAATATGAACTTTTAAGATTAATACTATTACAAACAAAATGCAATTTATGACGTTTTTTAAAAACGATATTTATTTAAATTGTAAAATTAACTAAGTTATCTATATTATTATTATTAAATATATACAGCACAGAGTTCTTCAAATATTGTAGATTATTATTAATATATTTTATTTACTTATAAATTAATAATTAAGATAGTTGAACGTGCCTAGTAAACTTACATATTTATATTTTAATATTAAAATCTGTTAATCTTAAAACAAATGATTTTTTTTACAAAGATACAAGTAATTATAATGGTATAATGGATCTATTTAAATTCTCATAAATGTATAATAAAACTATGCATTTGCGATTTTTGTGCATTAACTTATATTTATTTTATATAATATATTAAATAGTAATTATATTGTATTTAATTAATTCTAATATTAATTATAAATGTCATTAATTAATTTGTTATTTGAGTTTATTTAATACACATTTAAAATTTGTATTTATTAAAATTTATATAAAAATATTTAAGATATGTATTGCTATTACAATGATAATTATAGTTTAAATTACATGCATGTACTTATTACAATTTTATTTGATAAATAAATAATAACTTATTGATATATTGTATGTATTATACATATATTTAATATAAAGATGTTCTTATTTTAGCTCAAATATGTCTGTTCAATTGCTTGAAAAGTATCGTACACCTGAAACTGATGAATTTAACTGAAACTGAAAAAGTTGGTTATATTATATATTTATTAATATGTATTTATAGTTATATATATTTATTAAAAAGTGGCATCTCTGTGACTGTAATAATAAATTTAATTTAGATTCTAGTTTTTATATTAAAATTAAAGGATTTAATTGTAGAATTAAAGACAGTTTTAGAAACAGATAACACTGTATCTGTGGAATGGTGTAAAGATTATTTTTCACATTCTACAAATAATTAAATACTTATACTACATTGAATAAACTACATTGATGAGTTCACAATATAACAAGGTAACCACTGATTACTAACTAGTGATCGCGTGTGGTTTGTTGATTTCGTGCTGTGTGAATTTTACTATTTATACATAATTATTTATATTAATATGTAGTATCTGTGCGCACGAGATCACTGGTAAGTATTCAACAATAAACTTATTACAATTCACTGCGAATTTATATTATTAAATGGAATGCCAGTATGTGTTTTTCCAGAATATATCAATTAGAAAATTATAATCAAGTTTCATTACTAGTTAGAGTAAATAGAAACTCTTTAAATAGGAGGAAAATTTACTATATTGAGAATTTGATTACCTAGATGAGATACTTAAAACTGTGTTTCTATTTACAAAGTAATGTATACACACTGAAAAAGTGTATAAAATATTGACATCAATCATCATTAAAAATTGTAAACAGAAATAAGGTAAACGAATTGAATTTTAAAATAAATAGCTTATGTTAGTGAGTATACAAATAACTAACTTAAATGCAGTAGTATACGACCACCAGTTAAAAATTATTGTCGCTGCGATTATAATGTGGGGGGGGGTGTACACATTATTTAACGTGATATTGTTAACAATAAAATTACTGAGGGATAAGGTGAATGAAGCAACTTATAATGATTGTTGATAAATTGATTTGAACATCTGTTATTGTCACTAACACCCCCTTGATATAGTAACATCCTCTACTTTATAGGTTATGTATGAACATCAGATGCATTTTGCGGCCTGCTGCTAACGCCTATAAACATTGGAAACAAAGCTGTGAAAAGATACCGGAATTATGGAATTCTTCTGTTAACACATTTAGGTTAACTCAATAGATCTCCCAAAACCACTTAATCATATTATCTAATCATCTTTTTCGAGTATAATTCCTATATAATATAATCATATAGTTTTTTAAATATTGTCCCTTATTAATTTACTGCACTTATCTAATATATAGGTGATGTATGAAACTTCAGATGAATGTTGCGGCCAGCAGTAATGCAAATAAAAGATTGGAGGCTTCTAAGATAATGGAATTATGTAATTCTGCTATTGAAAAATCATTTACATTAATATTATCTCTTTTAAAATAAAATTTAAATAATTTCATTGTACATAAATATTATTCATTTGATTTTATAAATACATATACATAAATATTCTATTTAAGAGGAGAATATAGAATATGGCTCCTGTAGGTTTTGCTTACAATTTACGGGTTTAGATGTAACATATTTTATATATCGATAGATAATTTAAAATAATACAAATGTATCTGATATTATATACCATATTTCATTCTTACTATTTATTATGATGTAAACTATTGTGGAAACTTAAATGATTATTTTAACCCATTATATTAGTAATCAAAAAATACGCTTGCTATATTGGATGCAGACCATTTAAAATGGAAATTTAAATACATAAATTATAGATAACTATTATTCAATTAATTGTATATATACATATTAATTAGGTTATTTTTAATGGAAATAATGCTATAAAATTTATTTATATAAAATATAATTTTATAAACAAAATTTAAAATATTTTGCAAAAGTAATATAATTTTTTTAATATATTTTATAACTAATAATAATTTATAAGTAAAAAAATGTATTTAAAAAAAAATATTAAAAATTATATAAAAAAATATTAAAAAATAAATGGCCAGTTGAAAATTTAGCCTTATATGACCATTTTGAAAAAATAAAATAAATTTTATAAATCTATATAGTAGAATATATTTAAAAGAACAATGTGTGAAAAAATTGATGTATAATATTAATTAACAAGTTCTGTACATTAAATGTTGTTTTCATGACCAAACAATTTGTATACTTTACATGTAAATATTGGCTAATTTTTAGCTCATAAATTTACCAGTTTTTGATCTATAACTTTTTATTTAGTTATCTGATTACAAAATTAATATATGACTCTTATATTACTTTTGGATCAAAAGAACATTACGATCAACGGACATTTTCAACGGACATCTATGTCCGTTTAATGTCCACTAGTGTCCGTTAGTGTCCGCTAGTGTCCGAAAATGTCCGTACTATTATATACTATTCTACGTAAATTTATACGTGTCCGTTGATCGTAATGTTACTCTTATATACTATTCTATATATATTTATACGTGTCCGTTGATCGTAATGTTACTCTTATATACTATTCTACGTAAATTTATACGTGTCCGTTGATCGTAATGTTACTCTTATATACTATTCTATGTATATTTATACGTGTCCTTTGATCGTAATCTTACTCTTATATACTATTCTATGTATATTTATACGTGTCCGTTGATCGTAATGTTACTCTTATATATTATTCTACGTATATTTATACGTGTCCGTTGATCGTAATGTTACTCTTATATACTATTCTACGTATATTTATACGTGTCCGTTGATCGTAATGTTACTCTTATATACTATTCTACGTATATTTATACGTGTCCGTTGATCGTAATGTTACTCTTATATACTATTCTACGTATATTTATACGTGTCCTTTGATCGTAATGTTACTCTTATATACTATTCTACGTATATTTATACGTGTCCGTTGATCGTAATGTTACTCTTATATACTATTCTACGTATATTTATACGTGTCCGTTGATCGTAATGTTACTCTTATATATTATTCTACGTATATTTATACGTGTCCTTTGATCGTAATGTTACTCTTATATATTATTCTACGTATATTTATACGTGTCCTTTGATCGTAATGTTACTCTTATATACTATTCTACGTATATTTATACGTGTCCTTTGATCGTAATCTTACTATTATATACTATTCTATGTATATTTATAGATGTACGCTGATCGTATTATACTTTTATATATGCATACAAAAACAGGTGGTAATTGTTATATGTTAAATTTATTATAAATAAAAAAATACAAAATTAACAATTATCGTACTGTACATTGAATAGAATAATATATATATATATATATATATATATATATATATATAATAATATGTACAGTGAATATAATAATATGTACATTGCATATAATATATATGTACATTGAATATAATATATATGTATATATATATATATATATACATATATATAATAATAATATGTATACACTGTATACAGTGATTATAATAATATGTACATCGAATATAAAAATAATAATAATCATATGTACAGTGAATATATATATATACATTGGATATAATATATATATATATATATATATATATATATATATAAAGCAGAATTATAGCAGATTTTAATAGTTATTTATTAAAGCAGTCTATCTTGAAAATGTTTACTGGGTACATATAATAGTTTATAAGAGTAACATTACGATCAACGGACACGTATAAATATACGTAGAATAATATATAAGAGTAACATTACGATCAACGGACACGTATAAATATATATAGAATAGTATATAAGAGTAACATTACGATCAACGGACACGTATAAATATACGTAGAATAGTATATAAGAGTAACATTACGATCAACGGACACGTATAAATATACGTAGAATAATATATAAGAGTAACATTACGATCAACGGACACGTATAAATATACGTAGAATAATATATAAGAGTAACATTACGATCAACGGACACGTATAAATATACGTAGAATAGTATATAAGAGTAACATTACGATCAACGGACACGTATAAATATACGTAGAATAGTATATAATAGTACGGACATTTTCGGACACTAGCGGACACTAACGGACACTAGCGGACATTCAACGGACATAGATGTCCGTTGAAAATGTCCGTTGATCGTAATGTTCTTTTGATCCTTACTTTTTCATGCTCTTTCCAATGGTACTAATTATTTTAAACTAGCATCACTAGAAAAAATCTCATTGTTATACCTATATAATAATATATATAATAATTTCTTTGACGATATGGATAATATCTTATCAAATTACACAAATATATTTTTATTATTTAGATTACTTAATATAATATTGAAATATACGCTAATTATAAATATATTTTTTAAATATTTAATATATTTCATATGATATTAATTCCATTTATCACTCACAAATTTTAATTTATTAATTATATCTTATTTTAATATTAATAATGTTTGTACGTATTAGTAATGGGTGTAAGTAATACTAGTTTAAATAAACCTCTCTTCCATTTAGCATAAAATAAATCTATAGCTACTATATAGTAACAAATACTACGTATAGTGAATTTATATATACATAATTACTATGATAATAAACTCTATTTTCTTCATTGTTATTTAAATTGTTTTATGTTAATTTTGGCCCTAATTATTGGCAAAAATTATACTAACATCCGTTTATATTATCATTTTTATATTCATATTTACGTATTTATTAGTTTTAAAACTTACTGTATAGTAAGTTATAATATAGAGCCATGAGCGGCAATGAGGAAGATTCATGTATTAATATTATAATCAAAGAGAGGGAACAAATTGATGAGTCCTTAACACCCTTCTGCGCAAAAATAATTGATAATGGTTAAAAAAAAAAAAAAAAAATATTTATTATCGTTATCAAAGTTATTACAATATAATGTATCATATAGGATATACTTATTTGAATTTAATTATTTAGTAATTTAATGTTGTCTATTAAATGTATCAATTTATTCGCCTATATTACCATAATTAATATATATATCTAATAATAATATTTAGAGTCACTCTAAATATAAACACAACTCTACCCTAGAGTAACTCCAGGGGTCTGTAATACCATTATAGACTATCTATATAATATATACCAGTTTTTTTCTTATTACAATTTATAAAGTCAAATATAAATACTAGTTTCGAATCGACATTTTCGATATATGACACATTAGTTTACATGATAAACTAATATTAAGAATAAAATGTAATATATATTCTAAGATATATATATCTAAATTATTTATTATAATTTTAAATTATATACAGTATATAATATACTATAGTGATACATGTAATATATTTTTAATTTGACATCAGAAATCATCAAAACATATGGGGGTAAAAAACATATTCTATTCAATATTTTCGTTTATATTTTGTACATTACACGTTGAGTCAAAGTCGGTGGTTTATTTATATGATCTCAATTGATTAAATTCTATTATGGTCAAAATTGTTATTTAAATACAACCTGGTCTTGCAATACCTTGGAAAACATTATAAAATACTAAAATGTTGTTAATATTCTTATAAATAAATATTATTGCAATGATGTGCACAGATCCTTTTTTCTGGATTGGCGATCCCTATCCTCCATTCGTTACCCTATCCTTTGCCGATCCAGAATCGCAATCCTGCCCATCACTGTTTAAATAACATTTGTATATATATAAATAAGGGTTGATGGTTTTTTATGGTTTATTGGTTTAAACCATTACAAATTATAATTATTTCAATAAAAAATTTACTAAATACAATTATTTTTTTATAATTTTTAGATATATAGACACCAAATAATAAATATTATCATTATTTTAAAATATTAATCTTTAAATACTATCAAGTCTGTCATGTTATTTATTATATATTATTTAATAATATTATATATTAACATATAATAAAATAGATTATTATCTATATGTAATCAAAGGGGTTTTGATGATATAATACAATAATTGATTAAAATAAGTAGATATCATTTTAAAACATAACAATTATTTTTTATTAAAAACTAAAAAAAATGTACAATGAATACTTTCCATTGAAAAACATTATTCCATACACATCTATTTATATTTCACAATGTGAAAATTATAATAATTTTAATAAGTTCATACTTAAGTCAGTAATAATAAGTTAGTTATTAAAAATCATTATTGTGATATAATTATAAACGATTAGATATAATTTGTAAAGCTATTTAAATAAAAATATAATGTCAAATGTCATTATTTATATGATTAAATTTGATATTATATTTTTGATTCATATTTATAACATTTATATAATATAATATTATATTTGTTATTAAAATATAATAAATTTTAAATCATCAAATTTGATGATAAATGGATTATGTTATGTTAGGATAAGTTACAATATTGTATATTTATACTAAAATAGGACTTTACTTTATATTATTTAGTAAAATGATTAAGTTTAGTAAGAGTTGTCTATTACATATAAATAACTATTATTAGTAATAATACTACCACAAAAATGATTTTATTTACATTTCAATATATAAACAATTCATAATTAGAATATTCAGCCTAATGGAGGCGTAATTAAATTTGTAATCACATAATCATTGTATCGTAGGCATTTAAGTGTAATTAGATGAGAGTCCTACCCACTCCCTGATATAACATATACTGTAAGCAATTATAACTTTTAATTTAAAAGTTAAATTAATTTTTTTAAAACCATAAAAAATACAATTGAAAAAACAAAATCAACCCTGATATAAATTATTTAAAGCTTATAATTATATTATTATAGTACATTAAAGTATATGAATTAAGTTATAATTATCATAATAGATTCCATATTTAATTAAAATTACTCATGTTATATATGTATATATATATATTATATATATAATATATATTAAGATATAAAATATATATAATATATATAATATATGAAAATATATATAAAGAACCATGTTTTATTTTTATATAAGTGTATCAAAGCAATATATTTATATTTTCATAAGTACCTATATAACAAAATGAAATTTGTCTTACAAGTTATATATATTTTAATAGTATATTATATTAATCTGAACAATAAAATGGAATATAATTATATTCGTATTATATTTATTAATTATAATAATTTTTATTTAAAATAAATATAGCTAAATACTGATAAAATGTTTATATTAATTAATAAGATATTTTAGAAATTAACTGATGCATATGTACTAAAACTCAATACTAATACATCAGATTTATTCGGCCATTAGTAAAATTGAAATAAATAATACTATAAATCATAAAATTCCTCAAAATATAGCATTTTGACTAAAATATCGTTTAATTTAATAATAATAAACGAGTTTTATTCATATAATGCAGACAGAAATATAAAACAAATTATAAAAGATATTTCATTAATTATAATATAATTAATTATTGTTATTTTTAATTTATATATACATATATTTTGATGTTGATTTAAAGCTTTTTATTTTAAGAATTATTTTAATACGATTTCCATTATATTTAAAATAAACAATGGCATTTTTATAATGATTATAACCAGTTTAATACACGATATTGATGATATAAAATGCATAAATTTATAATTTATTTAATAATTATTATTTATTTTTAAAATAAACATTATTTACAATATATTAAAATTCTCAAAAACAAAAATATAAAGATAACTTTTTTTTAAATCCTATAATAAACATATCTCATATTTGTGTATTTTCATTTATATAAATTGACTACTACATTATTGAATTATATGTGCTAATAAATTAGTGAAAATGTACTATTTTTTTTTATTCAACAGAAACTTTCCTTTGTCATATAGGATCTTTCTTTATATAAATGTAGTAAATTTAAAATGTGTAAAAAAAATAGTCTTAATTAGTTAAATATTTATTCTTTTCATTAAAATTCATGTTTATCAGATTTTATTCAATTAATATATCCAACAGGATTCATATAAATGTATTTGTTATACATTTACAGTAATAATTTCAGATAAAAATCAAAAAATTAGTATGAATTTATAATAAAATGAAAAAGTACAAAATTTAGAAAATGACAATTAAAATTTAAGTAAATATAATATATACAATTTCAAATAATTATTATATCGATTACATTCATAACACTATAATAATTTGAGAAATTAAAAAAATTTATAAATAAGATATTAAACATGGAAAATATGTAATAAAAATATTTTTGTTAAAATAAACATATTAATCATATTTTAACTCACGCCTCTTAACCTCACCCTTAACACTAGTATTTATTATATTGTGTATTGTGAAAAATTAACTATATTTTATGTAGTTAATTTTATATAAATAGTATTTAAATTAATAAAAATAAAAATATACAGAAATTGATCGACTCAAGAATGCATCTGGAGAATCAATTAATAAAATTTCTAATGATATTATCAATATACACAAGTCTGAAGTTCAGAAAATATATCACAGAATTCATATACCAGTAGATGAATTTCCAAAGGTTAATTAAAGTTATAGTATAAAACATACGGATTAACATTCATTACAAATATATGAAATTTCGACACTGTAATCAATTTATATTATATAAAATCTAAAATATTATAGATAAGAAAACTAATTCAAATAAATAATAAAATTAATAATAATAAAAATTAATAATACAAATTTTAATAATTATAATTTAAAAATTATATTACTTTAATTTTATAATTATTTTTTAATTTGAAAAAATATTAATAAACCTGAATATTATACTTATGTTATTTCAATAAATTAATAGATATTTATTATTACAGTTTAATTTCGTTGGTAAATTGCTTGGAACTAGAGGCGCCACGTTGAGAGCTTTACAAGAACAGACACATAGTCGTATATCTATTCTAGGTCGTGGATCTATGAGAGGTGGTGAAAAGGTAGTCATATCATGTTATTTATATTTATAATTTGTCATTCATACTTATAACTCGACGTAAATAATATATAAATATTAATTCTGCTCTATATAAAAAATGTACATTTTATTTATATTTCTTTTCTACCACATATTTTATTATCTAAGCCATTTTGATCAATTAAATATCTGAATTTAAACGTATTGCATAATACGCATGTATTTTATCATTTATTAAATTTAATAATAAAATGCCATTTTGTTATCAATTAAATACCTGAATTTATTCATATTTAAAGTAATTATATAATATGAATGTTTTATTTGCATTATGTAATTGGGTATTTAGATTTCATAAAGTCTATAATCTTTTTGTAATATCATAGTGCAAATTTATATTTTCCCCATAAGTTGGTCTCCTTTAGTTACTAAATTTAATAATAAAATGCCATTTTGTTATCAATTAAATACCTGAATTTATTCATATTTAAAGTAATTATATAATATGAATGTTTTATTTGCATTATGTAATTGGGTATTTAGATTTCATAAAGTCTATAATCTTTTTGTAATATCATAGTGCAAATTTATATTTTCCCCATAAGTTGGTCTCCTTTAGTTACTAAATTTAATAATAAAATGCCATTTTGTTATCAATTAAATACCTGAATTTATTCATATTTAAAGTAATTATATAATATGAATGTTTTATTTGCATTATGTAATTGGGTATTTAGATTTCATTAAGTCTATAATCTTTTTGTAATATCATAGTGCAAATTTATATCTTCCCCATAAGTTGGTCTCCTTTAGTTACTAAATTTAATAATAAAATGCCATTTTGTTATCAATTAAATACCTGAATTTATTCATATTTAAAGTAATTATATAATATGAATGTTTTATTTGCATTATGTAATTGGGTATTTAGATTTCATAAAGTCTATAATCTTTTTGTAATATCATAGTGCAAATTTATATTTTCCCCATAAGTTGGTCTCCTTTAGTTACTAAATTTAATAATAAAATGCCATTTTGTTATCAATTAAATACCTGAATTTATTCATATTTAAAGTAATTATATAATATGAATGTTTTATTTGCATTATGTAATTGGGTATTTAGATTTCATAAAGTCTATAATCTTTTTGTAATATCATAGTGCAAATTTATATTTTCCCCATAAGTTGGTCTCCTTTAGTTACTAAATTTAATAATAAAATGCCATTTTGTTATCAATTAAATACCTGAATTTATTCATATTTAAAGTAATTATATAATATGAATGTTTTATTTGCATTATGTAATTGGGTATTTAGATTTCATAAAGTCTATAATCTTTTTGTAATATCATAGTGCAAATTTATATTTTCCCCATAAGTTGGTCTCCTTTAGTTACTAAATTTAATAATATAATGCCATTTTGTTATCAATTAAATACCTGAATTTATTCATATTTAAAGTAATTATATAATATGAATGTTTTATTTGCATTATGTAATTGGGTATTTAGATTTCATAAAGTCTATAATCTTTTTCTAATATCATAGTGCAAATTTATATTTTCCCCATAAGTTGGTCTCCTTTAGTTACTAAATTTAATAATAAAATGCCATTTTGTTATCAATTAAATACCTGAATTTATTCATATTTAAAGTAATTATATAATATGAATGTTTTATTTGCATTATGTAATTGGGTATTTAGATTTCATAAAGTCTATAATCTTTTTGTAATATCATAGTGCAAATTTATATTTTCCCCATAAGTTGGTCTCCTTTAGTTACTAAATTTAATAATAAAATGCCATTTTGTTATCAATTAAATACCTGAATTTATTCATATTTAAAGTAATTATATAATATGAATGTTTTATTTGCATTATGTAATTGGGTATTTAGATTTCATTAAGTCTATAATCTTTTTGTAATATCATAGTGCAAATTTATATCTTCCCCATAAGTTGGTCTCCTTTAGTTACTAAATTTAATTATAAAATGCCATTTTGTTATCAATTAAATACCTGAATTTATTCATATTTAAAGTAATTGTATAATATGAATGTTTTATTTACATTATGTAATTGGGTATTTAGATTTCATAAAGTCTATAATCTTTTTGTAATATCATAGTGCAAATTTATATTTTCCCCATAAGTTGGTCTCCTTTAGTTACTAAATTTAATAAAATATAATTGTGGCGCACAAACAATTCATTTTTAATAATATTTATAGGAGGAAGGCTTTCGTAAAGATGGAGGTGATAAATATGCACATTTAAATATGCCGTTACATGTGTTGGTAGAGGTTATGGCTGCACCTATCCAAGCTTATACTATGATGGCTTATACTCTAGGAGAAATTGCGAAATTCTTGAATCCGGTTCGTTTTTTTATAATCATTTGATTCATTCAAATAACTAATAACTAAAATAATTTAAATAAACAGTGTTCTCAAGGTGAAACTCTCATGTATCCTGGAACCTCAAAACCATTTAACGATAATATACGTTTTAATAAGAATATTAATATAGGAGATCTTTTACATTCTGGAACGTCATCCGGTGTAAAGGGAGCTTTAATGAGTACCCCTAATATTCCATCTAATCAGCCACAATGTAGTGAAAATGAAAATTATAATAGCGGCGATCAAGAAAATAATTCTTTTAGAAATGGTGAACAGAATTCATTTAATAACAAAACACCCGCTAGTTCTTATAAGAAGAGTTGTATGAAACAAAATTCTAGTCAGAATAATGAAAATACCAACATGTCCTATAGGAATAATAATAATATGCATACTAATTCAAGCAATAATAGTGAACAAGAGAAACATTCTTACCGGAATGCAAACAATAATTCTAATAATTATAATGAAATTAATCCAAGATCCTTCAATAATATGGAACCTAACGTAAATTCTAATAATAGTACTGCGATGAATACTCAATCTAATGCATTATCACATAATAACGAATATGTGAATTATCCCGATGAATCATTTGGAGAAAATTCTGATGTAGTAACTTCATTTAAAGGAATTAATTTACCATCAGGTGGTTCCGAATATTTAAGAGAAAATAAAGAAAAAGCGTATTCAAGTAATGAACCTCAAATGTCGAGCGGGGAGTTTGTAAATAATTCTTATTCTAATAACGAACCTCATTATGGTACTTCTAATGCGAATTCTAGATATTCCAATGAATCTTCGAAGAATTCATTCAATTCAAACAATCCGAACCATTCAAACAATCCGAACCATTCAAATAATCCGAACAATTCAAATAAACCGAACAATTCAAACAATCCGAACAATTCAAACAAAACGTACCAGAATAATGATTACTACAAACAGGTTAAATAATAATTGTAAATTTCTAATCACTACATTTACAATAGAAATAAACATTAATTTGTATCTAATATACAACTTATTTTATAGTAGTTGTATTCAATTTTACAAGATTATTCTATATATTACAACATAGCTATATATATCTTAATTATAGGTTTTTTAATTCAGTAATTTTATTTATTCATTATTTGTTATTGTATTATTTTACTTAACTTAACATCTATAATTATAGATTATAATCTATTAATTTTAATTCTATGAATATTTTATTTAGATTACTTTTCTATGCCATATATTTTATAATCTAAGCCAATTTGTTATCAATTAATACCTGAATTTATTCATATTTAAAGTAATTATATAATATGAATGTTTTATTTGCATTATGTAATTGGGTATTTAGATTACATAAAGTCTATAATCTTTTTGTAATATCATAGTGCAAATTTATATTTTCCCCATAAGTTGGTCTCCTTTAGTTACTAAATTTAATAATAAAATGCCATTTTGTTATCAATTAAATACCTGAATTTATTCATATTTAAAGTAATTATATAATATGAATGTTTTATTTGCATTATGTAGTTGGGTATTTAGATTTCATAAAGTCTATAATCTTTTTGTAATATCATAGTGCAAATTTATATCTTCCCCATAAGTTGGTCTCCTTTAGTTACTAAATTTAATAATAAAATGCCATTTTGTTATCAATTAATACCTGAATTTATTCATATTTAAAGTAATTATATAATATGAATGTTTTATTTGCATTATGTAATTGGGTATTTAGATTTCATAAAGTCTATAATCTTTTTGTAATATCATAGTGCAAATTTATATTTTCCCCATAAGTTGGTCTCCTTTAGTTACTAAATTTAATAATAAAATGCCATTTTGTTATCAATTAATACCTGAATTTATTCATATTTAAAGTAATTATATAATATGAATGTTTTATTTGCATTATGTAATTGGGTATTTAGATTTCATAAAGTCTATAATCTTTTTGTAATATCATAGTGCAAATTTATATCTTCCCCATAAGTTGGTCTCCTTTAGTTACTAAATTTAATAATATAATGCCATTTTGTTATCAATTAAATACCTGAATTTATTCATATTTAAAGTAATTATATAATATGAATGTTTTATTTGCATTATGTAATTGGGTATTTAGATTACATAAAGTCTATAATCTTTTTGTAATATCATAGTGCAAATTTATATTTTCCCCATAAGTTGGTCTCCTTTAGTTACTAAATGTAATGTTAGCATACAAAATAACAATAATTGAGAATCTTGATAATTGAAAATATATAATAATTTACAGAAGAAAAAAACATATAACAATTATGAATATGGCGATCAGTATTCTAATAACCCTCAAGGTGGATATAAAGGAAAGAATACTAAACCTGCTTCTAATACCTTTAATGATCAAACTTCTAATGTTAATTATAACACCGAAACTTTTGAAGGTTATTATATAATATATATATATATATAATTATATCAGAATAAAATATCAATCGAACATTACTATAGATACTTGGGCAACACCCGGAAAAAACCTTCCTAGAGAAAAAGTCACCCGATCTGCCCCATACCAAAGATATTAATTAATTTAAATTATATTTATTTTTTACCTCATTTTTATGTATATATATTTTGTATAGAATTACAGTTTTATATTTAATAAATATAATTCTCATATATATATATATTGTATTTTTTCATAATAAATTTCTAGTCATATAAATAAAATGTGTATAGGGTTATAATATAATTTAAAATTTGTTTGTATAATTTAATAGTAACTACTTAATATATACAGAGTAGGCACAAAGATTTTCCGAAGGAAAGATATAACACTTACGCGAAATCGTGTAATTCGAATTTGTATACAAAATACCCCGGTGCCACCTATAGCGGGTTACTTTTAGGAACTATGCGTTGTTTATAATGTAAATTCGTATTTAACTATACACTTTTAAAATGTTAAATAATATGCTTTAAATTAATATTTATATGATGAAAACTAAGTGTTCATTACTAATATATAACAAACAAATATGATATTTATGTTTTAAATGCTATAAGTATATATTTAGTAAGTAAAAGTTAATTTATATTGCATGTAATTTAATAGAGCAATGAAAACATTGTTGTATGCAAACAGAGCCGAACCTAAATCTATTTCAGTGATTTCGATACTACTGCTAGCAGCGGTTTGGGATATTACTAAATTACGTTGCATGCATAGGGAGTGTTATATTTTTGCTTCGCAAAATCTTTGGTAGGCATTTATAGATGTGATTTTTTATTGAATTCTACAATATATTTTTTATAAAATTAATAAAATCCTATATAATATTAGTCTAAATATACATAGTATATACTATATAGTATTAATTTACAAGTATAGTACATATCCTGATATAAAGATTAATTATAAACTTATTTAGATATATTTTAAAAATTAGTTATTTAATTATGTATCAAGTACCCTAATCGTTGGTATATCATCAGTGTTTATTACCATAGATTTGTATTTTAGTAAACTTTTAAGTAATTATAAAAATGTATAGTAAACTATAAATCTATGTTTATAACCACAGTAAAGATCAAGTAGTTTACTCAACAATATTTTAAATACTAAGTACTATATTTTTTTATAAATTAGTTTCAATATAGAAATTCCCAATATATATTATTGTATAGATATCAAAAACATCTGCTAACTAAATAGTTTTATTAAAAAGGAGAACTAAATATTTTGTCAATGATTTACTCAATACTTATTTGAATTAAATAGTTTTATAAATAATATATAGTTTAATAATATAGTATATCCTTGATTAGATATAGATTGTTTAATTTATCACTGATTTAATATCTATTAGTTTATTTTTCATAGTAAATATAGAATATTATTTAGATAATTATTGGATTTAAGTATGCTTTCATCGTGTTTTGATAAAATCCTTGGATAAATTATATAATTCCTCTATTAATATATCATATTAATAGCAACTAATTAGTTTAAATTAGTGCTCAAAATTAATAATTGGCCTTTCACTAAGTAAGTAATTTATATAATTGCTTTATTAAAACAATAGATGATAAAAAAGCATATATTAACAGAAGAGATTCATAATTAAAAATGTATGGATTTAAAATATACAATATTGTAATATAATGTAAAGCATATCCTATACTAATGATGTGAACTTGAATATGGCATATATATTAAAAAGTAGTGGAAACTTCCAATTCTACTGTACGATACAATTTGTATCATTTTCTGTAAAAACTATAAATAACCCCGATTACTTTATAATTTTCAATGAAAAGAAAAATGATGGTACCCAGTATACGATTGAGTGTTGGAAGGAGATAGACATCAAGGTGGTTATCTACTGAGAGTGTAATTCTTACTTACGTGTTCCCTGGTTAAAGTGAATGATCTGTAACTTCTATATCACTAATAAATACTAACTGTTGCTAATTAGGGTAGTCCGCAACGGAAGGGTTAATAACTAGTGATATCAATCCACTATTGTTATAATGTTAATAATGTTATAATAATAGTGTGTTTAGACACTTACATAATAGTAGTAATTCTCTATTGATGTAATCAAATAATAACTTATATCTAAAATATGTTTCTCGTCTTTTGAGTAAGTTTGAAACGAAAGGAATATTTATTATCAATAGGTATCTTATTCCACATCAAGGCAGCATGCATCCCGAAAGACCTCTACGATTTGCAGTCAACATATAGTCCTACTCTTCCAGTTTTATTTGGTAGCGCCTTGAAAGCCAGTTCTTTTCTTTTATAGTAGAGTTGAAAAATGGGAATGTTTTAAAGAAATAATCACTTTTTAATTAAACATAAAAATCTGTAATTTATTCAGTAAGATATACTAACTATTTTAATTTGCTTAGATAATAACGAAATCTATTAGAATATGATATATTAAATATAATGTTAATATATCTCCGCTTAACTCGTTATTACTTATTGTGTAGTTATTTCATTACATCTCCAACTTAAATTCTAGTTTTTACTTATAACCAAATTTCTTCATAATGTCCCTTCGAAGCCGTTCTCACATTAATCCATCCAGGTTTTAACGAGAGCCAATCGTTTATGTATACAATATTATCATAAATTGATCACTTCGAAATATTAATACAAGACCTATTTATTGGTCCGGACGAGGATCGAATCCGCGTCCTACGTATCTGATGTATTAACTAGCTGAGTTATCCATGTAGTTGTTATAGAGAACAGTATGAACAACTGGGTATATACATCTTGTATGGGTGCCCATGCGTAACGATTTCTACAAAGATTTGCTTATGGAAAAATTCTCGTGTACCCATTGGTGTGTTCGATATCGAGAGAAGAAATTAAAATCATTTACATATTAATAAGTTAGTGACAAATTAAATAGCTTCGAGACAATTCTAGAAACAACTTAAAATGTTATGTACGAGATATTTCTTTAAAGAAAATAGTAGATAAAGTAGTTTCTTTTATGAAAAATTAAATACAGATGAGATTTGTGCTGGTCTTACATATACTACTGAGTGTTAATTGAACTCATGATATATAAACAATAATGAATATTTGTACTATATTAAAATAAGTGCAGTAAAAAATCTCATATATTTAAGGGTAATAAATTAAATTATTTATATATTCAAGGATAGGACGTCTTTATAACACATATTTAGTAACAATTTTCCGCTCCAGTGATTTTATCGTATTGTATCATGGTACAGGAGTCCTAATTGGAATTTGATATAAAAATCAATGTAAAAACTGTAAACAATTTGTAAATCTATGATATCAATATGATTATATTTAATTCATAATTTAATACGCATTATATTATTTGGAATGTCGACGTAAAGAATATAAAAAAAATTGTTCAATTAGAATCTAATTAATAAATATATTTTCATTTTTAATAAATATTGAAATACAATTTAAAAATATGAATACATTTTTTATTTGATAGATAAATAAATATCCTTGATATCTTTGATTTAAATATAGCACTAAGAAGTATATAGCTAGGGTATAAAAAAAGGGACCATTGCAGAGATAGCGATAGGATTTCCTGTTCTTGATATTATATAGAATTAATATATTAATATTTGACTAATAACTTCATTCAAGGGCATGATTAAATAATATATAAAAACAATCAATCAATGGGTAGTTAGAATATCATAATGTTACAAATAATACTAAATCAAGGACTGCTATGATTGGAATGAACTAAAGTTTTATTTTAAATATACGAAAACAATGAAATATATAATTAGTCATCAGATGTGATCATTGACATTTACCGTTAACATAATAGTCAACGGTTAATAATTAATAGATTATTAATAGCCTATTTTTAGTGCTTAATTATAATGGTAATTTTACTATTAAAATATTAGTAAGTAACGTGAAAATGAAATAAATAATAAAATAAGAATATGTTTATTATATTATATATAAGAATTAGTGCATTATAAAAATGATTAGAATCGGTGAACTCCGTTATTCTCTCTTATTCTCTCTTATGTAGAAGCATCAACCTTTACGCCCATTCCACCTGAAATTCATCATTATTATATATGTATATATTATAACTACGTTGAAATGCTTTATGTACTGTCAAATTCTTCTATATACATGACAATGTTGTATTATATTTGTACTGTATTTATATTATTATTTTTCAATTTAATAATTTATATTTTTATAATTTTATTTATTAAACATATATAATTCAATAAATATATATATGTGTATATAATTATATATATATATATATATATATATATATATATATATATATATATATATATATAATATACATAAATTAGCCCTAATTATTAGCTAATACTGACAAGACTAATTATAGTGCTATTTAATATGTTAAGGATAAACAAATAATATATATATTTGTGTATTATTTAATAGATAAGAGCTATACAAATAATGGATACGATATTTAAATATAATTGTGAAAGTGATGTCAAAATTAACATATATTATTGTAATAAATAATATAATTATCATAAAATTCTATATCAGTATTATTATGTTATTTACAGTTCAGATTTTAAATAACAATGCTAGGACTAGTAGTCATGTTCATCAGACCGATAACATAGTGACAAAGTTAAAACTTGAAAATCACATAAAGGTTCTCACATTTTTATTATATCGCTAGAGCTTCTAAAGCTTCCAAAACATACTATACAAAATACTATACAATTATTGGAAATATTTAACATAATACAAAATAAAATACTAGATTGGGAAATATGTAATAATAAAATAAAGTGCACATAATTAACATTAGACTGTATCTCTACAGTTAAAAGTCACGAAATTAAAGTTTTTTTTGTATACTACATTTTAATATTACTTTATATATTTTTTAATATTAAAAAAAATTATTCATGAAACTAGTCTAGAAATGATATAAAAAGTAATTTTTATGATAACATAAATATATCGTGTTATGATGAAATAAATATTTAATTCAGTATGAAATCTATCTGCCTAATTATGTATTTTTTAGAAATTATATATTGAAGGTTTAAAAAAAATAAAAACAAGTATTTATATTTATTTATTTTATATTATCTTTGGTATAGAGTTAAATGTAGCATTAATAGCTTTATTTAAAGATAACTAATTATCCTTATAATTATTATCAATTACATTTTATTCTATAGTATATCTTCAAAAGCTATTTATTCCAAATAATAATGGTATACAAACTATTCCTGTATAAATAGAAATAACTACTGTAGTTAATAATACACATTTTTTTTTGCTATATGTAAATAATAAAATAGAATGATATTTTCATAAATTTAATTCATAATAATTGTAAACATCCAATTTCTATAGAAATAACATAATAAAATAAGCCTTATCTTTTATGTATATATTAATAAAAAAGAAAAAAAACTGCCTCAATTTTTATGTGCTTTATGTTGAATAGATCTATATATATGACCTAGATCTATCTAAGACCTATATCTATATATGACCTAGATCTAATAATAGAGCTATGTATAATCTATTTACATGTAAATGTGTCAAATTGTATGTGGTGTGTGATACCACCTTACAAAATAGAAGTATTTTAATAAATTTAAGTTGTAGTCAATTTTAATGAATCTAAGTAGTTATAAATTTCAGAATTCTGGCATTAATAAATAAAATTACATATGTAAATATCGAAGTGCACTGCTTTTCGTATAAATTCGTTAAAATACATATTCGAATGATAATCTATTTAAATTTCGTGCAAATCAAAAATCAGACCATCGAAAAGAAGTTATCAAAGTTTATCGTTCGCTTAAATAGGGTAGACATAGGCTACTCATCGCCGTACAATGTATGGCGTACATATAAGTTATTTATTAAATAGAGGTTATATAAGTCATATAATAGAACGGTTATCGACGTGAGATCTATATCAACCTCGAGTGTTCTTATTCTTGTAGCCCCCGCCTCCTCCGCCGGAACCCCCGCGACCTCTGCCCCCTGTGTTACCCCCGCGGTGCTTGTTGGTGGTCTCCTCTCGTACCATATCGATGACCTCGTCAGGGATACGCATGTACTTGATAGTGCTGCCACGGACGTAGCATTCTGACATCTTCCAGAAGCGATCTCCATCCTTAATACCATGTGGTATTGTTGTTGTTGTTATGCATTGGTGATTGATCATTTATTTAAGCAAATATATAGTCGAAATATATAAAGTATAAATATTTGTAAACGATAACATACTATATACTATAACATATTATAGAAATAAACTATTGTTATTATTATTATTTAGACTCTGTTTAAATATATAATATATATTAACAATAGTGTATGGAAGTTATGTAAATATTAATGTGTATATAATAATAATAATAATTTATTAAATTTTTTTGTTTTTAATCGTATGATAAATATCAATAAGTTCGATTAAAAAACCTTTTCCTTTCTAAAAGGCTCTAAATTAAGATGTATATATATATATATATATTCTATTTGCCCAGATATCTATATATATATATATATATATATTTATATGATACTCTCTCTATCCCTCTCCCTCTCTCTATCCCAGGAAGGGACTAACGCGTGAGGTACAGATAACTTCGCGAAGGTTAATGTTCATCCAGTTGTCACAGCTCGCCAAGTGACCGTTGTAAGTCTCTCCATTCTTCAACTCCACCAGCTGGTAACGCGATTAGGTCATCAGGTAAATAGGTATGATAAGATACGATGTAGGTACTACCTATATAAAACTACCTACTAGGTAGTGATAGAGATCACGTTGTTACGCGAGTGATACTATTGGTTTAGTATTTAATGTTTACTCTTATATATGTTATGTAGTGTGGTACTTGAGTAAGTGTGGCGATAAATGAGTTTGTATCATTATGGATAGGTCAGCGCGTGGTAATGAATAAGCTAAGGTATAATTGTGGGTATGAATCATATATAGACAATTATTATATTGAGTGTATTGAGTTATAGTATGTTATATAGCGTCTATGGAGATAATAGTGATGATGAACAGCTCTACACCAATCAGGAGATCATTTATAATTATATTAATGTTATAGTATGTATTACACAAATATTAATTGTATAGACACGCCCCTAAAAAGATGGTGGGCGTGTCGAGCCTACGTGTATCGTGGGTGATGGCAGTGAACGTGTTGACCATAATCATACTTTGAATAAAGATAACTGTAACTTATTTCATATTATTTATTATATTTCATATTATTTATTATATTTCATATTATTTATTATATCTTATTATATATTACTAGTCTATTATAATAATAAAATATATATACGGTCTATTAACTCGAGAATAGTATATCAGATTAATTATTATGATAGGAATAGCCGGGTGAATTATATGTAGCTGAAGTAGAAGCTATAGCATACGCCATATTGGTCATTTACTATATTGATACAGGTACGGTATCTTGTGAATTAGTATTCATTTCATATATCGGACATGCTAGATTCGGGCTGATGTTATTGTATACAAATAAATCTTTATTTTTGAATTAATTAAATAATAATTTGTTTTCGAATTAGTTTTTATGAAATTGATTTCTAAAGGAATTATTTTCGAATTAGTTTTTATGATATTTATTTTTCAGAAATTGTTTTCAAATTAATTAAATAAGAATTTTATTTATAAAGAATCTGTTTTTGAATTAATATAATTCTAGAAAATGTGTTTTAATTTTTTTTATAAAAAGGTTATACAACTTGAATCAAATTCATGGATATTTCCGATTGGGTATTGTAATATATAACGTGATAGATGATAGATAAGGTTAAGGTAGGAGGTAGAGTTGCAATACATAAGTACCATCAGGGATTTGCCGTGTGTTATACTTTGAATAAAGATACCTGTAACTTGTTAAATCTCGTCTTGTAATTTACTAAATAGTATAGAATAGAATCGGGCATAACGTAGAATAAAAAAGTGCACTATACAACATAAATAATATTCAATGATATATTTAATTTCTATAACTTATATTTAATTAGCATAAGTGAAATAATAAAATAATGTCAACTTACAATTATTAATTCCCAAAAAATGGCATATGACATATACATATTATTATCATTAATTAATATTGTATTTAATTGGAATCGTTTAATGATAAAGTGACTATGAATATCAGGGTGTACAATATAATATTAATCGGTGCGTAATACAAACCATAGGATGATTAATCGCAGTTCTTAGGAGTGATAGCGGTAACTGTATGAATGATAAGTTCAGTATTATTAATAGAAATATAATACAGAGTATTCTAACATAATTATAACATCATTTATACAATAAAAAATATCTAATATTATAAAATATTACAAATTTAATATTTATATAACATATATTAATTTTTAATAGCAATAATTATAAATATTTACTTAATACATATATGTATAAAATATACATATGTAGTGTTTCATTTGAATGAAAAAAATCACATAAACCATATATCTTACCATTTACAATAATGAAATACATTCTGGAATTAAAATTCTATTCTAAAATTAGGAGTTTAGTATACAAATATTTTCAATAAATACCATTAATTAAATAAAATTATGCCAATTATATCACAAGTTATACTAGATAATTTACACAATATTAAGAAATGCACTCTATGTTGCGGTAGTAATATATCGAATATGTATAATACACACTGATCATAATGTATAGATATATGGTCATCATGTGCCTGAATAATCTATCGTATACCATTAAATATATGCATATTCTTCTACAGTAAAATAGAACACAGAATTATGAATTATATATCGTATAATTATTATTATTATATATATATATATATATATATTAAGGAGACGCACTAAAATCGTTTTTTTCGGAAAAAAATTTATTTTCAATTTTTGTATTAATGTAAAATTATAATACTTCACATATTATCTTTTAAGTGGTGTTTAAATTATGTTCATTACATTATTCATTTTGTTTATATTATATTATTTATACCTGTATATTCATATTGTTTATATTCATATATTATATTTTAAACTTGATTTACTCAGAATAATTATTTTTAACAATAATGCTGACATAACTAGTATTAACTTTTATACAATTGAATATTTTTTCTTCATTTTTTCAATATAACTAGATAAAACCTGTAAGATTAAAGTTATTAGTCAAAATTAAAAAATATTTATTTAAAAAATTTGAATTAGCAATTTAGTTAGAAAATTAACGTGTTTTTATCAGATATTTTAAGTATTTTTTTTAGAAACATATAACCTAAAGATGTGTAAACATCTATAAATTTCAACATATAATATAAAAATATAGAATATTATTAATAGATTTAAAAAAAAAAGTGAATATTTCTTAATTCTTAATCAGAGTTAGTAGATTTCTAATAATAGCATTTTTTCGTATCTTTTACATGTAAACCAAACCAGTGTAATGCGTCCTCTTAATTAATAATAAATATATAATTATATATTATGAACAAAGACATATACTGTAAGTAGCAGTCTTCTGCATGCTAGACTTCGTTATATTATATTATAAGAATACAACAAATAACATTCATATATAAATATATATAAATTATATAATAGACATGTTAAGTATAGTTATTGTGGTGTATTTTCATGATATAAAGGAATATCTCCTGAAGCCTGCCACAGTCGTTATTTAAAAGTATTGATTGATCATTAATTAATTATTAGCTCTACCGTAATAATATAATTTTATTTAACTTTTTATATAAAGATTATACACTCATAATACGCATTATAATATAAAATATAAACACGCAAGTTTTATACACATTACACAAGCAGAGATATATACTCTATTCCGATATTATTTCAATAGCATTAGCACCCTCTATAGTTTAATTATACATAGTTATTATGATAGTATGTTTCACAAATTATTGCCTTTGGTCGAGATACAGCTTATTATTATAATAATTATATAATATAATTTAAAATTATAATAAATAATTTATATAAATCTTGTAAATATATCATCGAATTCTATTATATCGATGAAATATATACTACATTTTGGATACCAGTGATCTCGTCGGAAGTTATTTCGTGGGGATTAGTGATTTCGTGTGCAATGATAATACATATTAAAATAATGTAAATAATTATTTTAAATAGTAGATTTTACACTGCGCACGAAATCACCAAACGAATTTGTAACTGGTTACCCTACATTCTTTATATTAGTTTATAATATAGACTAGTGTGTCAACTATCTAAACCAGTATTGTAAATTTAACTTCATATATCGTAAGAAAAATAAAAGGGCATATCCCCTATAATTATTTTTTAAATCTAGATTGAAAGATGATGGTCAAAAGCTTCGCGATTCGGACGTCCGCAAAATTCTTTATTCGAATTAGTGATTTTACAATAGCGTATGACTTTCCATTATAACTAGCATATGTATATTTATAGACTACCATACATGCAACGGCTTAGCAGGAAAAAAATATATATATTAATATATATGTTTTATTGTCCACTCGGGATGTAATGCAGCTAAAAAAACTGAAAATATAAAATCTAAAACCAACCAAACCAAACCAAACCAGTGAAAATAACTATAACACAACATATTATAATAATATGAATAATAATTATTCACAACACACACATACATATATATATAGTAGGTATAACAATGAGATTCAAAAAAGTTCAAAGCATCTTATTGGTCGTCGGATACGCATTCATTTATTTATTTAAATTTAAAAAAAAACGATCATTTTAAAATGTTTTACAATAATTATTAATAATTGATATCTTTGCTCCAATCATAATTAATAACAATTAGTGGAATATGATTTATTATCCTGTCATAATAATAAAAAATAAATCAAACTCACTTCCTTTAATATTTTGAAAGTCAAGGTAAGATGATGCGTTTTTTAAATATATAGTTAATTTATAAATAAATATATATTTAAATATAACTATTAGAATGAGTAGTTAGGTTATTACAATAACTATGTTATATAATACACTCTTATTATACCGATTAATAATATTATATTTATTTAATAATTAAAATTGTTTAATAAATTTTAATTATTATTAATAAATATTTTAATATGTATTGCGCTATTTAATAATGTAAATTTTATTTAACACATATTTTATAGATTATACATATACACTGTTTATTATTTAATATTATAAGTATAATATTATATTTAATCACGATCTATAGTAATATGAATATGAACTTTTAAGATTAATACTATTACAAAAAAAATGCAATTTATGACGTTTTTTAAAAACGATATTTATTTAAATTGTAAAATTAACTAAGTTATCTATATTATTATTATTAAATATATACAGCACAGAGTTCTTCAAATATTGTAGATTATTATTAATATATTTTATTTACTTATAAATTAATAATTAAGATAGTTGAACGTGCCTAGTAAACTTACATATTTATATTTTAATATTAAAATCTGTCAATCTTAAAACAAATGATTTTTTTTACAAAGATACAAGTAATTATAATGGTATAATGGATCTATTTAAATTCTCATAAATGTATAATAAAACTATGCATTTGCGATTTTTGTGCATTAACTTATATTTATTTTATATAATATATTAAATAGTAATTATATTGTATTTAAATAATTCTAATATTAATTATAAATGTTATTAATTAATTTGTTATTTGAGTTTATTTAATACACATTTAAAATTTGTATTTATTAAAATTTATATAAAAATATTTAAGATATGTATTGCTATTACAATGATAATTATAGTTTAAATTACATGCATGTACTTATTACAATTCTATTTGATAAATAAATAATAACTTATTGATATATTGTATGTATTATACATATATTTAATATAAAGATGTTCTTATTTTAGCTCAAATATGTCTGTTCAATTGCTTGAAAAGTATCGTACACCTCAAACTGATGAATTTAACTCTAACTGAAACTGAAAAAGTTGGTTATATTATATATTTATTAATATGTATTTATAGTTATATATATATTTATTAAAAAGTGGAATCTCTGTGACTGTAATAATAAATTTAATTTAGATTCTAGTTTTTATATTAAAATTAAAGGATTTAATTGTAGAATTAAAGACAGTTTTAGAAACAGATAAAACTGTATTTGTGGAGTGGTGTAAAGATTATTTTTCACATTCTACAAATAATTAAATACTTATACCAAAGATTTTCCGAAGGAAAGATATAACACTTACGCGAAATCGTGTAATTTGAATTTGTATACAAAATACCCTGGTGCCACCTATAGCGGGTTACTTTTAGGAACTATGCCTTGTTTATAATGTAAATTCGTATTTAACTATACACTTTTAAAATGTTAAATAATATGCTTTAAATTAATATTTATATGATGAAAACTAAGTGTTCATTACTAATATATAACAAACAAATATGATATGTATGTTTTAAATGCTATAAGTATATATTTAGTAAGTAAAAGTTAATTTATATTGCATGTAATTTAATAGAGCAATGAAAACATTGTTGTATGCAAACAGAGCCGAACCTAAATCTATTTCAGTGATTTCGATACTACTGCTAGCAGCGGTTGGGGATATTACTAAATTACGTTGCATGCATAGGGAGTGTTATATCTTTGCTTCGCAAAATCTTTGCTTATACTACATTGAATAAACTACATTGATGAGTTCACGATATAACAAGGTAACCACTGATTACTAACTAGTGATCGCGTGTGGTTTGTTGATTTCGTGCTGTGTGAATTTTACTATTTATACATAATTATTTATATTAATATGTAGTATCTGTGCGCACGAGATCACTGGTAAGTATTCAACAATAAACTTATTACAATTCACTGCGAATTTATATTATTAAATGGAATGCCAGTATGTGTTTTTCCAGAATATATCAATTAGAAAATTATAATCAAGTTTCATTACTAGTTAGAGTAAATAGAAACTCTTTAAATAGGAGGAAAATTTACTATATTGAGAATTTGATTACCTAGATGAGATACTTAAAACTGTGTTTCTATTTACAAAGTAATGTATACACACTGAAAAAGTGTATAAAATATTGACATCAATCATCATTAAAAATTGTAAACAGAAATAAGGTAAACGAATTGAATTTTAAAATAAATAGCTTATGTTAGTGAGTATACAAATAACTAACTTAAATGCAGTAGTATACGACCACCAGTTAAAAATTATTGTCGCTGCGATTATAATGTGGGGGGGGGTGTACACATTATTTAACGTGATATTGTTAACAATAAAATTACTGAGGGATAAGGTGAATGAAGCAACTTATAATGATTGTTGATAAATTGATTTGAACATCTGTTATTGTCACTAACACCCCCTTGATATAGTAACATCCTCTACTTTATAGGTTATGTATGAACATCAGATGCATTTTGCGGCCTGCTGCTAATGCCTATAAACATTGGAAACAAAGCTGTGAAAAGATACCGGAATTATGGAATTCTTCTGTTAACACATTTAGGTTAACTCAATAGATCTCCCAAAACCATTTAATCATCTTATCTAATCATCTTTTTCGAGTATAATTCCTATATAATATAATCATATAGTTTTTTAAATATTGTCCCTTATTAATTTACTGCACTTATCTAATATATAGGTGATGTATGAAACTTCAGATGAATGTTGCGGCCAGCAGTAATGCAAATAAAAGATTGGAGGCTTCTAAGATAATGGAATTATGTAATTCTGCTATTGAAAAATCATTTACATTAATATTATCTCTTTTAAAATAAAATTTAAATAATTTCATTGTACATAAATATTATTCATTTGATTTTATAAATACATATACATAAATATTCTATTTAAGAGGAGAATATAGAATATGGCTCCTGTAGGTTTTGCTAACAATTTACGGGTTTAGATGTAACATATTTTATATATCGATAGATAATTTAAAATAATACAAATGTATCTGATATTATATACCATATTTCATTCTTACTATTTATTATGATGTAAACTAGTGTGGAAACTTAAATGATTATTTTAACCCATTATATTAGTAATCAAAAAATACGCTTGCTATATTGGATGCAGACCATTTAAAATGGAAATTTAAATACATAAATTATAGATAACTATTATTCAATTAATTGTATATATACATATTAATTAGGTTATTTTTAATGGAAATAATGCTAGAAAATTTATTTATATAAAATATAATTTTATAAACAAAATTTAAAATATTTTGCAAAAGTAATATCATTTTTTTAATATATTGTATAACTAATAATAATTTATAAGTAAAAAAATGTATTTAAAAAAAAATATTAAAAATTATATAAAAAAATATTAAAAAATAAATGGCCAGTTGAAAATTTATCCTTATATGACCATTTTGAAAAAATAAAATAAATTTTATAAATCTATATAGTAGAATATATTTAAAAGAACAATGTGTAAAAAAATTGATGTATAATATTAATTAACAAGTTCTGTACATTAAATTTTGTTTTCATGACCAAACAATTTGTATACTTTACATGTAAATATTGGCTAATTTTTAGCTCATAAATTTACCAGTTTTTGATCTATAACTTTTTATTTAGTTATCTGATTACAAAATTAATATATGACTCTTATATTACTTTTTCATGCTCTTTCCAATGGTACTAATTATTTTAAACTAGCATCACTAGAAAAAATCTCATTGTTATACCTATATATAGGTTACTGATAAGCTGTGTTATGTATGATTGTCTATAAATAGACATACGCTAATTATAATGGCCAATCATACTCTATTATTAATCACTAATTCGAATAAACAAGTTTGTAGGCGTTCAAATCGCGAAGCTTTTGACCATGATAGGGAAACATATATCATATCAGAATAATTTTAAAATAAAATACAAATAAATTATAGATCGTTAAATATTATAATATGCTGTTACATTAAGTGTATGTTATATATATTTAAATTATAGATAATCAAAAATGATACAGAAGAATTCAAACGAATATTCTACAACGCGTTGCCAATATATTATTGTATTTATCTATTATTTCTACTATTATTTAATACATACCATTATAAGTAGCGAGTTAACTAAATCAATGAAGATTCAATATATTTATTATTTAAATAAATTGTAATAATTGTAATGTATATAATTTTTAATTAATGATAATATATAAAAACGATTCGAATATAATATTTATAAATAATTATCTCATTCACTGTAGAATTAAATAAAATAAAAGAGCAAAGGGAGTTACTAAAACCCAGTTGTAATCCAGTTGTAATCCAGTTGTAATCCAGTTGTAATCCAGTTGTAATTTTATAATACGTATTTTGTATATATTATAATTACTTTAATACTTTGATACTATATATATATATAATATTAAGTATATTATAATCAATAAGTGATATTAAATGTTCGAAATAGTAATGTATTTATAGTACAATTTTAGGTTTTAAAGATTGTTATTGTAAATTTGTTGCCTAGTTGTAAACCAGTTGTAATTTTATAACAATGCATAATACATGTTAAACATAATTTAACACTTTGATACTATGTATATATAATATATAGTATAATATTAATATAATTATTTTATAAATTTCTAAAAAAAATGACTTATATATTAATAAAACTAGTTAACATTGCAGTATCATAATGATCCGCCAGTTGTATTATACATAAATCAGTAGTAAATTACTACTAGTAATTTATCCGGTTTTATTAATATATAAGTCATTTTTTTTAGAAATTTATAAAATAATTATATTAATATTATACTATATATTATATATACATAGTATCAAAGTGTTAAATTATGTTTAACATGTATTATGCATTGTTATAAAATTACAACTGGTTTACAACTAGGCAACACATTTATAATAACAATCTTTAAAACCTAAAATTGTACTATAAATACATTACTATTTCGAACATTTAATATCACTTATTGATTATAAATTATAATTTATAATATACTTAATATTATATATATATATAGTATCAAAGTATTAAAGTAATTATATTATATACAAAATACGTATTATAAAATTACAACTGGATTACAACTGGATTACAACTGGATTACAACTGGGTTTTAGTAACTCACAATAGCAAATATTTTCCGAAGGAAACTTTGGAAAATTCTTGGAAAGAGAATCATTATAATTCTAATATTATGGATATTATGTATTAAATTAAAATATAATATTAGGTGTTAAAATCAAAGTATTTAATATGATAATGTATTTAATTATTATTATCAATTTAATACACTTTATTATATATATTAATAATACATATTATAATTTAAAAATAATAAAATATAACAAGTAATAAATATCGTTTTGTTAAATAAATTTATAATTTAAAAAAAGATTTTCATCAAAGAAAAAATGAGTTAAAAATTATGATTAAATTGATATCAAAGATTAGATATAACGATCTAAGATTACAAACGAAGAAAATACATGTAAATCTAATGAATTTGTGAAAATAATGAAAAATTGCCGATGTACCGATGACTATTTATTTTAATTATATTTTTAGTTTATATTTGTTTACATGTCAATTTATAAAATATATTACTATTATAAATTAAAAGTTATGTATATTTTTGAATACAATACATAATTAATTTATAGTGCTTATTTTAAGAATATAACACTATTTTATAATTAAAAACATATTTCTTAAAATATACAGCAATATTCAATAAATATTATGAATCAATAGATCCATTTTCAATGTAAAATTATACATATATTGTAACATTCAAAAC
Organism: Osedax fenrisi; assembly: GCA_964019155.1. Taxonomy (NCBI): domain Eukaryota; kingdom Metazoa; phylum Annelida; class Polychaeta; order Sabellida; family Siboglinidae; genus Osedax; species Osedax fenrisi. Next base: position 3,749,719 of record OZ025239.1, read on the forward strand.
TTTAGAATCTAAAGTATTATATATCCAAAGATAAAATATCCAACTTGCAAATATAATAAGAACATACAATATAGTAGAGTAGGGGATATTAATAAAATATCGAAGAATTATATAAAAAATACACCTGTATTTAGAAGAATAAACAAATTATTCCAAATCATTCCTAAAAACTTATATAACATATTTAACTGCTATAAAATGAAAAGTTAAAAAATGGAAATGGGATTAAACTATATGGTAATCTAAACTGAAAAATAATAAAAATAGGATTATATCTGAAAGAATGAGAAACTATTTTAAATGAATATAAAATATGCTTTATTTTAAAATAAATATTTGATTATCTCTTTATATATATATATATATATATAATATATTATATATATATTATATAATATAATACATATGTATATTATATGCAATAGTATTAACATTTAACTATTCTAAATATATTTATAAAATATGTGTTAATCAAATGTATAATGTAATACAAACAGTATACAATTCATTTAATAAATTATTGTTTAATTAGTCAACATTTACGATAATTTAGATATAAAACGTAAAGGTATAACAAAAAGAATTATATAAAATAAATATATAATATAATATATATATATTAACAATACTTTCTTCAACCTCATATGTTGTAGGGCCTACATTGTAAAGCAAGACCTCCTATAACCTCTCGAGGTCTTGCTATAATTCAGGTGGTATTGATATTACCTTCATATATTTAAACTATCTACCACTGCTGTTGGTACTCTACATATATGGTTAATACTAATAATCCAAATAATTATATATCCTGATTTTAATTATAATTCATTATTTCACTATTATCTCTAGAGGTTAGTAGAATATCTAAACATATATTTATTTATGTGAATTTACAAAATGTTTCTGAAATATGAACGCAAAATAATGATTGATATTGTATATTATTATAATCTTGATGATTATTATGATCTTTGATATTATTGGCAACTAACTACAAATTGAATATTCTACTTATAAACCTGATTCTAAATTAAGAAAACTATTTGCAATATATATCAATTAATATATCGGTACATATATGATGTCTGATGATGATTTTATGTGCGATGATGATGATGATGATTACAATTTAGTTAGTCTTATATATTATTAATATTGTATTATAATTTATATAAACAACTAAATATTATTTAGTATATTATTTAAAATAATTGAATTTAAAATTTGAAATAATTTGTTTCAACTATTATTTTGAATATACTGTAATAGTTTCATTTATATATTTAATAATGTATGTACATATTGTATAAAGTATCGTTAATGATATTTATTAAATTTCTTAATTATTTTATATAATGACTTTTTTTTATTAACTTTATTAAAGTCAATTAATTTTTTTATAATTTTCTAAATTAGAACTTCTAAGAATGCCAGTAATCTCGTACGAGGTAATCCCGTACGAGATAATTTCGTACGACTTATTTAGTAATCTCGTACGACTTATTAAATATAATTTATTTCATAATTATACTGTTCTTATACCAATATATATAATACAATATATGATATAAATATATAATAAGTTATTATTATAATAATTATTATAATTATTATTATTATAATTATTATATATAATCGTATAAAAACTGTATTATTATGAAATAAATTAAATTTAACAAGTCGTACGAAATTACTCGTACGAAGTTACTGGCTACCACTTCTAATATTAAATAATTATAATTATTATAATAATATTATATTTAATACAATTATATGATAATATAATATTTTAATTGTAATTATAATTATATTAACAATAATAACTATTATAACATATAAATACTAGAATATATATATATTTATATACTTAATAATAATTTATTTAATACGATTACATTTAAAATTATAGTATAAATTAAATTTATAAATTGTATCGGATTATGGTTAAAATATTCGCTGCAAAATTCTTTATTATAATTAGTGCTTATATAATAATTGTATATTATAAAAATTGTTATGAATCATAATTGTATATCCATACTAATATTATATATCAAATTTATACAAAATTATATGATATTTTAATTTAAATAATATTTATGATTCATATTATCATGATTATGATATATATATATATATAATAGTTTATCTAAATATATATTACACATCAGTAATTTTAATAAAAAAATGTTATGGGCGTTCAAAATGCGAAAGTGATTGATACATAATCGTAGCCTAATTATTAACTTGCATTATTCGGAGGTATGCTCGAACTTATGAAATATGTATGCCTATAAAATTATTCTTATAAATAATCAGATATATTTGTATCATTTCCGATCAAATATGGCCCTAACTAGATTGAATCATATGTAATAAAATCGTTTTCGATGTAGTAGCGTTAGAGGAGATAATCATCGATGTTCCTCCAAATTGACTACCCGTTCCTTTTAATACCAAAGTATCAGAATCTTCTTTTGATTTTTATCCTCACCCGGTTATTTTTGTTATCCACTCACCGGTGCCCAACACTGTGTACGTAATCCACACTACTTATACTAGTGATGTATATGATGCAAAGCTTTTTAATGCAGAGCCGAGACTTTTGGTTATTGATACCGAGCCGAGACTTTCATTTTCGGAAAAAACGAGCCCGAGTCGATCCGAGACTCTAACCAAACGAGCCCGAGCCGAGTTGATAATTTAGGTACCAAGACTGAAACTCCATCGATGCTTTAGATTTGAGCATCATTTACATTACTAGTGTATACTATATTAGTTTAATATCAATATATATTGTCTCCTTTTTACATTAACAAATATAAAATATATAATTTAAATGCTGACCTGATATCACTATACACCTATATTTCCTATCATTACTTTCACGTTCAGGAGTACTCGGAAGACAGTAATTCTGAACCCGACATCGACTTGGAGAATCAATACTATAATTCGAAGACTATAAAGGAATCAGACAAACATGCCGCCCTTGAAAGTTTTAAGAAGGTTACTACAATTACTGTGCACACATATTGGAGAACATCTAATATGGGCCCGTTTGTTTAGGTCAAATTTAATATATTTGTAAAATATATGTAATGCTATATAATTTAAAAGTAACAACTGATTTATATATATATATATATATATATATATATATATATATCTTATATAATATATACCTCATTTTCAATCTTCATATTAGTTTATCATGTACATTAGTGTGTAAAATATCGAAATGAGTATTTTAAATGTGACTTTATAAATCATAATCAAATAAACGGGGTTCATATTCGAAACATACCTATTATAGGTATTACCTATAATAGGTATGTTGCGTACATTCTCATTTATATAAAAATGATATATTATGTTTATTGAATATCGTGGTAGAACCATGTTGTCTAATACTATCTGTTAGTTGAATACTTCCCCATTGTCAAGGTTATTTATTCTAATATCAGAATGTCATGTCTTATATCAGAAGAAATAATATTATATGTCACAAATGTGGCAAAGGAAAATTTAATATTTAAATAATGGTGAAATATTTAATTTTAATTTTCATTTATAATTTATTTAAAGATATTTACCCCCTAAGTTTCATAAATAATTAGTGTAATTTCCTGTTTTGTTTTTGAAATATCTTTAAAAAATCACATTAAATATCATATTAGCTATTGATTTTATCTAATTTTAACACACAGTCATACGTTAGTCATACGCATGTCATAAAATGTAATTTAATCGCAAAATTAACAATTCAAGGTACTGGAACTTGAAGTTGATGAAAAGGGAGAATGGGGATTTAAAGCATTGAAGCAGATCATCAAGATTAGCTTCAAACTAGTAAGTTGTGTAACCTATAGAGAGTTTGCAGTATACAATGCATATTGTACACCCTAGAAGCTCTCTTTCTCTACCCCATGTACCTTTACCCCATATACCTTTACCCCATATACCTTTACCCCATATACCTTTACCCCATGTACCTTTACCCCATATACCTTTTCCCCATGTACCTTTACCCCATATACCTTTACCTAAGCTAGCAGATATTACTTTATTATGACTTCATTGGCCTGGTCGATTGCAACATCGTTGACATAGATATGTACGTATCTGTACTTGATTGTGATCTGGTATCGGCTGGTTACTTACACCGTACACATCATCACCATCATCATCACCATCATCATTATCATCATCATCACCACCACCACCACCACCACCACCACCACCACCATCATCATCATCACCACCACCATCATCATCATCATCACCACCACCACCACCATCATCATCATCATCATCATCATCATCATCATCATTATCATCATCACCATCACCATTATCATCATCATCATCATCCTCATCATCATCATCATCATCATCATCATCATCAATAATAATAATTTATTTGAAGATATTTTTGTTTTCTCTTTAATTTCTCTTAATATCACACACGTACGTCATCCCTGCTAAAGGGCTTCGGCTAATAATGTAGAATAAGTGATAAAGTCTGCCATACAACGCACACCTAACGCTATCACCATGGTTACGCAGAAGAAGTACGCCGACATGATGAGTCACTACAAACAGCTGCTGACCTACATCAAGAGCTCGGTGACGCGTAACTATTCGGAGAAGTCCATCAACGGTATCCTCGATTACATCTCCACCTCGCAGCAGGTTCCGCTTCAATGACTACCACCACTACCATCACCGCAACCACTACCGCCACCACTGCAGCCACCATCACAATAACCTCTGCTACCATCACATCCACAACCACCTTCGCCTCCACCGCCACCACCACCACCACCACCACCACCACCACCACCACCACCACCACCACCACCGCCTCCACCACCACCACCACCACCACCACCACCACCTTCGCCTCCACCACCGCCACCACCACCACCACCACCTTCGCCTCCACCACCACCACCCTCGCCACTAAAGCTATATATTCCGGTGGTGGTCTGTTATTACTGTGTGTTATTCCACCAGCGTAACTTACTTGTGCGCTTACTTCATATCAAAGTATAGTGTACACGTGTGTTGTGGTATACACATTAATGTATGTTCACATGATGCGTAAAGTGCTCGTGATATAGTATGTATACACATTAATGTATGTTCACATGATGCGTAAAGTGCTCGTGATATCAACGTTTAACTGCTCGAAACTTGCATTGCGAAACATTTCACCAACTTACGGCAAAAAGAGAACATATGTGTTCGCGTGAAGCCATTATTGGACACAGCGAGCATTAGATACAGACCGTATGAATACCCTATACCAGTGATGTTATTTATATTATATACATGGAGAAAAATTGTGAGAGATTGTTTGAGATTCATCAGCGCTCCTACGGCTCAACGCTACGGGATAGGTAATCAGGTAATATATACAGATAGAATATAGAATATTTAAATATTCCTTTAAAATGTGATTTACAATTATTTCAATCCATTCTGCGTTGTTATATCATCTCTGCGTATATTGATGGACATACAGTCCTACGTATACAAATATTGATAAATATATACATAAATGCACAGAAACATTACGGATATAACCTAAAGTACATACTTCCGGTAGAGGTTGTTTTATACTTCACAAGCGTATACATGTATGTGTGTATATATATGTGTGTGTGTGTGTGTGTATGTATGTGTGTATGTATGTTTGTCTGTATGTGTGTGTATGTGCGAGTGTGTATGTGTGAGTGTATATGTATTTGTGACAGTGTTCCATAGGTTTTTACCACCTATGGTAATAACTGGTAATAACCTGTCCGGTAAAAATAGGGTTTTACCATGGTAAAAACATAGTTTTGTCTATATAATTAAATATAATATTATCTATATTATATTAAACCTACTATTGTCTATATATTTTACAATTATATATTATTTATAGTTTTTATATTTAAGAAATTTTTTAAAAAATAAATAATATGATATTGAAATTTAAATAAATCAATAAATAAATCAATAATATATATATATATATATATATATATATAAAATATTGAATAGAATAATATATTTATTTTTGTATTAGTAAAAGGTAATATTGTAAAAAAAAAAATATATATATATTAAACAATATAACCAATAATATTTTCATTGAGAAATTATTTGGATGTATTCATTATTTGATTTTATACCATGATATTTAATTAAATATATAGATATCAATATATAGATCTATAGATATTGTTAATTATATATATAAATATAAATACTGACTAGAATATTTATTTTTATATATATGAAATTAAATATAGTATAAAAAAGATTTTTACAATACTGTATAACTTTTTAGTAATATTTTCATTATGTAATTTTATGAATATATAGCACAGTATGATTTTATTTTATTTATAAAATGTATCCAATTATATCTACTTATTAATTTTACAATATGAATAAGGGTGGCAGACCTCAAAATCTAGTATGGATTTTTTAAAATAAATGTACTATAAATGGCATAATTTAAGCAGAGTGATAAAATGTTTGGTCAAATTAGCAGTAAGTAAAGCTGCTAGATTAATTAGCCATAACATTAGCCTTAACATATAAATGAATCAATATTACTTTAAATTTCAATATCATTTTTTTTAAAGGTATTATATTTTATGAGTACTATGTTTTTGCCAGTTTTTACCAGTTATTACAAGTTTTTACCGTAAATTAACATGGTAGAGATATTTTTTTTGCCACTTTTTACCATTTTTGCCTAGTAAAAACAAGTTTTTGCTAATAATAATGGAACCCTGAGTATTGTGTGTTCACTCTGCTATCATCCCCACAAACTACACACGTTTGTACCTAGTACAACAGTCAGCCATACGTTGTTATAGATAGATATAGTTTATTGTTTAAAACAAACAAAATGGCATAAAACAATAATAATAATAAAAAAAAATAAATAACGAATATAAACGAATATATATAATGATTTATAAATGCCATGTTACATATGGTTAAGATATAAAATTAACAAATGATATAATAAAAAAATAATAATAAATGTAATTAATGTTCTGTGATGTAATCAAGCTGCGTTACCCTCCCAGGACGACCTACTGCAGGAGTTCTACGAGACAACCCTGGAAGCCCTCAAAGAAACTAAGAACGAACGGCTATGGTTTAAGGTTACCGGCTAAGATAGCAAACAATGTAGAATGCGACGGTATATCTCTAATACATTCAGCCATTATGCTATAAACTCTGCGCTTGGGTGACTCAGGCCTCCTCTAGCTCGCAGCATCTAAATATCCACTGATTAGCATTGTATATTAAATTTATTCGTTTTATATAGTTGGTTTATAAAAGTTGCTTTTTATTGCAGTTATAGCGCGATTTCGTTAATTATTTGTTGACGGGTAATTTTTTGATACTAAATAACATTCTAAAAATGAATTTTTATAATAGAATTTAATTTTTACATTTTTTCGATTATATCAAATTTCAGCTATGTGACATCTCTATTTATTCATTTAGTAAAAGTTATTCATTTAGTAAAGAGTTAAACAGTTAATATCTATATTAATAAATATGCATACATTGTGTGTGTTCATTAACAGTGTTCATATAGTGATTCAAGTTGTGATGTGTTGTATATATATATATATTTTAGTCATTACATTATTTAAACATTAAAATGAATTGAATTACTTAATATTAAAGTGAAGCATATAAGCAATGCATACCACATATACACATAGCAATAGTGTCACGAGGTATGGTACAACCATGTGTTATCAGTTTGTTATCACCATGAGTCATACTTGAAGCTCTGTTATCTAGGTCATGCAGTATCTAATAGCTTACACACATGTGTGCAATAATGGCCTATTGTTTGTGCTGCATTTGTTAGTGCTATACACTGAAGGAATGCATTAGCATCATTTCACTACAGTAATGTATTCATAACTTAACTAAGGTATCTGCTTAGCTCCATAACTAGTGTTAGCCTGTTAGCCCTTATACAACTAGTATTGGTCTAAGACCCATAACAAGTATTGGTCTAAACCCCATGATTAGTGTTTATCTAAGCCCCATGACTATTGTACATCCGAGCCATATTACTAGTGTAAACCCCACCCCCACGATTTGTATAGACCCAAGCCTCCATTAACTATGTTGACACAAACCCCACAGCTATTATTGGTCAAAGCCATATCTATCATTTGCATTGTTTTATTCAACATTTTTATTCTATTTAATAATATATATCATTTATTTAAATATACATATTTTTCACAACTTTATACCTTCAATATAATGTTATATCTGTATCTTAGAATAACATATATACTCTTATCTATTAAAACATAACAAATTATTGAATTAACTATATGTGTGTATTATATGGTTTTATCCATACAATTAAATAACTACGTTGTATACAAATATAGATAGACATTAACTCTATACACAACTGATATGGATGTATGTGTGGGAGGCCATGGGTTTCAGCCATTACCACTTCCATAAACCCCCGTATCTACACAACTAATAGCAATAGTGAATCTAAATTCTGCACCCTGTTTTATACACAATATGCCTATTCTAATATGTGTTATATTACCCCATGCACGTAATATACATGTTATGATTAAAAATTCTACAATTACATTATCTAATTATTAGCTTCATCAAGCTTATCTATATCTATAGACCTCCCTATTGCCCATGCTAGTGATGCTACAAAGCTATTACAAAGTGAACTAGAAAGTCACTATATAACAACAACAACATTAAATATTTAATATCATGTAATCTCTGTTAAAAATTCATCTATTTTATAATATTTTATTTTTGTATTTTATGTACATAAGTATTATTTTTATGCGCACTACTATTATTTCTATTATTAGTATTATTATTAGTATTATTACTACCTTGTGTCATCACCAACCTTGTACAACTGAGGTGTTATTACTTAATCAGAATTAGTAAGTATTAGGTCTAATTATGCACGGTCAACAATAACTGTAGAGTATTTTATTCACGGTCTAATGATTTATTAGACATGCCCAATTTGAATTGGTCATATTTATAATTTTCTTTGTAATTTACATTACATTTATTTAAATTTGTCATATAATATACAATCACATGTATAATTACTTAATTTATTTACTTAATCTAGAGAATAATCTAATATATTTAATATTTAATATTTGTAATCATTATTAGATAAACTAATTACTTTTAGATTCGTATAATGTTAAATACTTAAGATAATGTATTATATTATAAATATTTTAATATTATTTATAAATTATTTTCAAATTGAACATTCGAATAAAATATAATTTATATAAATGGTATAAATATTTATATATATAATTATATATATATATATAATTATATATTTAAATAAATATGTGTATAAATAAAGTATATAATTTGTGAAATATTAGATCATGACATTTTTGTATTATTGTTAATTAATAGCTATGAGAATAAGTTTTTTTTATATTGATACTATTGTAATACAATTAGTATAATTGGAAAGCTTATTAAATTCTATAATATAAGTAATATTTTAGTTTTTTTTTAAATTTATATTTAAACAACAGTTATTATCAAAAATGTTGTTTAAATTAAATTTTTTATGAATTATAATTATTATGAAAAATAGAATTTATTATAATGAGAAATATGATTATTAAATGTATACTAAATTAATAATGCACCTATTTCTAAATAATATTAATATTATTAATAAATGTATGCATATATTGGTAGACGATCATAAAGGACGAGTTGGGGGTTAGAGGTTACATTTGAAATACGAGTTAATAGTATATATGTATATATTATATTAGTAATTGTGGGTTATTAGGTTTAATTGGGTTTAGTTTTGTCTTGCTTTTTTTAGCTGCATTACATCCTAAAATAAGCCTATATAAATTTATTTCGCATTTAAAATTTAACCTTTAACCCTCAAATCGTCCTTTTTGATCGTATCCCCATATATTGATATTTCTATTGTAATAAATATATAAAATAATAACATGATCTTAAAATTAATTTTTATCTGGTTTCTATTTACCAAACACATTAGCATATTTTTAATAACTATGAGATAATTAAATACCCATGTTTCCTATTAGCCGGGTGAAGTGACATATTACAATAGGCCTAATAGGTGACCGTGTATCTTGGGCGTTTGTATTAGTGTATAATATAAGAACTAAACTTTAACTTACAACACTGTTTCTTTGTTTATTTCTATAACGTATGTTATCGTTAGCAAATATTTATACTTTATACTTTCGATCATATATTTCGATTATATATTCGCTTAATTAAAGCGTTATCAATCAGAACTATCACTATTTCTGTACAGTATGCACTATTTGTACAGTGTTCACTCTCTATTATGTACAATATAAGAATTAACCCCAACACTATCAATAGGTCTAAGGACCATGAATAATCTAAGACCATAATCTAAGTTATCGTATCGTCAGTTTAGATTAATTGTACTAGTGTTTCTAAAACTATTGAACACTCGCTATTTAATAAGGACGTAATGTCCTATCCGTCCATGTATTATAATCATACGTATCTGTTATGCACACATTGTATATGTATATATTTGTGCTGCAAAATATATATATATATATATATATTATTTATGGCATGTGTAAATCATCATTCTTTTTTGTTAATTTATTAATTATTAATTTATTGTTTCATGTCATTTTGTGTGCATTTAACACTCTATAAACTATATATATATCTATCAATCTATATGATTATCATGCACATATGTAATATCATCTCTCGCATTCGTTGACTCATTGCATCCACCGATCACAGACGAACACGAAGCTAGGCAAGCTGTACTTCGACCGGATGGAGTACCCTAAGCTGCTGCAGATCATTAAGCAACTGAGGAATAGCTGTCAGGTTTTACATTGTCTGCAGGGCATACCTATTTGCATTGTCTCTGTGACATGTCACGCATACCTGTGTTGTTAAATTAGTGCTAGCTGCATTAATTCATAGTATTAATCAGGGTTGTTGGTTTTTTTGATTTTTTTGTGAAGAATATTGGTTTTTTTATTTATTAAATAATTGTTATTAATACATTATTATATTGAATGTTATTTGTAATAAATACTTCTATAGTTATATGATTATTATTAGATATTTCGAGTATATTATATTAAAAAGTATTATAGTATAATTTATACAAGGATTCTATCAAAATTATATTTTTCTTTCAGCCAGACTTGTTTAATGAATACATTTATATAATACATATAATCTATACAATTATTAATAATATTGATAGGGTTGTTGATTTTTGAAAAAAATGCATTCATAATATAATTTTATTAATATATGTTATAATATACAATTTTAGAGTATATTAATATACTAAAATAATTATTAAATAATTATTTACTAAATACTTTGATATTATCATATATAATAATATGAAAATTTGCTATAATATATTAATAATTACATTATAATAAATATAAATACAGTAAAACCTCTCTATTAGAAACTATTTTTTGTCATTACTTTTTTTCTTATAGAGAGGTTTTCTTATAAAGAGGTTTTTTCTTTTCCAATGATTTTAAGAATTAATTTATAATTGAAAATACATTATATAACCTATAAGTTATATATATATATATATATATATATATATAGGATATTTATTTTGTATACTGTTTTAAATGTATACTGTATTGTTTGTGCTTAGACATGTTAATACATAATGACATTTTATTAGATTTACATTAGAAATGATAAATTATGAATCATCATTGATGAATATTATAATAAATTGTATCATCAATACATTTAAAAGGGGTTTCTCACCAACTCGAACACAATTATTAACTCTAATAATTAGAGGTTAAAGTTTAACTTTAATATTTAAATCCAATATTTAAAATACAATAAATGCTTATCTGTAAAAGGGGTTTCACACCAACTCAAACGCAATTATTAACTCTAATAATTAGAGGTTAAAGTTTAACTTTAATATTTAAATCCAATATTTAAAATACAATAAATGCTTATCTGTAAAAGGGGTTTCACACCAACTCAAACGCAATTATTAACTCTAAAAATGTAGGTGTAAACCTCTTTTAAAAAATATAGTTAACTCTAATAATTCGAGTTAATAATTGCGTTCGAGTTGGTGTGAACATTTTTTAATTAATTTTAATAAATTCAATGATAAAAATAACATTTATTACTTTACTTTAATAAATTTATGGATATACAATAACAATTATTAATTAATTTTAATTCATTTCAAGCTATTTATATATTATTATATTTTTAAGAAAAAAAAATATCTTATATAATAATTAATTTCTATAATTTGTATCAATATATGATACTTCTATTTATATATATAATTATTTTGTATACAATAAGTTTCTTATAAAGAGGTTTTTCTTATATTTTTCTTATAAGATTTTCTTATAAAGAGGTTTTTTAATGTGGAAAAGGTTGAATTCCAACCAAATGTGTGAATAATTGTCTTATAAAGAGGTTTCTCATAGAGAGGTTTTACTGTATATTCTAAACATTAGACTAGTATAATTTGTGTTTATAATATGATATACAATTTATATCTAATTATTTGATCTATTTCAATATAATATAAATAAATTTCATATGAAATATCACCATAATTAATAATAATATATAATAATAAATTAATAATTAATAATATACTATTATTTTTGTTAGTAAATTGTTAGTTTCTTATATTTTTTGATATTATACATGCTATACTTTATATAATATAGTCTATAATATTATTAATAATATTGAAACTAATATTAAATGAAATATAGTATTGAAATTAATATATTTATTAATAATTTTATTTTTTTGTAGTAAATTGTTATTAATATTATTATATTTTTTGAAATTATACATTGTATAATTTATATAATATACATAATATATACTATTATTATTAATATTGATAATATAGTATATTGCAATTAATATATTTATCAATAATTTTATATATAAAAATCAAAAAAACCAAAAAATCCGAACAACCCTGTTATTAATAATAGTAATACTAATTTAATTACTACTACCTAGCAAATTAAAGTAAATTATCAAATGTGTAATATAATATTTCTTCATTGAATCACTTGAATATATCGAATACAATACAAATAACTGATACAAATGGTGTATTATAAAAAGATATATTATATATATACGTATATATATATATATATATATATTTTAATAATAATTTTTTTTTCTTTTGAATTATAATAATTTTTATATAATGTTTTCTTCTAAAGGGCTTCAAAATAATATGCCTATTTTCAGTTGTCGTTGCCCATTAAATATATATCTATCTATAACTATCTACATATTGAATATATTACATATACCATTGACTGACTATAGACTGAAACGGGGGTAGACGATATTAAGAAGGGCACCCAGCTTCTCGAAATCTATGCCCTCGAGATTCAGATGTACACGGCACAAAAGAACAATAAGAAATTGAAGGTTTCGTAGACAGTTGTAACTATTCTATTGATGTAGACATTATGAACAATATTATTATGTATTCAATTATTATTTTAATATTGTGACATTGAAATCATTAATTTAAAAACCAGTTTTGAATTAATTTTATACAATTTTGAATAGAAAAATAAAATGTTCTTATAAAGTATTAATTAGTAGATAAAAACATTATAAACAATAGATATTAAAAAATCACATTTAATTATAGAATAAAGATTAATTTTTATATTTTAATTTAATATTGTTAAAAAAAAGATAGTAAAATCTGGAGGAGAGGAGTGTGCACTCACTATTTTATAGTTGATGTAGAGTAGCGCCACCTATAGTGTCGTGGGTTTATTTAAATAAAATTTAATTTTCAATATTAAAAATATATAGTATTGGAAATTATAGATATTGTTCCATATATAACTAGAAATAACAATAACAATAATTAGAAATTATTATTTTTTAGATTCCCAACAGATATTAATATGTAATATTTTATATTTTATAAAACCGGCAAATATAATCTATAACATTATAAATATGTTATTAAATAAAATTAATTTACAATTTTAAATAAAATTCAAGTTATTATATTATTGTATAATACTTAACTTAATTTAGTAATTTATATATTTATAGAATATCATTAATTAATAATAAAATATTTAATAATTACAATAATATAGTTTAAATTAAAGTACAGTAACTATTGTAAATTAATTAATTTTCGTAATTTATATTGAATATAGTATTCTGAATATTTTTTTAATTATTGTAAAGATAGATTTTATAGTATATTATCTTGGGTTATATTCGATATTATTTGTTATTATGTTATATATTTATGTAATAGTTGTAATTATATTAAAAAATTCATAATCATTATATATATAGAAAATAAGTTAATATTCTGAATAGTATTCTATGGAAATAAAAAAAATGTATGAGTATCATATGTATTTTAATAATTTCGCAGAACATTATATTACATACACTATATGTGTTATATAAATTGTATAATATAGAATAAAATATACATAAAATACATGATATGAAAAATAATATTTATATATATCAAGTAAGATTATATTTATTAGGATATATTACTATATGTAAAATAAATACATATATAACTTTTTAAATTTTATAAATTAATCATAAAGTTAATTACTACATTTATTTAACTGATTATTTAGTAAATATTACTAGTAATTTAAATTATATATTCAATTATTACTTACAATAAAATACACTTTTTATATACTTATATGATGATTTGAAGTATACTTTATAGCTCTAATGATAGATACATATTTGATTATTTTATTTCTAATATAATAATTAAAAATTTATTTTTTTGTAAATAATAATTCCGAGGGACGTGTTTAACATATGCAATATTTTTATTAATTTTGATCATTATAGAATTTTCTAATCATAACTTCTTCTATTTGTACGATAACTTATGCTATTTTCAAGGAAAAAGCACTTGCAGTATAATTATGAGTACAATTGTGTTAGTAATAGCCTTAATGTTTCAATACATTTAAAACAATACACTATTTAAAAGATAAATAGAACAATTCAGATAAAAAATAATACAATATTCAATATTTCTAATAATCTTTTAATCAATTATCATTATATTCTATTAAACATACTTTCATTAAGGTCCGACGCCATGTAAAAGATAGGCAATTAAGATATCTACTAGAATATCTATAGATTTGAGATTACATAACAAATTATTTGTTTATTATTGTATTACATAGATAACATTCATATCTATTTCCATTAGGCCTGTAAGATTCACCTATATCAAGTGTAATATAATATAAAATAGATCTAATACATATTTACTGACAAAATAATAAAACATATTCTGAAACATATTTGTATCTATACAGTATCCATAATTGCATTATATTATCTAATAGCCTAAAATTGTATTATCTTTATATTAGCAATATATACTAACAATAGCATGAAGATATAACAAAGTAAACAAAAGATATTGGGTTTTAGATATAGTGTAAAAAGTCATGAGATTATAAGATTCTAAAGTTTTATTTTTATTTTATATGTACAAAATTATACATAAATGGGTATACTAAAAAGTGGATAACTTTTACGATTGAGTATGTAATAATAATAATATTTTACTATGTAAATAACATTTATATAAATATTTTCTGAAAGAAATATAAGTCACTCTTATGAATTTGTGGAATTAGTGAACATTTTCACCACTTGTACTGTTTATTTACTACTTTAACTATTTATTTTAATTATATTTTTAGTTTTTATTTGTTTACATTTCATTTGAAAAATATATCACTATTATAAATGAAAAGTTATGTAAATTTTCGAATACAATAAATATTTAATTTATATTATTTGTTTTAAGAATAGAACATTATTTTATAATCAGAACCAATTTTTTTAAATATAGAACCATATTCGATAAATCAATAGCCCCATTTTCAATATACAATTATACATATTCTAAACTATTATGTAACAATACTTTGATAATTCGTTATTGAAATTATTTAAAATGATAGTATTGCCACCTATATTTCAATATATTCAGCATTAAAATGTATTTCACGTAAATATATACAAGTGACATGTTTGCTTCACAAAAATCATTGATTTATATCTATTACAATCTTTAATCTAACTAATCTTTAATAGTAAGTATTAGGTAATAAAATGTTGATTTAGTAAATTTACTAAATATTTTACATCAGTTTTTTAACAGGCGTATGTTTAAAATATATATTTGATGCACTTAGAGTTATTTTGAATGACATAGTTTTAATATAAATAATTTAATAATATAATAAAATAATATTAATAATAATAATATACTTAATTTTAAAAATAACTAATTATATTTGCATTTTTAATAATATAATTTATTTAATAACAAATAAAATCAAACGAAACGCCTGGTCATTAAACAATACTAATATTGAAATACATTTTCCGAAATATTATTAACTACATATTTATGCTTGACTTAATTGTATAAGTTTAAAAAAAGGTTATAATTATGTACATTTTTATGAATAAAGTGTATTATATATATATATGTCAAGTTCATATATAATATAATATTATATTATAAATTCATTAAGGGGGGGGGATATCGCAATGGATAAATTTGTTATAATCGGAAAATAATGTTTAATTATATACTAATGATTGTTGATATGTTATTTAGTAATTGTGAAAAAATTATCTATTAAATCATTTTAGCAAGACATTTTAAAATAAATTATTTATTTTGAAATATACATTTATTACTAATATAATATTATATATATATCTAATATAATCAAGATTTCAAAAATTAAAAACATTATTTTTTACATTTATTTGATTTATACAGTCATTGGTATACATATATATTATTTAAATCTTATTTATATAACAGAAAACAATCTGTCAGATGATAAAGTATAATGATAAAGTATCACCTCTAATTACTGTATATCATGTGGGGTTACCCCAAGGATCTATACTAGGGCCACTACTATTCATTTTATATATTAATGATATGTCAAATTTATTTATTAACTCTATTGATACAACATTGATATTATATGCTGATGACATTTCTATTATAAAAAATAATGCAAATAATAGTAAAATAAATAATGACTTAAAAATATTGTCAAACTGGTTCATTAACAATAAAAGCAAAGCAAAAGTAATGTACTTCTACAGCAATACAAGTATTACCAGCACAAATGAGATAATAACTCTAAATAACCAAACCATTCACTGTGTAAATCAATATAAATTATTAGGGCTTTACACTGATAATAAATTAAATTATAAAAACATATCATTGAGTTAAAAATATAATTAGCTAAACTAGTGTATTTATTTAAAAAAATTTCATTTATGATTGATTCTAAATTGACCCTATTACTATTATATAATGCACTAATAGTTCCAAACTATATGTATTGTTTAATAATATTGGGAATTAATTATAAAAGTAATATAAATCAGATTTATTATTTCATGTTGTAAAGCATGACATAATGGAGAAGTTAATAAAAAAATGTATTTGTTTTTTGCGAGAACTTCCCCAATCATCATATTCTAGATAATTTAGATTCTCATGAGTAAAAAAATGTAAATATAAATAAATAAGATGTAAAGAATAAAAATATGTATCAATAAGTCAAGTTAAAAATAAATTATGTAAAGAATAACCAAATATATATCAATAAGTCAAGTTTAAAAATAAAAGATGTAAAGTTATATAAAAAAATCACAGAAACAAGTTGAATTCTGAATGCCTAACTATAAAAGGAATAGAATAGCTAAACAAATACAAATGACAAAAATAAAAACTAAAACAAACAAGATGAAGGTTTAATAAATAATACCCATAAACAATAATAAAATTAGATTGTTTAATTGTTTAATTGATTTTCATATTTTGATAAAAGATGTTTTTTTAATATTTTTTTAAAGTTTTTTATATACATATTTGTAAATAATAATTTATTTAGACATAAATTATTCCATGATTTAGGGCTTTATATGATTTAATTAATTACATATCTCTTAATTGTATGCATAATGTATTTAATAAAAAATTACCGATCGACATAACAAATAAATTTTAATATAAAATAAATAATTACAATATAAGAAATAAATGCAATTATAGAATACCTAAATATAAAACAAATAATAAACTTCACACAATAAATGTATATGGTATTAAACTTTGGAATGGATTAAATAATACATGTAAAAACTTAAAATATAATGCATTTAAAAAATATATAAAACTTGAATATTTAATAAATAAATATTAATTTCATTATTAACATTCGTTATTATAATTTTAACAAATATAACAGTTAATATATTTTATATATATTTACTAATTTTGTTGTATACATAATTTTAAATTAGTTTATCTCTTTTTTTTCTTTCACGTTTTACTATTCTTAATTTTATCGTTGACAATTCAATTCAATATTTAATTCAATATGTATATATATAATAGTCTTACATTGTTTTAATTATATATATATATATATATATATATATATTACTATTTGTATTTTTATATCTGTATAGATTATTTTGATTTATTATTTTTGTATACTTACTATTTATTTATTGTAATTATATATATATATATATATAGATTTTTATAATTATTATATAATGACACATACACAAATGTTTATAAACTTGCTTAAAATATGTGAAGTAAAACGAAGGACAATTTTTATTTTATAACATATAATATATAAATTATATAAACATAACATTTATATATAGAAAACATAAAAATATTACTTTATAATTTTGATTTTATATTAGCTGAATGTATAATTTTATTACTTTATAATTTATTTATTGACTTTATAGAATTTATTTATTGTTTTAAACTTTTCAAATTCATTTTACTCGGAATACATTTTGTTGCTGTTTGCATATATAAATAAGTGTTTATATAAAAGTACTGAAGCGATCCACCTAATTTATTTTACTATATAAATAATATATGTATGCACAATTACAGATAGTCCATATTCAAAAATATAATTAGTATGTATTGGATTTTATAAAATTGTTGAAAAAATAAAATAAAAGTATGTGTAAAATATGTGTATACATGTCAAATATATATTTTTTAATATTTTTGTCTGTGATCTTGTCAGATACGAATGTCATTTTTATATAACAATTTTATAAAACAATTTTTAAATTTAATGAAGATGCTTTTTCGAAACACTCAATAAACGAAGGCAATGCGTTATCCCTATCTCTATGCAGTTCCCTATCTCTATACATGTAAATTCAACAAAATGGCCGTCCCATAGTGATACCCCCTTAATAAGCATATATGCATGATGTTTCCGTGAAGGTCGTCTCACATGTGAACTATTACGATGATATCATCATACTTAGTTAGTTGTCAACATAATCATCTAAATCATCGATATTCAAGGCAAGCATTAACTCCACTACTAGCCTTATAGCACTGGTAACACAGAGCCTGCTAGATATATAATAATCATATTTATTTATTGAAATCTCATATATATATATTGAATACAATACAAATAGCGGATACAAATACAAACATCAAGAAGTCATAGACTTGTACATGTTATAAATAACTGTGAGAGGCCCCGGACAATAAAATACAAATAGTAACATTTTTTTTCTTGTGTTTTGATTTATCATTTATTAAGTTCTTGATAAACACAAGAGAAAAACCAGAACTGCCTGGAGTCGAACCCGGGACCTCTGGCTTACTAGCTTTTGGTTGTCACACTGAGCAATAGACCCCATGCCATATTATTAAGGAGTCCTACACCACGTTGTCAACTAACTCAATGATTAAAGGCCACGTGTATATTAGTTACGCTTTAACACTGATGCTAACCTGGTCACACTGATTGTAGATTATCTACGAGCAATCGCTGCACATCAAGTCTGCCATACCTCATCCACTGATCATGGGCGTCATCAGAGGTTAGTGCTAACCCTCTAATCACCACGGCTCACTGATAGCGTGTTCTTATATATTACTTATATATATATATATTTGTTATATTCAAATATTTCATAATTATTTTATGCTCATAATTAATAACAATAAGATATTAAAATATTTAATATAATATATATAAATTTAAAATGTATTAAATTAGAAACAAATAAATTACATTTTTTGTTATACTTTATTACTTCTAATTTACATGTATACACATATTGTTATTCATCACCACCACTATCACTACTATCACCACCACCACCCCACTATCACTACCATAACTATCACCATCACTACCATCACTACCACTATCACCAATACTACCACTACCCCTAACACTACTACTACTACCACTACCCTCACTACCATCATTACTATCACTACTACTACTACCACTACCACTACCCCTAACACCACTACCACTACCCCTAACACCACTACCACTACCCCTAACACCACCACTACCCCTAACACTAGAATGTGGAGGCAAGATGCATCTACGGGAGAACGAGTATGAGAAGTCGCACATTGATTTCTTTGAAGCCTTCAAGAACTACGACGAGTCCGGTAGTCCTAGGTTATTATAGGGGGAGCCACCTTCATGATAGCAGTATTATAGGGGATAATCCTAGGTTATTGTAGGGGGAGCCATAGGTTATTGTAGGGGGGGGGATCATAGGTTATTGTAGGGGGGGGTCATAGGTTATTGTAGGGGGGGGGTCATAGGTTATTGTAGGGGGAGCCATAGGTTATGGTAGGGGGAGCCATAGGTTATGGTAGGGGGAGCCATAGGTTATGGTAGGGGGTCATAGGTTATTGTAGGGGGAGCCACCTTCATGATAGCCTATAGGCAGGAATATATTCCCTAGTATTCGTTCATTACACTTGGTATTTATTTGTATCTAGGGGTGGTAAACATTGTTCACTTTACGTGTACAAGATATGGGCACATGGGTCTACTATAATCGCATCATCTCTTAAGATTTATTTAAAAAAAAACAACATTTATAATGTAGATAGTATTCATGTATATATATATACAAGTGCTATAGTGCTGATATCATTATTTAGATAATAAACTAAATTTTGATATTTAAAAATAAATTGTAAATTAAAAACAAACAAAAACTAAGACTGAGAAGTATATATATATTAACAATGTAGCTCAGTTGGCTAAGGAATCAGACACACATGCAGTAGGATGCGGGTACGATCCCTGCCCGATCCAAATACAATATATTAAAAAATATTCTTTATTCTTATAAGTGATATTAAATAGTTGTGTATAAAAAATAGTTGATTCTCATTAAAAGCATGGATGCCTTAACATGAGAGCGGCTTCGAAGGAACATTAGCCATATGGTGGTAATTGAAAACTTCATCTAAGTTGCTGGATGGGATGAAAGGACTCCACCAAATATCAATAACAACAGCAATAGAGTATTGAAGTATACAATCGAGCATATTACATATCTATATACATTATCAGCATTCACATTGCGGTGTGTTGTTTATGGCAACATCACATGATGAAGCAGCTGTTGTTATACGAACTTACATTTAATGTAATCATTGTTTCCATTGATATAATATATAATACAATGTATAATATTCATATCATATAGATTGTTTTATATTATCATAACACTCTAAAAATGTATATATGTTATGTTTTATGTGAATATTAAATATTATTTATATATATATATATATAATATGATAATTGTAATATGAACTATAACTATTTTAATACATTTGTTGTTAATAATTAGTTGTATTGATAAGCTTTAGGTTAAGTTTATTACCAATATTGATATTGTTCACATGAGGGGACTAAGCATCGTGTTCAATAATGCTACACATTTATTTCTGTAATGTCCAGTAAAGATACAATTGTATATCTAATTATTAGATGTATCATCGAGTTTTGTTTTATTGTCACTTAATAAAAGTCAGCGAAGATGATTAAAAATTAGTTATAATGATTATATTGAATGAAACACGAATTCATATCAATGCATATTTATCATGATATATTTATTAAGCCTATATCTGTATAGATTTCATAAATAATGAGTAGATGATGACCTCTAGATGACCTCTAGATGACCTCTAGTAGAATACCATTCTTCATATTAAATACACGTACACAAGCAGGCTCGTGGAATGTATATTTTAACAACATTAATTTCTTCTATTCATTAATATAAGATAATGTGATATTATGTTAACAATTTTATTTATAATTCTGTCCAACATTGAGGTTCAGAGGGTCTATTTAACATTAACATTAAAATAATTGTAGTCTTCCCGATGAATTACGGACCCTATCATATTTTATTACTTTTAAATGTCGACTACATTCATATATGTTATCATTGTAATTTCTTCTTTTTAAATTTATTATTATTCGTGTAATTATGTATTTGTTTTATTATCTCAACTCGGTGCACATAAACGTCCATCGTTTTCAACTGAGTCAACAAACCTTTCTAGTATTATTATATTATTATTATTAGAAATGCACATCGAGTATACATACAACTAATGACTAATCGTTGCCCCGCCCCCACCACCCTACAGAAGAACCACTTGCCTCAAGTATCTAGTGCTGGCCAACATGCTGATGAAGTCCGGCATTAATCCGTTTGACTCCCAGGTTCCTCCCCTCCCCCCCATCCCCCTCTACTGTTGCGTTACCCTAAACTTGAGCACCCTACGTAATAGTGGGGTGTCTCGTGTTGTCACCCTACCTAATAGTGGGGTGTCTAGTTGTCACCCTACGTAATAGAGGGGTGTCTTGTTGTCACCCTACGTAATAGTGGGGTATCTAGTTGTCACCCTATGTAATAGTGGGGTGTCTAGTTGTCACCCTATGTAATAGTGGGGTGTCTAGTTGTCACCCTACGTAATAGTGGGGTGTCTAGTTGTCACCCTACCTAATAGTGGGGTGTCTAGTTGTCACCCTATGTAATAGTGGGGTGTCTCGTTGTCACCCTACGTAATAGAGGGGTGTCTCGTGTTGTCACCCTACGTAATAGAGGGGTGTCTAGTGTTGTCACCCTACGTAATAGAGGGGTGTCTCGTGTTGTCACCCTACGTAATAGAGGGGTGTCTCGTGTTGTCACCCTACGTAATAGAGGGGTGTCTAGTTGTCACCCTACCTAATAGTGGGGAGTCTCGTTGTCACCCTACGTAATAGAGGGGTGTCTAGTTGTCACCCTACCTAATAGTGGGGTGTCTCGTTGTCACCCTACGACGGTGGAGTATTGTAAATCATAAGCAATATTAATTGCTTATGATTATTAATTTATACAGCGATCATTATATATTAATAATTTCCTATACTGTAGCTAATTTTAATATACTAATTTTCTCTTTTTATTGGTTTTCACACAAGTGCTATATTAATTAATATCATTATTATGAACTACACTTTTTTCACTAATTCCGCATTTATAATTCATAAAATTCGTAA
Organism: Osedax fenrisi; assembly: GCA_964019155.1. Lineage (NCBI taxonomy): Eukaryota > Metazoa > Annelida > Polychaeta > Sabellida > Siboglinidae > Osedax > Osedax fenrisi. The sequence continues at coordinate 3,773,307 of OZ025239.1, forward strand.
AGTTTTTCGTTAAAAAAGACAAAGAATAATATTAAATATTGTACAAGTTATATTATTAAGAATTATTGTTAAACTGTTATTTAAAATTTATGACTCATTAGTAACGAGTCATTAGTAATATTAATTAATTTAGTTGTAACATATTACTCATGTTCATTAATATTTCAGTATTCAGTTTTAATGAATAACAGATATTTAGTGTTAGTGTTAGTGTTAGAGTTAGTTCGATAGCCTAGTCTTAACCTCAGCCTACCTACATTCACCACCTCCACCAACATATCCTTACACCTCTCATACTGATATTGCCTCTCTCGTAGGAAGCGAAACCTTACAAGAGCGATCCAGAGATTGTCGCCATGACGAAACTAGTCAGGTTAATAAGTTGTTATATTAGATGTAATCTATTACCTGAGCGTTTGTAGAACGGCTAGTGTTCCTACTTAGTACACCAGATGTCAGGGTTTCAATCCCCATTCAGACATAATATACAACATATGCTAGCGATACTATAGAATCTGAGTGCATACAGTTACACACACAGAGATTGTTCTCCTCATTCTCCACTCTATATTATTTCTAACACTCAGCTTTAACATCTCTGTAATTAATCAGAGCAGTAGGTTTAATCAGCGATACTTTATTGTGTAATGAACTCATGCTTTATCTGCAGCTGCAACAGAATAAGTTATATATCTATATACATTATCTTTGATGATTAATATGGTATAAATATTGCGATATAACTAACTGTTACCAAGAAAATTTGTATCAAATATTTTGCGTAGCAAAGATATAACACTCCCTATCTAATCTATGCACTGTGATTAGTATTCATACATCCCGCTACAAAGTATCGATTTAGGTTTGCCGCGATTTGCATACTACAATGTTTTCATTACTCTATTAAATTACATGCAATATAAATTAGCTTTTACTCTCCACATAGATATTTATAGAATTTAAAATTTATTCTATTGCTTTGTTATATATTAGTAATGAACACTTAGTTTACATAATAAAACTAATAATTTAAAGCATATTATTTTTCATTTTAAAAGTGCAGTTTGATACAAATTTACATTATAAACAACACATAGTTCCTAAAATTGACCCGATATAGGTGGCGCTGTTGTTTTTTGTATACAAAATAGAATCACACGATTTCGTGTGAGTGTTATATCTTTCCTTAGAAAATTTATTATATAAAAACATCCTTAAAAAATATTATAAACAATTTTTTTTAAATAATTAAATCGATCTACGGAAACTTTAATTTATTTTTAAATAAAAAAATTATCAATAGAATAATACAAAAAATGGTATATTATATATGTCTATCATCATTATATAAATATAAAAGTATAGGCTCACAACAAAGTTTTATACTTAATTAAAATAATTTATAAAAGAAATAATCGAATAAATTATATTAATTAAAAAATAAAAAAATTTAAATTAATTTGAAATTTTTATTTAATTTTGTACTTTATCAATATTATAATATATGTATACACATATTTACCAAATATTTAATTGTTATTACAACGTGCACTTGCACAAATACATAAGTAAACATAAATATTAAAACAAGTAGTAATTTATTTTTTACAACATTTAAAATTGTTTTAATTGTACCTATATATTATAGATATACATTATATATTTATATTTGTATATGTTAACTTTGTATATAAACAATAATTTAAAAAATATATATTTTTATTGTATATTTATTAAAGTAAATTCCTAGAAATTTATATATTTACCAGAATGTATAATTATTTACTACCATAATAAACTTTGTTATTATTTAATAACCATATATAGATTCTCTATTTCATATTGTGGATCACTAGCCTAACTCTATGTAATACATTTCATATTGTGAATTACTATTACTATCATAACTATATATGAATGAATGAATGAATTCAGTTTATAGACAATGTCTAAGGAGAATCAGTGAAAGCGATGAGCTTTTTTAATTCGATATCTCCTAACAGTAGTGTAATGTCATATTTCATCATTTTCATTCGGATAAAATACAATAAAATTACATAAAAATAGATATTAAAATAAACAATAAAACAAAACTAAAACAAAATATAAAAGAAATAAAATATAAAAGAAAGAATAAAACAAAACTAAAACAAATATTTGATTCCCATGTTAGCATCCAAAACAAAGTATAAAATATAATTAATACATTTTTCATAATTGTAATATAATATTTATAAAGAATCTAAATATTTGTATCACATATTTTATGTCAATTTTAATAATATTGATATATATATATATATATATATATATATTTGTAGGTTACTATAGGTTATTAATACTGTTTATAATTGTTTTAATTTTAATACTGTTTTTTATTGTTTTAATACTTTTAATTTTTAATACTGTTTAGTTTTTTTTTTTATTAGTTATGTAAAGTTAAATATATAAAACGTAAAATTTGAAAAATAAATATAAAATAGTTTTGATAAATAGTAATTTTAAAATTTTTTAAACATTTAATACTGTTTTTTTTTATGTTTTTAATACTTCTAATTTGTAATACTGTTTTTTTTTTATTTTTTGTGTTTAGTTATATGATGTAAAATTTATATGGAGAAATACCTATTTAATACTGATTTTTTAATAAAGTTTTATAATATAAAATATTTGTTTAATTTACAATATAATATTAGAAGAAATAATATATTTTTAATATTATTAAACATCACACATAAGTGTTATATTTTATATTGGTTAACGAAAAACAATTTCATAACTTTTTTTAATTTATTTATATTTGTTATTTTATTTTTTTTAAAATATTACCAAATATTATATCATTATAATACTTTATATCTTTGAAGAATATTGTATTTTGGTATTTTGTAGTTTTCATAAATGATAAAATGAATCTATCATTACGTTTATTTAATGTAAAATATTCATTAAAATCAATTTTGTAATTTTTATTTAGCAATTTATAAATTAATATAATATTTCTAAACATCACCAGATCATTTAATTTTAGAATATTATTACTAATAAATAATTCAGATGTATTTGATAATCTGATTAAAGGTAATAGATTTAAATTTAAGATTTTTTTGTTAATAATTCTGATAATTTTTTTTTGCAATAACATAATTATATTTATATTTGATTTATAGTTATTTCCCCATATTTCTATGCCATAAGAAATATTAGATAAAAAAAAGAGTTATATAATAAAATCATATTTTCAGTACTTAAAAACGAAACTTTTTTCATAAAATATATTATTGATGATAATTTATTAGCTAGATATTCTATATGTTTTTTAAAAGTTAAATGTTGATCTAAAATTAATCCTAGAAATTTGTAGCTACCTACAATTTCAATTTTAGAATTTCCAATATATATATCTTTTAATATTCTAGCATTCATAAAAGGTAAAATTTTTGTTTTTTCAATATTCAGTTTTAGTTTATTGATATTGAACCAATATACTAATTTATCGATATACAATTGTAGGTATTTAGTTAATAATTCATTGTTGTCTGCATATATTGTAAGTGATGTATCATCTGCATATAAGTTTAGATTAATATTGACTGCATCTTTCAAAATAGTTGGCATATCATTAATAAATAATATAAAAAAAAGAGGCCCAAGAACTGATCCTTGGGGTACTCCATATTATATACAATCCTTCGATGATAATGAATCATTTATTCTTGTAACAATATATCTTTTATATAAATAACTTTTTAAAAATGTTTTCATTTTACCTCTGAATCCATACAATTCTAATTTATCAATTAATATATTATGATCTACGACATCAAAAGCTTTTTTAAGAACTAAAAATATTGTTGCTACTTTTTTATTATTATTAGTATTTTTTAAAATAAAATGTTGTATATTTATTAATGATGTTGTATTGGAGTTTGGTATGAAGCCATATTGATTATTATTAATTATATTATTTTTATGTATAAAATTTGATTTATTTAATTATTATATATGATTTTTTCGAATATTTTACTTATTTGTGGTAATAAAGAAATAGGTCTATAATTAGTTATTAATTGGATATTATTATTTTTATATATTGGTTTAATTATTGCATCTTTCATATTATCCGGATATATTGATTTATCAATGCATAAATTAAATAAATGATTAAGTGGAATCAATATTTCATATATAATTTCTTTTATTAAATACATATTATAATTATTTATATCTTTTGAGTTTTTTGACTTCATACTATCTGCTACATTAATAATTTCATAATTATATATATATATATATATATTTAATTATATATATATATATATATATAATATTGTGGATTACTATAATATACATATCAATTTTTGATTACTATCATAACTACATATAACTATATAATATACATATCAGTGTTCCATAGGTTATTACTACCTATGGTAATAACCGGTAATAACCTGTCCGGTAAAAACATGTTTTTTCCATGGTAAAAACCTAGTTTGTATATATAATTAAATATAATATTATCTATATTATTAAGGGTAACCTTCGATTTTATTTTTGTGGGAATTTTTTTATATGAATATATTAAAATATAATTCATTATATTTAAAATGATATATATATCATATACAATTAAACATAAGTGCCTCGAATATTAAGTTTAATCATACACCTTTTCAAAATTGTGGGATTTAATAATTAGAAAACATGCAAATGAAACGGCTGTTTTTTGTTGATTTTTATTTTTTTAAATGTTAATAACTTTTGAACTCTTTTATGAATCTTTATAAAATTATCTTAGTATATACATAATATATGGTTACTATTATATAGGTATGTAAGCTAATGTAAATATAATGTAAATTTAATCTATTAATATAATTATTTGAAAAATAATAAAAAAAAAATTTAATAAATTTATTTTTAATAATTTGAATATTATAATTAGTTTTTCATTATTTAATAATAAATTTATTATTTTATGATGTACCTATATAACTAGAGATGCATGTTATCTAGATAATTAAAACAAATTAGAAACAAATAATCATAAATAAAAAAGTTATTACCTGTTTAAAAATATGTAAATATAGATAAACACCGGCAAGGTTACGCCTTAAACCTACTATTGTCTATATAATTTGCAATTATATATTATTATTGGTTTTATATGTAATAGATAATATACAATTATAAAGTTAAACAATACTACATTAAAATCATAATTATAAGATTTTTTATATATTTTTAAAAACAACCTTTATTTATTTTGACTTTATGTAAAGAACAATTATTTTTAATAAATAATATGATATTGAAATTTAAATAAATGAGTAAATAAGTCAATAATATATATATATATAAAATATTGAATAGCATATAATATATATATTTTTGTATTAGTAAAAGGTAATATTGTAAACAAAATATATATATATATATATATATTAATAAATAGAACTAATAATATTTTCATTGAGAAATTATTTTAATGTATACATTATTTGATTTTATACCATGATATTTAATTAAATATATCATATCTATAGATATTGTTAATTATATATATATATATAAATATAAATACAGAATAGAATATTTATTTTTATATATATGAAATTAAATATAGTTAAAAAAAAACATATTATTTTAAAATACTGTATAACTATTTAGTAATATTTTCAATGTAATTTTATGAATATACACAGTATGATTTTATTTCATTTATGAAATTTATCTCAATGACCTCAAAAACCAGTTGGATTTAAAAAAATAAATGTACTATAAATCAGGGTTGATTCGGTTTTTAAAATTGGTTTTTTCAAATGGGTTTTTACGTCGGTTTTTACGGTTTTTTCAAGTTGTAAAAACCATGGTTTATATGGTTTTTACGGTTTTTACGGTTTTTATGGTTTTTAACAAATTAATTTAACTTTTAAATTATAAATTATAATTAACTACATTATATGTTATATCAGTGAGTGAGTAGGACTCTCATCTAATTACACTTATATGCCTACGATACAATGATTATGTGATAACAAATTTAATTACGCCACCATTAGGCAGAATATTCTAATTATGAATTATTTATATATTGAAATGTAAAAATATATCGTTTTTATGATAATACATTATTATTAATAATAGTTATTTATATGTAATAGCCAAATATTACCAAACTTAATCATTTTACAAAATAATATGAAGTAAAGCACTGCTTTAAAAGCAGGGTTGATTCGGTTTTTAAAATTGGTTTTTTCAAATTGAAAAAACTATGGTTTTTACGGTTTTTAACAAATTAATTTAACTTTTAAATTATAGTTTTTATGATAATACATTATTATTAATAATAGTTATTTATATGTAATAGCCAAATATTACCAAACTTAATTATTTTACTAAATAATATAAAGTAAAGTACTATTTTAGACTACAATTTTTAGTATATTGTAACGGTTACCAGACACTGTAGCCGGCGATTTCAAAAGGGGTGGGACTATGGGCGTGGCTATAGCCGAAATACTCTAAACACAAATAAAATAACTATTATATAATCAAATTAAATGTTATAAATATGAATCAAAAATATAATATCAAATGTAATCATATTATATAATTACATTTGATATTATATTTTTATTTAAATAGCTATAAAAATTATATCTATTCATTTATAATTATTTAACAATAATGGTTTAACTGAGGAACTTATTAAATTTATTATAATGTTGAATAATAATTATGTTCCATTATATGATGTCTATATATTTAAAATTATAATGAAAATAATACAATTTAGTTAATTTTTTGTTATGAAAAAATTATAATTTGTACTTGTTTTAATTGTAAAAACCGTAATAACCATAAAAACCGATAAAACCAGATAAAAACCGATAAAAAGCGGGTTTTTTGGTTTTTACGTAAAAACCGAAAAAACCATCAACCCTGCTATAAATGGTATAATTAAAGCAGAGTGATAAAATGTTTGGTCAAATTTTCAAGTAAAGCTGCTATTTAATTATCCATAATATTGATATATAAATGAATCAATATTACTTTAAATTTAAATATACAATTTTTGTAAATGTATAATATTTTATGAGATGGTTTTTGTCAGTTTTTACTGGTTATTACTAGTTTTTTGCCAGTTTTTACTGGTTATTACTAGTTTTTACCGTAACTTAACATGGTAGATATAGGTTTTTGACGCTTTTTGCCAAAAATAATGGAATCCTGATACATATATCATCATATACATATAAAATTAATATAATAAACATACAAATACATATATTATACTATTTTGTATACAAATGAGCTCTATAATACAAAATATATGTAATTTTTAAACTTGATTTATTCAAAAAAATTATTTTAACATAATTTTACTTCTAAAAAATTCAATAAATCCGTAAATTATGATATTATTTGATATTATGAGTTTATTAATGTTATGCTCATACAATTATTGTCATTATATCATATATAAAAATTAATTTAAAAAAAACACAAAGTAAATTAAATTAAAATTAAACGTGAACTCCCGAACTTAGATGAGTTGTATTATTGCGAATATACAAACTACGCTGTTCTTATGATGCAACATAGAGAACAGTCCACCCTCAAATATGCATTTGATAGAATTACATTATCTTAATTATTTTGTAGACTTATTTAATTTATAACAAAATCCCTATCTTTTTAAATTGAATTTTTAATATGATCAATAGTAATACGAGTGTTTTGGAAAAAACAGTAAATTTTTTTTTTTTTTTTAATATTTGAAATATGTAATATTTTAGATGTTAATATACTCACTTTAAAATATTTGAGCTCAAAACGATTAATCAAATATAAAAATAAAGGTTTTATAACACGACCTATTTTTGAGAATAAATAATGATAATAAATAATCTCTAAAAATAGTGTAAAATTACATTTATATAAAGTTATTTTACAGAATTATTATCTTTTTTATCTAATATAATATGTTGGGTTACTATTACTATCATAATTATATATATATATATATATATTAGTGTTGTCAAATTTTCTAAAAAGTAAGTCTCAGTATCGTATCAGTATCATTCAACAGCTGTATCAGTATCGTATCAGTATCGTTTGACAGCTGTATCAGTATCAGTATCAGTATCAGTATCGTTTGACAGAAGTATCAGTATCAGTATCGTTTGATAATTGTATCCGCATTGTTTGACAGCAGCATAAGTATCGTATAGTGATGTAAACTGGTTCGGGTTTTGGAGATATTTGTGAGTATCAAATAGTTGAAAAAAATATCAGGTTTTAATATCTATAATTTTAGTACTGGATTTTAGTGATTTATGATCTTTCATATTTATAAAATGCTATTTTTTTAAATAATAATTTCAAAATTAATTATTAGCAATAATGATCCTCAAATGGTATATTTATTATATATGATAAATTATTATTAAAACTTCTGTGCAATGAAAATGTTTTAAAATGATGCAATGTGCATTAAAAGTGTCGCGAATACATACGAATGGCGGGGTAGTTTGATTGAAAGTGACTCCTATTCACACAAAGGGACGCTAAGCTGAGTAATAGTGTCGCGGATACATACACAGAACCGCTATGTTGGTTGAAAATGGCGCGAATAAATATAATCCCAAAGGTAAACATTGGAATGTATTTTAAATATCCAATAATAAAAATCCGAAATAATACAAATCTAATATTTAAAGTCCGAAATAGTCCGAATCTAATATTTAAAGTCCGAAATAGTCCGAGTTAAATATTAAATTCCGGTCCGAGTCCGGTCCGAGTCCGATATATCATAAATTATACTGTATCAGTCCAGTATCAATGACCTAAAGTCCGAAACCGGGTCCGAAGTCCGGGTCCGAATGACAACGCTAATATATATATATATATATATATATATATATAATTGTGGATTATTATCATATACATGTATAATATACATATACATACATCATATACATATAATATTTGTATAATAAACATACAAACACATATACTATACTCTTTTTATTCAAATAAGCTCTATATTTTAATAATAAATGTATGTCATTTTCAAACTTGATTTACTCAGAATAATTATTTTAGTATAATTTTATTCTTAAAAAATTCAATAACTATGTAAATAATGCTCAAATATTGATGACATTTTCAGAATATATTAGTTATGTGTTTATTGACTTACTAGATGATCATACAATTATTTTAATTATATTATATATAAAATATAATTTAAAAAAAAATAAATAGTAAACTACATTTTTACCATTATTAGATGAGTTATATTTCCAAAAATATATAATATTTTCTCATTATGCTATAACAAACTATACATAGAATTCCTCCCTTCAATATGCATTTTATAGAATTGTTAAGAATTTTTAAACTTATTGACAATTAAAAAAATATAAAAATCCCTATCTTTTACATTAAATTTTCAAAAATTTCCAAAACATGCGTATCCCCTTAAATAATGTATAGTCGAAAATAATATATCTTATAAATATTTTAAAAAGTAACTATGATTTAAGTTTTAGATCTACACCATTATAACATTTCCTATAAATTCTAAATTTAAATTTGCCCTCTAGTAGCCTAATAGATATTTTAAAAATAACATTCAGATTTATTAAAATCGCATATTACACCTAGGAGAACATATGTAGTAGTGTTCATAATTGATATTATCATGAACCTGTTTAGTATACATTGGGTAAACAGTTCTGGTGAAATATCACATGATTAAAATACAACTTTTCTTCATAGCAGTTGGTTTAGGAAATCATCGTAGAAAATATATCGCAATATTTATACCGTATTAATTCTCTGCGTGTAATTTCTGCACATCATTACTGCTACTAAGATAGCCTATCCTCCACCCCACCACCTCCACCACCCCCACCACCGCTAATGTAGCCTCCACCCCCACCACCCCTAATGTAGTCATGTCTCCAACCCCCTCCCTCCACCACCCCCACTACCCACGCTAATGTAGTCTAGCCTCCAACCCACTCCCCCCCCACCATTACCCCCTCGCTAATGTAACCTCTATCATGCAGTGCCTATCAAACCAATGATATCGTTACTTTCGAGAAAATCATCAAGAATTCCGATGAAACTCTGATGCAGGATCAGTTCATCAAAGAACATATCGTAGGTCTACTATCGTTGCAACTACCACCATTACAGTAGTAGTAGTATGAGCCAATAATTGTAGAAATATCATCATTAGAATCATTACAGATCTAGAGGTGTTGCTATACAATATAACGACAATGATTACTAATAATAGTTATCATTGTATAAGCATGAGCAATGAGAACAATAGTAGCTGAGAACAATATCTTGAATCATTACACACATTACACAATGATAATAAGCACAATAATCACTAGAATCATATCTAATAATCAAAATAATAACTGAATAATCTGACAAGTATAGAATTACCATCTTTACCATCATTATCATATGACCGGTTAGAGTAATCAATATTAGTTTTATAATCAATATTACGTTGCCTAATAATAATGAGGCAATATCTATTAATAACTTTGCAGATCTCCTGCGGAACATACGAATAGAGGTCATCGTGAAGCTGATCACGCCCTACAACAACATCAGAATAGAATACATAGCCAAGGTTTGTGTATAGGGTGTTGTTGTTATCCCGTGTAACATGTACCTCTCATCTCAGTTCAATGTTTATCATATCCACTCTACTGACTCCCTATCTACTCCCTATTTCTGACCATATCTCACTTAATAATAATATAATTATATAGTTTATCTAGTTTATTTCAATAGCGTATGTTATCAACAGAATATATTGATATTGAGTTTAACTGAACTGAAGTATATTTTGTTTGTATTATATAAAGTATAAATTTCTCTATAGAGCAACACTAACTTTTAATAATATACATGTTTATATTATATTATCCTACTTTTATTTTAATATATTTGTTATCATAAAATATGCATTTTATGACAAATTTCATTGCTAATTTATCTAGAAATAACATAACAAATATATTTCATTATACATGGTAAATTAATTAGTTATGCATAATATAACTGGTTCATGTATTCATAATGTTTTATAACTTATATATTTAATATATAATAATTATATTACTGATTTTAAAAATAAATATATTAACTTCTATATGTTTTAAAAAGCATCTTTAATTTAACACCGTCATAAAATTCATTTTTTATTTGTAAAATTTTATATGCTTTTTCTCTGAATAATTATTTTGCACTACCTATATATGTAATATATACTATATATATATATATATATATATATATATATATATATATATATATATATATATATATACATATAACAGATACAAATAGCAGTGATCTTTTTAATTTTGTATTCTATATATAAAAAGCATATGTATAAATAAAAGTGCATTCATATATGTAAATGAATATTTATTAAATATAATGAGATATATTTTGTAAAAAACAGTATTTATAGAAAAAAATGTAAATTGTTGTCCATTATGTACATTTTTTTTCATACATTAAATATACTCTATATTATTAAAAGCTAGCTTAGATGAACAATGTCATATATACTTTGTATAATTAACCAAATCAGTTCACATCATGAATAGTTTTATCTAACATTAATTTTGAATGGAATTATGCATATCTCCTATCAATTAACATGTGAATGTATACAATGTGTACATTACCCTAATGGTAGACATTGTGTACACTGCCCTGAGAGTAGACATTGCACTACATTACAAGGGTAAATATATTGGGCCTTTAAAAACTAATATAGTTATTTAAATAATATTGTTATTTATTCAATAAATGATATACATCAATATAAAACATTTTTTTGTAAATAAATTAAAATTAAAAGTTAACAATACATCATTGTAATAATTCACATTTAACCTTTTAAACCCCAACATAAATAAATGAAACTGCATGTAATGCCCACAACTTATGTATATTTATAAATATAATATACACGTTTTAAAAAAAAACGAATATTTATATTAAATATTGAAATTTGTTTATTACAAGTTAACGATTTTTTAATAATAATATATTATATTAACCTGAAAAAAAATATTGAATATGATTATAATCATTATTCACAATATTCTACTTAATTTAATTATAATAATAATTATTATTATTTTCTTCAAAATAGATTATAACTTAAACTAGAAATAATATATAATATATATACATATATATATACATTTCTATATAAAAAATTTTGATTACATATAAATAAATAATATACTGAAAAATCTACTCAATTAATTAACTATTGATTAAATAAAATATAATTATATAAACCTAACATTATATATACATGTAGTAGCAAATGTGATAAATAAACAATCAAAAGTGATGCACAAAGTTGAAATATCTTTTGCAAATAATATCATGATCTATCAATTATAGACTAATTCTATACATTTTAAAATAAATATGCTAGTATTATTTATATAATGCATACAAATATAAAGAAAAAATCTTATTTCATTAATTATAATATATTCAATTATTAATCATTTTATATTTACATGTTTTATTTTAAATTGTTCTTTTAAATGCTTAATTTTATACAAACTATTTATTGTTTTCATGTTTACATTGAATTCAACGCATACACTAGAATATTCTCACTGTTATGATGGTGAATACTAATTTAATATTGAAATTTAATAATATATAATTTGTATTAATTTATATTATTTTAATTATATATATTCAAAATGAATACTAAAGTTATATTTTGTCAATATTCTCAAAATTTAAAGATATTAAAACATTTTTTATAAATCCTATCATCTTTAAAACATATTTTTATATAAATATTGATTTTTATTTTTACTATGATATTTGTTATAATATTCGTTTATAATCTATAATAAATTAAATGACAATATTTGATGATCTTGACGCAACTTCTATATATAAAAATAATTGACGATAGGACACAAAGAGTTAACACCTAACCCTTAACACCTCACCCTTAACTCCACCCCTTAACACCTAACTCTTAACACCTAACCCTTAACACCTCACCTTGTTCTCCATTTGCAGGAGTTGAACGTTGACATGGACGAAGTACAGGACTTGCTGGTTGCCTGCATATTAGATGGGTTAGACGAATCTCTGTGTTACATCACTGTATTACATCACCTTATTACATCATTACTTAATTACTTATCCCCTTAAGAGGTTACGCTTTTTTTGAAATTTTTTGAAAATTCAATGTAAAAAGATAGGGATTTTTATATAATTTTAATTGTCAATAAGTTTAAAAATTCTTAAGATATTACAATTATGTAAAATGCATATTGATGGGAGGACTTCTCTGTATAGTTTGATATAGCATAATGAGAAAATATGTTTGGAAATACAACTCATCTAATAATGGTAAAAATGTAGTTTACTTTTTAATTATATTTTATATATGATATAATAAATATGTATGACTATCAATTCAGTCAATAAACACTAACTAATATATTATAACATAATATATTATAATATTATAAATATATTATAATAATTATAATATATTATAATATATACTAACAATAAACATAACTAATATATTCTGAAAATTTCATAAATATTTGAGCATTATTTACATAGTTATTGAATTTTTTAAGAATAAATATTATGTATGTATATGTATATTATACATAGTTATGATAATAATTCACAATATGATATGGATATTAGATATATTTTATAGTAATCAAAAATTGATATGTATATTATAACAATCCACAATATGATATATATATATATATATATATATATATATATATATATATATTTATTTATAAATATAATTATGATAGTAATAGTAATCCAAAATATTATATAAATGTATTTTTGCACTATTTTTAGAGATTATTTATTATCATTATTTATTCTCAAAAATAGCTCGTTTTATAAAACCTTTATTTTATAATTGATTAATCGTTTTGAGCTCTAATATTTTAAAGTGAGTATATTAACATCTCAAATACATTTTTTTTTAATTTTTAATTTTTACTGTATTTTCCAAAATGCTCGTATCCTCTTAACTATTACATCACTTTATTACACATAGACACTATAGTTAGGTAGACTGGTATTGTAAATACAACTTTGTCATCAATTGAATTATGGTCTCTGCTATTATTGTTTCGTTTATATTTTCAATAAAATGTAATGAATATCACTGAATTGTACATCAATAAATATATATAATTCAATGATAATTCAATTGAGAAAAATTTTTTAAATGGAAAAAAAATTATATTGTAGATTTACACAAGCAGCCGCCATCTAATTCATGAATTACCTTATTGGTATACCTAGCTACACATAACCCTACGATTACCTCACACCTAACCCTACGATTACATCACACCCCCCCTACGATTACCTCACACCTAACCCTTACCTCACACCTAACCCTACGATTACCTCACACCTAACCCTTACCTCACACCTAACCCTACGATTACCTCACACCTAACCCTACGATTACATCACACCCCCCCTACGATTACCTCACACCTAACCCTTACCTCACACCTAACCCTACGATTACCTCACACCTAACCCTTACCTCACACCTAACCCTACGATTACCTCACACCTAACCCTACGATTACATCACACCCCCCCTACGATTACCTCACACCTAACCCTTACCTCACACCTAACCCTACGATTACCTCACACCTAACCCTACGATTACATCACACCTAACCCTTACCTCACACCTAACCCTACGATTACCTCACACCTAACCCTACGATTACATCACACCTAACCACGGTTGGTGGTTTTTTTGGTTTTTTTATAATTAAATGTTTAAAAGATTAATTAAAAGATTAATTAAAAGATTATTAATTAGAAAATATTATATATACCTAGATGGATTATTAAATGTCTGTGCAAAACATATATATATAGAGTAAGTATAAAAATATACAACACTAATGAATATTATTTATATATATTAATTATATATATATATATATTATTAAATTTTCAATAATATATTATTAATATTAAATGTTAATAAAATTATTTTATTAAAATATATTTATTATAAAAATAAAGTAACATATAATAAACAAAATAGTTACAGATTGTAACAAAATAATAATTAAAAAAAATAACAATATAGTAATTAGAAATATAATCAATATAATTCTCGCAATAAAATAACAAGTTATAAAGTGTAACAATATAATAATTTAAAAAATAATAATAATAATAATTAAATGATTTCTAATAGAAATATAATCAATATAATTCTCACAATAAAATAACAAGTTACAAATTGTAACAATATAATAATTTAAAAAATAATAATAATAATTAGATGATTTCTAATAGAAATATAATCAATTTAATTCTCGAAATAAAAAAACAAGTTTTGCAGCTTCATCATTGCCTAATCGATTCCTTATTTTTGATTGAACGCTTTATATTGTTAAAAAAACCAAATAAACCAAAAAAACCAATGGTTTTTTTTGATCAAAAAAACCGTTAAAAAAACCGAACCAAAAAAACCAACCAACCCTGCACCTAACCCTACTATTACATCACACCTAACCCTACTATTACATCACACCTCCCCTGTACACAGAGTGATCAAAGGCAAGATAGACGAGCGTCACAATGTACTGTACATGCCCGAGCCCGTGTCGCCCAAGATAGAACAGTACGAGACGATCGACAGTCTCTCTAAACACGTGCTATCCCTTCACAGTATCCTGTACGCTAAGATCTGTTAAGCCCCGCCCCCTTCACAGTATCCTGTACGCTAGGATCAGTTAAGCCCCGCCCCCTTTCACAGTATCCTATATGCTAGGATTTGTTAAGCCCCGCCCCCTTTCACAGTATCCTGTACGCTAGGATCAGTTAAGCCCCGCCCCCTTTCACAGTATCCTGTACGCTAGGATCTGTTAAGCCCCGCCCCCTTCACACCCCCCTCCCCGCCCGTTGATAATATCTCTCACACACTATTAACTAAACTCGCTGGCGTGGAGAAAAGCGTTCGTTCGGTGAATATTTTATACGTTTAAATACACATTTGTTATACATATATAGTGGCGTATATCGTTTAAGATAAGAATAAATTCCGTGATAATCATATGCGTTATGTTTTGATAACGTATACCGTTATTAGAGGTCACCAAACACTGCACTAATATAAGTAAACACACTTACTTCTCATTGGTCGCGGTGCTAGAAGCTATCATTCATGCTTAAGATCGTTGGTTTCAATGACGAGGTAGAGGTACAGATAGAAATTAACATATTTTGCTCCCGTTATCCGTAGAATTTTATATCTAATTATCCCTAGAATTGTACATCACATTATCCGTAGTATTACATTCTATGTAATGAGGATAACAGTTCATGTGTAACAATATCGATAATGGACACTTTAGATTTGTAAGCAACGCAGCCACATATATAGACACGTTACAACGTTACATACACAACATTGTAGTGATTGCTCGTTCAGGTCACATGATCTCTGATGTAAGTTGTGGATTGCACACTCTGTAAGGATTGGGCTGGAGACAAGTGTACTAGGGGACAAGTGGACTAGGGGATAAGTGGACTGGGTAACAAGTGGGCTAAGAAGTAAGTGGACTAGGGGACAAGTGGGCTGGGTAACAAGTAGGATAAGTGGGCTGGGTAACAAGTAGGATAAGTGGGCTGGGTAACAAGTAGGCTAAGGACAAGGGAACAAGTAGGCTAAGAAGTAAGTGGACTAGGAGAAATGTGGACTAGGGGACAAGTGGGCTAAGGATAAGTGGGCCATTAATTTGATTACTAATCAAATGTATTCTACTATAATCGATGTAGGGTAACTATTACACCTAATCTACACTTGCACCTGCTCTCTCTACGCACTATATAAATAGCACTTTCACTTTATATAACATTTCACTGTATTCACCCATGTTCAGCCGTATTTATTTAGCACTGTCACTTTGAGATCAAATATGACTGGCATTCGCAGTACAATATAGTGCGGCCGCACTTCCCAACCCTGTCTGTAGGTAGTGGTACCTTCCATTAATGATCACTAGGTAGTGAATGAAACAATTATATAATAATTTACAGAAAATACATTGTTCTCAGCGATGTAAAAACTAAATAATAACAGATACTACAAACTTCGTACGATCTTTGACAAATATACTACAAAGTATAATACAATAAGAATAATACAGATAATAATACAAATTCAAAATAAGTGACTGCAATGAACATCATTTTATTGTACCGGAGAAATTAGCGATTACATTTTATTCTAGGAGACTTATTTGATAAAATAATGCAATTCCTTAATGATGAAAATAGATTATGTTCCTATGTATCGTAAAAAAATACATGTGAATGTTTTGAGCATGTGTTGAGCATGTGTTGTGTATGTGTATGTGAATACATGTTAACAATCTCCGTGTATAGATGAGAGATTATGATTATAATTATCAGTTATCCTATAGGATAAATTTAATGGGTGAGAGCAACAACAAATATGCTATATTATTTTGAAGTCCATTGTAGAAAAAAAATCATTAATATAATAAAATAGAAAAGGAAACGGAAACAAAAATATACTTCTAATAAATATTATTTTATTATATATATATGAAAATTTATTTAATATATAGTAGGGAGCTCTCTGGATATAGTAAGATATATTATAATGAAAATATGATAGAAGTAAAGAATGGAACTACATTATACTGTACATTATATTCGTTGAATCAAAGACCTTATAAATAATTATTTATGATTATAATCATTGTAGAACTACATGCATGACTTGTCCATATAGTATTACTAGTTATATAACGTACATTAATATAACTTATATTCCCTAAAGCGGAATGCATACTATAATATATGTTCCAATTTTCAGTTACAGTTTTCATTTAGTTAATAATACACCAGTCAAAGTTATCAGAAATGATGACGGGTTCGTGAATATATTAGAACATATTGAATATATAAAGAGTTGACTACAGAGACCTACAGAGTTGACTTCTGAATTCCGATGTGAACAGGGGTGTTATTTTACATTCATTTATCAATTATAAATTTACATTTAAAATTTATACATTTATACATTATTTGATATTTTATTTATATTTTATTTGCTGAATAACAGATATTTATATAATATATATTTTTAATTTAAATTTCTTCTATATAGCAAAATAAATATTGCACATTTTTTTTAATTTATTATATTGCACATTTCTTTTGTCTGGATATTACATACCTAATATTATTTTCTCTTCATAGAATAAATTCTGATATCATTTTATTATACTGTATGTTTAGTATTTTGTTTTATTGATTGTTATATTGCATAGGTGGTAGGAAAGTGTAGATTTTTATAAAGTTTTAGCTATATAAAATTATATATCTACATATATATATTTTGGTATTTACATAAATACATACACATATATATAATATAAATAGATCAACCACGAAGGCTACATCATTAAACAATACACATTATATTGATAATAATAATGCAGATGATATCGTTTTAAAGTTAACGGATATATTTAATGAAAAAGAAGTAGGATAAAATCTGATAATGATATTA
Source organism: Osedax fenrisi (assembly GCA_964019155.1). Taxonomy (NCBI): domain Eukaryota; kingdom Metazoa; phylum Annelida; class Polychaeta; order Sabellida; family Siboglinidae; genus Osedax; species Osedax fenrisi. The sequence continues at coordinate 3,791,977 of OZ025239.1, forward strand.
TCATATCATGGTATTAACCCTCAGAGGATATATCCATGTATAAATTGGTTACAATCGGAAAACAATTTATTTGTTTAATGATATGTTATTTAGTAACTGTAAAATAAATTTAGAAATAGCATGAAAAGAATCTTTTATAGCATGCCTTTTTAAAATAAATTATTTATTTTTAAATCTACATTACCAACTAATATAAATTGTTATATAATGTTTTATATGTAATATATAAATTCTATAAATATAACATTTATATATATATATATATATATATATATATAGATAAGAAAACATATCTATTACTTTATAATATTTATTTTATATTAGCTGAATACATAATTTTATTAAACTCTATATATATATAAAATATATAATAAAAAAATAACATTTATATAGGTAGGATTAATATTATATAATATATTATTATTATTATATAACATATAATACCTACTACAATTATTAACATGTTATATATATATATTATATGCATATCTATAATATATATATATACATTTTATAAAAATAACATTTATATATTTATAAGAAAATATAAAACTATTACTTTATAATATTGATTTTAGATTAGCTAAATGTATAATTGTATTACTTTATAATTTATTTGAATTTTATTGAATTTATTTATTGTTGACTTTTCAAATGCGTTTTACTCGGAATAAATGTTATTGCTATGTTTGCGCATATAGGGGAAAGTGGACACCTAATACGGACACTTTAACAATAAATGGTCTTAACATTTTATGACTCAGTATTTTTATTTGAAAATTACAATATATTAATATTATATGATTATAGATATTATTGTTATTTTAAATTTTTATTTAATCTTTTAATTCCATAGATAACGGGGGTGTCCGTATTCGGTACCCATGTCCGAATACGGACACCCTGTGTTATAATACGGATACCCAATATAGGGTACCACTAAATAAACTATATATTATTGATGAATCAATCAGACACATTACAATTACATTATTTATAATTCATTTTATGAAAAATTTATTCTAATTTAATTAGTTAATAATTTATTTATTTTTATTATTTTTTTAATTAATAATACATTTAAGTATATAAATAATAAAAATGTTAGATTTATTTTTATTGGTAGTAGTATTATTATAACGCACGCGATTTTTATATAAATCTAAATAGTTCATACGCTGTGCGCTGATTGGTTATAGGGTGTCCGTATTAAGACATTTAGAGTGTCCGTATTAGGGACTTATATAACCTCTAGATATATGCTTATAACTTAATGAATATTTAATAACAAATATAGAAATTTTATAAAATAATTTTAGAATGCTTTATTTTTTTAATAATATAGTGTTATATTTTATATCGATACATTTGTATATTCTTGAGAAGGTTTTAAGTTGACATTTTTTTTCATAAATTTAAAAACGTAATAAATAAATTAGTTTATTGGATAAATCAGCAATATTTTGAATAATTGAAAAATAAAAAATACTTTTTTAGACTATTTTTATAATTACGAATATTTTATTCATTACAATTTTTGTTGTAGGATTTATGGTTTCTGAGATACCGAGAGTGTCCGTATTCGGGCACTGTCCGTATTCGGTTACTTTCCCCTACATGAGTGTTTATATCAAAATTAATGAAACGATCCACATTATTTCTTATTCTATATATACATAACATATGTATGCACAATTCCAGAGAGATCATAATACAAAATATAATTATGATGTATTGGATTTTATAAAATTGGAGAAAAATAAAATAAAATCAAAGTAGGTCCTATGTCCATTATTATACATGTAAAATATATATTTTTTAATTGTTGTTGTCTCTGGAATTATAAATATAAATATCCTTTTTATATAATAAAAAACAATTTTTAAATGTAATGATGATGTTTTTCGAAAACCTCAATAAACGAAGGTAATGCGTTCTCTATCTAGTAAGTTAAAAAATACTATCAAAATATATAAAAGACAAACAAAAACAAAAAATATTAATAAATTAATGGAAATATTAAAAAATGAAAAATGGATAGATGTTTTATCAAACAATGACCCAAATGAATCTTATGCTAAATTTATTAATATATATGAAAACATTGTTGATCAATCAATGCCAATAATAGATAAAATTATTAAAATAAAAACTGAAAATAAGTGGATGACTGGTGATATTAAAAGAGATATACACACTAAAAATAATTTATATAAAATTTATATAAAAAATAGGAAAAATGATATACTGGTTAAATATAAACATATAAAAAATATCATTGCTAATAAAATAAAAATTGCTAAAAAAATTTTTTTTCTAATGATATCAAAAATGCAAATACTTCAACAAAAAAATGGAAAATAATTAATAATAGGTTAAATAGAAAAAATCACAATACATTACCAAATAATTTTATAAATACAAATAACAAAGTACTTAATAAGCCTTTAGATATAGCTAATGGATTTAATGAATACTTCATAAACACTATTGAACAATTGAATAGTCAATTCAATCAAGTAAATAATAATTCTGTTTTAGACAGTATAAAAACTAACAAAAATACAATATTCCTTACACCAGTTACAGATAAAGAAATAATTAATATAATTGCCCTAAAGGAACATAAACATTCATTAGATATAAATAAAATAAATATGTATATTTTAGATATATCAAAATCATATATAATTCAGCCATTAAAGCATATTTTCAATCTATCAATTAATAAAGGAATTTTTCCTGATAAAATGAAAATAGCTATCATAAAACCTATACATAAAAAAAAAAGTAAAAACAATTTTGAAAATTACAGACCCATATCACTACTACCACAAATATCAAAAATACTTGAAAAATTAATATATAATAGATTAGAACATTTTATAAATAAACATAAATTAATATCAAATAATCAATACGGATATCAAAGAAATAAAAATACTATAGATGCAATAACTGAATTCTATACAAACATATTAAATAACAAAGAAAATAATAAAAAAACAAATACAATATTTTTAGACCTATCAAAAGCATTTGATATGTTAGACCATAATATTCTATTTAACAAATTAGAAATATATGGTATCAGAGGTCATGCCTTAAATTTAATTAAAAGCTACCTATTAAATAGAGGTCAAACAACTTCTATTGATAATAAGTTATCTGATATATTAATAAGTAATATAGGAGTTCCACAGGGTTCAGTTCTGGGACCATTGCTATTCATTATTTATATAAATGATATAACACTATTAACAGAAAATGATATAAATATAACCACTATTTTATTTGCTGATGATACATCAGTTAGTGTTTCAGCCAATAAAATAAGTGTTTTAATAAATGATACAAAAAAAATATTAGATAAATTAGAAATATGGTTTAAAAAAAATAAATTAATAGTAAACACTGAAAAAACCAAAATAAAATTTTTTTTAAAACACGTGAATTTTCGAATTTTAATATTGACTACGCTATATACAATCAACAAATACAAATAATAGATAAATATAAATTTCTAGGTATTATAATAGATACTAAACTAAATTTTAAAACACATATATTATCAATAAAAAAAAAAATCTTACAAATAACTTATATGATTAGAAAATTTTCTAATGAATTACCACATCATATTCTTATGTTACTATATAATTCACTTTTTTTATCTAATCTTCATTATGGGATAGAAATATGGGGCAACAATTATAGTAATATAATAAAACCTCTATATAATATACAAAAAAAAATACTTAAAATAATATATCTTAAAAAAACTAATACAACCTATAATTCACAATATACAAATAAAGATATACAACCCCTACCCATATACACAAACACACTTACTATAAAGCAAATCACTGAATATAAAACATTATGTTACATGTATAAAAATAAAAATAGATTCAAAAATAACATTAATAAAAACAATAACTATAATCTAAGAAATAACAATGAATATGAAATAAAAAATAAAAAATTTACTTTAACAAATAATAGTTTATTAATAGTTGGAATTAAATTATGGAATAAACTAGATGAAAATATAAAAAAAAGTAAAAACATTAACATATTTAAAAGAAAAATAAAAAAAATACTTATTTCAGAGAATAATTAAAGATATAAGATGAAGAGAAAGAAGAGGATGGTAGCCTTTATAAAAGTCGATGACTTACTGGTAGCCTTTTGGAGAAATTTTTGTTTTTATTATAGCTATTATATTATTATTATTATGATTTGTTAATCAAACATATATGTAATACTCCAATAAATTTGTTTCTTTCATTCATTCATCTCTACCCAGCAAACAATTTATCGACGCTTTTGGACGCTTTTGAGAATTTATGGGCGCTTTTTCGACGCTTTTGGGCGCAACAGCGTCCAAAGTACAATAGGATTTTAGGCGCAAATTCGACGCTTTTGGGCGTTTCAGTTCCGAATCGATATTGAATTCGTCGCAAATTCAAAGCTTTTGGGCGCAACAGCGTCCAAAGTACAATAGGATTTTAGGCGCAAATTCGACGCTTTTGGGCGTTTCAGTTCCGAATCGATATTGAATTCGTCGCAAATTCAAAGCTTTTGGGCGCAACAGCGTCCAAAGTACAATAGAACAATTCGACGCTTTTGGGCGCAAATTGTCATCAAAGTGACGAATTAATTCCGGAACTTTTAGGCGCATGGCGTCCAAAAGCGTCGAATATATTGTTTGCTGGGTATACAATGTATACTATACATGTAAATTCAACAAAATGGCCGTCCCTTGGCGATATCCCCTTAACAAATTAAATATAATCATACATAATCAGAACGACATTATCAAATCGTTATAACCCCTGATATTAATGATTTAAATAGTTATGTTAGTATAACTTCAAAAACATTATTGAAAAATTATCAACATCAGTAGGTAGGTATAACTATAACTATAGCAGAATCATTATCTAAATCAAATGTAATCCTATCAATATTAAAAAAATATGTTTTCGTTTATTAAAAGATATTTTAGATTTAGATTCTATATATGTACCTAATATTGATGAATCTAAATATATGAATTATTCGTATAGAAAGAACTATGATAGTAGGATAATATTGATAATCTCATAAAAAGAGTATTACTAGGTAATAGATTACTACCTATAGATATTGATATTGGTAAACTAGATCATTTTAGAAAAGAAAATCTTACAAAATATAAAGATAGTAAATCTAACTAACTCTAAAATTGATTTTTGATAATTTTGAATAAAAGCAACATTTTATCTCTCAATTATCTAATCTAAAACATATTGAAAATATAATTATAATAACAAACGTGTGTAATAACGAACAATTAAAAGGAAACAATATATCTTATAGGATTCTATAGAATAAATATTAAAATTAAAAGAATATTTTTATATCAAGAACATGTCCTTGGTTATCATTCGTTTTTTTAAATAACAAATTCAATATAATTAAAATAAAATTAGACGATCAACTTGCTAGTAATGGATTATAATTATAACTTATTAATTATAAGTTATTATCCATTGATTCTTATAATTCAAATATTACAAAAAGATATCAATATTTATTAAAAATATATGTATTTTTAATAAGAATATCAACTTTATTACTGAATATCTTATAATATTTGTATACAAAATAAATTCAATATAACAATTTTAACAGAAAATTGGTTTAACAAGTTATGATAACCCTTCAATTTATTTTCCTACATATTATTTATTTCAGTTAAATCGTTAATGAAAGAAAATGAGGCGAGGTGGTGTAGTATTATCATTGGTTGATAACAGTTTGAGGGATTTATTGTCGAAGAGTTGACTGATTAAATACCTGATGATATATTGATATGTTGACTATTAATTTAATTAAACTTAAATTGTATACTATTTGGGATTCAGAATTCAACTCTTTACTGTGATTTTTTATATAATTTTACATAATTTATTTTTAAACTTGACTTATTGATACATATTTTTTTCTTTACATTTTTTAACTCATGAGAATCTAACTTACGTAGAATAGGATAATTGGAGAAGTTGTTGCAAAAACAATTAGATTTATTAATTAACTTCTCAAAAGAATAATAGCTATTATTACATGACATACTAAATCTGATTTATTTATTTATTATTTATATTCTAAATACACATGATGACGGATCGTAAGATAATCCTGATTATTTAGACAACTTTTTTGTAGTGTGAATCCTTTCTGTTATCCTAAGAATATAAATCTTATATTTTACAGTGTATCTACTGTGTATCTACAGGTAATTCACCAACGTATCTAAAGACTAACTTTCCTATGATATGATGATGATGATGATATTTACTATACATTGTTAATAATAGTATGTGGACTATAGTAATATTAATATATTCTCGAATGTGTGTGGATCAAACCTATATTATATAAAAAGATATAAATGTAAAATAAAAACCAATACTAATATACATAGGAAAATACAAAAATATAAAAAACAATAAAATATATTAATGAATATAAAATATATATTAATAATCTAAGATAAAAAATAGTTAATATACATTTTTAAATAATCTTGAATGGATTCCATTCTAACTAGATCAAAGTTTATTTAGATATGAACTACATAATCTAAGCATAGTTATCTCCTGCCACGGAAGTTGTTGAAACAATGATGATTAAAGCTGAGGAGGTCATACTTAGGCGAATAATCGCATGAAAACCCGCACTTGCGAATATTCGCGAACATCTGAAATCTGACATCTGACACGTTGATCTATAAAATTGCGATTGCTATTCGAAATAGCAGCGAATATTCAAAATTCATGCTACTATTCAATAGTTTACTGTTGCTGACTGTACTATAGCCTATATTTAAATAAGAAACTAGGAAAGTAATAGTAAAGATAATATTTCTCCTTTAAAATCATATATTGATAATATTATTATATCATATAATTTATATGTAATGATTTTGAAAAGAATGCCTTTCGAATCAATTTAAATCTCTTTTCAATCATAGCTCAGCATCTATATTCCCTACATTAAATAATATGCATATTATATATATGTATTCTATTATTAATCCATTTCCATCCCAACTTCGTATGAGCATGTTAGAAAATGTCTTTGTATTTTACCTAACAAATTCGATTACTCGCCTGATGGTATCACTAAAGGTTTGCTCAACAAAATTATTATATGAAATATGTACTTCTATTTTTTTAATATTTACACGTTTTCTAGAAGAAGATTTTTGTCAAGATATCTGGAAAATATCATACATTATTCTAAAGTTTAAGAAAGGTGATCCATCTCTACCTGTTCATGGCAGGCCTATAATTATAGGTATATATATAATTATAACTTAAGTCTGCTTTCTAGCCTACTATTATTGTGTTTGAACAAATGTTTACCTATCATATGTCATTCTACTTACGTAAACATTATCTTATAAATGATGAGTAATTTGTAATTTTATCTAGTAAATCTACAGAGTACAACTTTTGAAGTTCTATAGAAATATCATAATTTCTAAAGAGAATTATAAGGTATCTGATTTTATATACATTGACATGGCTAACACCTTTGACAATGCACCACATAATCTTCTTATATATAAATTAACTTAATGGAATATACTGCCAATTCATGTATCTGATTGTGGATCATTAAATGTATTTATATCTAGGCTTGATAAATACTTTAATGTATTATTATTATTATTATTTACTTTACTTGTATATGTTATATATAATTTATTGGAATTCATCACTACTTATCATCTGATTTTGACGCCAGGAGGCGTCACTAATACCAATGTATAGGGCCTGATCAACCCTTGGGACATGACATATCTTCCTAATACACTAATATCTAACAAGTTAACTTTTGTTTAACAATTGTTAGTAATAACCTTTGAATATATGCTATTAAATAATATACGATACTATTATTATAATGCCATGTTATTTATACCTATATATTAAAGTCGCCGTACTTAACGGTACAGTACACTCTAGTTATTAGTACAGAGTAATCCTAAACATCATTACAACCTGTATTGCCATTACCATTGCATCGGTATATATTCTCACAATCTTTGCCTACTATAGTAGTTGATGAGGGTAGGTTAAATATTGGAAAGTTATATATAACTTTCCAATATTTAATCTACCCTAATCAAACATTTCAACGTTACATATATATTCTACAACATTATATTGTAAGGTGACTTGTAAGGAATCTATCATATTGATAGATTCTCTAATATTAGTATTACTACATTATTTATTGAACTACACTGACTACTGATACGCCTACATTTACATTACAAAGCACTACTTATCACACACATACTCGACAACTTAGCAACCACTATATCTCTATGATTTAAAGTGTTGGTTTGGAACATTGGTTCATTTATGTTTATATCGTTATTAGGTTATGTGAGACATGTGTTGCTATGTGAAGTGGTGGTGACAGCGTATTATTAAATGTAATACATTTGGGATATATATATATATATAATAATGAAGGAGAATGCATGAGTTGGATAGCATAATTGGGAGGGTTGTTGCAATTATTCCATTTAAATGTTAAAGAATTATTATCTTTTAGGCAGTTATAGTGTAGGTTATAGTGTATGTCACCTATAATAGTTAATAAAGTCAGTTTCTGTATTATTTAAACTAGATTTACAGTGATTACATGATGCAGTGTTATTGTCCATTATATAGTTAGCACTTTGACTAGCAATGTAACTAATTTATTATTTCTAGGAATTTAAGTTTGTTTAATTCAGTGATTAATAATGAGCTATAAATATAACATATTAATAGAGAAAATGTTTACACAGTATAATAGAATATATAATATAATAGAATATAAACAATATTAGTTTAAACAATTCAGTGATTTAAAAAAAAAATAATATATATTTTTTAAATAATGATAATATAAATGTGGTTTAATGAATAGAAGTAATGAATGAAATAAATAAATAATATGTGTGGAATATAGAGTGAATGTTTATACACAGGGCTGTATACTGTATTAAGTGTGGATAACTTATCTTAATGTCAGATTGATCAGATTAATGATTTATGAAATTAAATTAATGTTAGCAATAACTGTAAACACGAAGTTTAATGATATCGTCCAATTAATTTTTTTAAAGGTGTATCCCACTACAAGATTTTCCGGCAACTTGGCGGAAATATTGTAACTTTAAAAATATTTTCTATCAAGTTGTAATGTAAGGATACCCCATAAAGTTATTATATTTCAGGCAAGTTGCCGGAAATACGTGTAGTTGGATACCCCCTTAAAATTCCCTTCAAAATTTAAACTCCAATCAACAAATATACTGTATCGGGAAATATAAACTCTGTACACATGCAAATAGATACCTTCATATCTCAGAAATATCATACCAACATCAACATTTAATAATTAACTAAAATATAGGACTACCTATTTCGGAAATACCATACTTCATGACCACACACGGGTGATCACTATTATATAACACGACACAAGTAAAAGAAAGTAGGTATAGGTATACCTACTTAGTTTTCTGTATTATTAACTGCAAGTAAGGGACATGTCCCCTACTTTAAAATCTAAGGGTGACCTCCTATGTATTGGTCCCCCCCAACTTTTACAACAATATTTATTTTGATTGGTTGGTCACCTTCATACAAAATCGTTCCAGTGCCCCTACTAATATGCATCATATCGTATGCTTGCTTTTATCAATTAAATATTTCATATTTTTACGATGATAACAAATTATTTAATATTATAGAAATTAAGGTAATGATATCAGTAATATAGTACACACATATATATATATATATATATATATATATATATATATATATATATATATATATATATATATATATATATATATATATATATATATGTATTCATAATTACATAGGTGTACATAGGTGCATATGCACCTACATAAGTATCTATGCGTACTGCACATAATTACGCTTTCAATCGCACCACATTAAGTTAATGTCATTCACTACGAGATCGATACCCCCCATTGAACATTATTTGTTTACGAATGTAAGTATACACAATTAAATTAATTTATTATATAATAGTAAATAGTTATATTATGTATTTATATAAAATATTTATTTGTATAACAGATTGGTGCACAATTCCTTCATAAATTTTGAATCATAATACAATAATTTAATTACAATGAAAATGATTGTAATAATAATGATAATAATAATGATATTATTAATAACAATTAAGATGATGTTGTTACGAATAGATTTACAATGAAAGTCTTGATGGATATGGCACTTCCTGTGGGGTCCATGTGACACATGAGTACGTAGGGGTATAAAAATATAATAGAATTCGAATATCTAATAATAATAATGTAAGATTGTGATGATGGTGATGATGATGATGATGATGATGATAATAATAATATAAGATCGGTTGTATAAAAATAGTCTCCTAGGAAATATCAAGTGGCAGGTAGATCTCCTGAACACTGGCGGTTCGACCAGCTAATTGTGGGCGGGGCGATTGGTTCGGGGACGTGGTTAACCGCGAAGGGGCGCGGTTAACTGCGGATGAGGGGCGTGGTTAACTTCCGTGGTAGGCTTCGTTATCCTCTCCGGTGATAGTGATTGACACCTGCGGCGGACAACCCCCCGAGTGACGTCGGATACTCTCCTCTCGAGCGGAGATACCACGTGACTGGGGCGAGGAGGATCTGTAGTGTTTAGGGGCGTATCTAGTCTTGTGGAACGAGTGATGCATGTCCTCGGCGCTCAAGTCGGACATGGCCTTGTCCTGCTCCACCTCGTGAAAACTCCTGGGAAATAGGCGTTTATTTATTATAATTAATGTATTTAATATACGTATATATTTATATATATATATATATATATATATATATATATGATACAATATAGGATACAATGTTTAACGCACAGAGTACATATATGATAAGTATTATACCTATTCTTAGGGTATAATATCTGTAGTGTGAACACTTGGTCAGATGGACAAGTGGCCAGTCAGTTAATACATTGCTCCGGGTGTTCAACTGTCCATGCTAAACAAAGTACACCCTAAGTATAGCTATAATACCTAGGTATTTAAGTATACCTATAAGTACTTTATACAGTTAAATACAATTGAGTATGATAGATAAGTTAATAAGTTTATATGACTATATAGGGTGCGCTGTTTGTAGCATGAACAGTTAGACATATGGACACATGGACTACCGTTGTAACTATGAAATGTATCAACTGACTGTCTATCTGTCCACCTGACACACTGTCCTGCTCGGTAATAATCGGATATTACCTATTCGAGGGGTACCTAATTACCTAATTACCTATTCGTATTTTGTGTTCAGAAAAATATAATATATTCATTCTTACAATCGTACACATAGTGCGTTAGGAATAGTTCACATTCCATACATTCCACACATTCCATATATTGCATACCGTATAGATTAATAATAGCTAGCGGGGTTATATACCTAGAGATGTGTACCTATTGGAAGGGTGCATCTATTGCAGGGTGATAGTAATCACGATAAGCACTTTGATGTGGGTATTAAGCGCACTACAATCTTAATACTCTCATAATATCTAATAGTTCTACCTTTACTACACTCTTTAATACACTCTTTTACTACACTTATTACACTTTCCTAATAAAGTTCGATCTAATAAGTTTTAATAGTTAAAATAAATCATATCGAATATTATTACAATTATCGAAATTATTATTATCGAGTTTTAAAATACTACGTTACACCATAGTTAACCTACAAGGTAATACTATCTCACGATAGTAACAACAGTAGCATACATATCATGTACGCACACACACCACGCTAGCATAGGTACCAACACTACAACACCGCAGTAATAACATATCCACTACTGAATATCCGTTGTACGCGCTGTTAATAGCCAGAGTTTTTATATTACGCGATATATTAACGAAATGCAGGCACGAGCACCCGCAATCCAGGCACGCTCGCCGCGCTATGACGTCACTACTATGACGTCACCGCCGCCGCCACTAGAGTATCACGTGACTCGCTAACCCGTAGTCTATTTTATAGCTGCCCACGCTACTGTTGGACTTGTAGGACATCAGAGGGGTGATCTTGTGAGCCCATAGGATCTCTGACGGTAGGTACGACGTTCTCACCTGTAGGGGGAGATAGTGGTGCGGCTCGTTATTAGTATCGTTGTTGTTGTTGTTGTTGTCGTTGTTAAATTGATTATTTACACGGTCACTAATAGATATTTTATTCGCGTCGAACAAACTAAAAGTAAATAAAGACACACAACGAACACAACAAATAAATGTATGTCGTTAACATTTAAGATAATTATCTTTAACTATTATAATAGATAAAAGGCGGCGTTTAAAAGTTATAAGATTATGATGCAGGTATTGCGTCATCGAAGTGTAATAGGATACTATTGTACTACCTATTGTACTACCTATTGTACTACCTATTTCACTATCTATTGTACTATCTATTGTACTACCTATTGTACTATCTATTGTACTACCTATTGTACTACCTATTGTACTACCTATTGTACTACCTATTTCACTATCTATTGTACTATCTATTGTACTACCTATTGTACTATCTATTGTACTACCTATTGTACTACCTATTGTACTACCTATTGTACTACCTATTGTTCTATCTATTGTTCTATCTAGTGTACTACCTATTGTACTACCTATTGTACTACCAACTGTACTACCTATTGTACTATCTCTCTCTTATCTCGTACTATCTCTCTCTTATCTAACTATCGCATGCGCTCAACACATCGTCAACAGCATTGTTCACCGTACGACGTTAACCCTATAGGGATGTGTGTGTGTGTGTGTGTGTGTGTGTGTGTGTGTGTGGCTCGAGACGATACGCTGTATGATTAGTACGCCTAGCGCGGGGTATAAACAACACGTGATTGTACACGTGACATTAGCGCTAGCATGACTCACCGCACGTGACTCATGTCACGTGACTCACTACCAGTGTAGTTCAGTCATCAACTACTTACGTTATTATAAACTGTATAATGTATACTTTTATACAGTGTATGATGTAGGCCAATGTACAATATATATTCTATAATGTACACTATATTTATATGTGTTTGTGTGAATATGTAGCGTAGAATGTATTAATGTAGTATGTCATATCATTATGTATGTTTATATATATATATATATATATATATATATATATATATATGTATATATAGCGGTGTTCTCATGATACTGTGTGGTCAGATATGCGCGTCATCAAAACCTGTGTGGTCATTCCAGTGGCGGCAACGATTCCCTCTAGAATAGCGACAAGTTCCATGTCCTCCTGCAGCAGGGCCAAAGCGCTTACCCCCCACAGGGGAGATTTCTCGTCTATTACGTGCATCACCTGAGAGACAGAATGGAGGTGTGATATTACCGTGGTTAACTCTATTGTGTTAACTCTATTGTTAGTAGGGGCACTGCAATAGGGGGGGGGACGGGGGGATATGTCCCCCACTTTAAAATCTAGTGGGACCTTCTATGTATTGGTCCCCCCCCCCACCTTTACCATACAATTTATTTTGATTGATTGGACCGGGTCCAATGAACCCCCCGACATACACACCATCGTTCCAGAGACCATAGTAGTTAGCTGTATACACGCGAACACCAGTACAACGTTAGTGGTATTGTTTCAATGTACTCCGTACAATGTATGCCGTACAATGTATGCCGTACAATGTATGCCGTACAATGTATGCCGTACAATGTATGCCGTACAATGTATGCCGTACAATGTATGCCGTACAATGTATGCCGTACAATGTATGCCGTACAATGTATGCCGTACAATGTATGCCGTACAATGTATGCCGTACAATGTATGCCGTACAATGTATGCCGTACAATGTATGCCGTACAATGTATGCCGTACAATGTATGCCGTACAATGTATGCCGTACAATGTATGCCGTACAATGTATGCCGTACAATGTATGCCGTACAATGTATGCCGTACAATGTATGCCGTACAATGTATGCCGTACAATGTATGCCGTACAATGTATGCCGTACAATGTATGCCGTACAATGTATGCCGTACAATGTATGCCGTACAATGTATGCCGTACAATGTATGCCGTACAATGTATGCCGTACAATGTATGCCGTACAATGTATGCCGTACAATGTATGCCGTACATTTAGGGTGCGCTTTTCGTAGATATATACATCTGGTATATTGGTATACCGACGTACCAATATTGCATCTGTAGTAATTACATGTAAATACTGATGGTATGTTGGTACGTTGGGATGGTGCGTTTTTCGTAGATAAATGTAGTATCATTACACAATATCAAACGTACCAACCTACCACCATCAGCATTTACATGTAATGCATAAATATGGGACGTTAGAACGTTGCTACGTTACGAAAACGCACCCTTAATAAGTTCGTTAAAGAAACACTTTACTAAGCAGCTCCTTAACAAATGTGTGCTATAACTGTTTTAGCGTACGTCGTCACACATACATTATTGTGGCTATTTTCGTAAATAGAAACTATTACACTTGTATAGAATGTAGATACACACACCGACACACACACTCTCACACATACACACTCTCACACACATACACACTCTCACACATATACACACAGGATGATGTCCATCAGATGTCCATACAGACTGTACTATAGTCTACTTACACCTATAGTACAACGCCTAAGTAATGTACTTATTTAAAGAGAATATCTAGCCTATATGTAGGATACTATAAACTGGGTGGTCAGCATTACCGACCGGTAACTTACGAACGATTTGTAGTCAATTAACTTTCCGGTAATCTAGTGAATTCAACATATTCAATTTACGCCAATATTTTCCGGCAATATTGTTTAGAAAAACGAAGTTGATTATATATATATATATATTTATAATCACTGTTATTTTTTAATTCATTGTTCATTACATTTACTAGAAGTCATTATATATTTAATTCATTTAATATTGAACACAAATAAGATATATATATATATATATATATATATATAAAAGTTGACCTAAGTTTAAATGTGTATTGAATAATAGAACATTAATTTAAAACCAATAACACATTTGATTGTTAGACACAACTATAATACAATACTTACACATATGATCTGTAGTCAGATAGTATTGTGTACCTTTGTACTATAGCACACTACAGTAACACAAAGCTATACGACTATTTGCTCTCTATAGAGATATCGGTAACTTTACGACTACAATTTATGTAAGTTGTCCGCAAAATATGTGGAGGCGGAAATATTCTTAAGTAGTATTTTCCGGAAACTATTGCTTGAAAGCTGTACCGCCATAACCTCTTTACTGCGTTAACTTTGTTATTGTAGCTTAACCGCGAGGGGACATTGTTATTGTGGCTATTTTCGTAAATAGAAAATATTACATTTGTATAGAATGCAGATACACACACCGACACACACACACTCTCATACACACTCTCACACACTCACACACACAATTTTACCGTAATTATAGATTACAATCTTAGTCATTACAAAACCATTATTGATAAATAAAAAATAGAAAATAATGTTACTCATTAGACTTGATAAACAAGGTTCATAGTACATCATATACCTACAGGCTATGTATACATACATTGTAGGTAAATTGGGGGTAGTTAGTGTAAAGGATGAAGGCGTTTATTCATTATACATGTTAATAGGTATGCAATAGTAAACGCATAATTGGCCTAGATATATATCATATTATCGCCCAATACATCAATATAACCTATACTATATACAGTAAATTCTCGATATTTCAGACTTCTGTATATCTGATGGTCCGTTAACTGAAATCATTAACAAATACTAGTTTTACAAATACATGTACGAATAATTCGATATCTTAGAAACTCGAGATATCTTGGTGCCTTACATTCTGAGATAGCGAGAGTTAACTGCGCGGAGTGATGGCCGGATTATTAACCATGAACGGCCAGGCGAGGAAGAAGAAACCGTCGTCTTGTTCCGTGGTGGTCTTCAGATACATCTGGTGAAGGTCAACTACTCCCTCAGCGGTCAACCTCCTCTTCAATAACATCACGTGGATGCGAGCTCCAATCAACTGCGAGAGATCGGGGTCGCGTGTTAATATCGCGAGGGGGTGGGGGATCGTTCCGTTATAAACATAGGTTTGTATGTTACCTACCATACTAATAATAATAAAGTTTATTTATACACTTAAATAATAGTAGCAACAATTCTCTAAAGTGTAAATACATACATAGATTTGTATTTGGTAAACTATAAATCTATGGTTATATATAATCATATATGATAATAATATAAGATTTATTATCATATATGGTGTTATATGAAGCTACTCTTTAACAATGATTGATTACACTTAACCACGTAGATTTTAATACAAACGGGTAATGTTATATGTATATCTATTCGCGCATGAAACAATGTATTCAAATATTGATTATCTCGTGATCTATATTTAATATAATCTAAAAATAGAAGTCTCTATCGAATAACTCTCACGTGACTAGTGTGCTAATAACATCACCTATAGGTGGAGCTACTACTACCACTACGTAATACGAACAGGGGGCACCACCGTAGCTAACCTGAGATCTGCGCATGTCTCCTATACGCAGCATCAACACCCTCTTGGGTGGCCCGTGACCTTGAGCGTTGGCCTGCTCGCAGATAACAGCGTTTTTACTGAAAATGAACGTTTCCGCTCGGTTCTTACCTCGTGATAGCTGTAGGGTCAAGGTCGGTATAGGGTTAATGTCAGTGTAAAGGGCTGAAACGCATTTATAGGTATAGGTATGTGTGTACCTATCGCTACATATCATTATGTAGGTATTGTTATATACCTATATATATAAATATAAATATATACACAATCGATACCCAGTGACCTATATACATATAGGGTGTATTACACTATACACCCGGTGTATATACCATAGCGTACGTACATGTATGTAATATAGTACACAGTTCGAAGTTTCAAGAGTTCGATACTGTTCGCTACTTGTTCGAACTGTCCGACTTCATTCACTACCCTATAGGGTGCACCCTATAGCCATGGATATACTTGTAGATATCTTCAATAGATTGACGTAAATCCATCACTATCGCCCGTAAACATACACCCTGTAGGGTTTATAAGGTGTTCCCCTTATCTATAGATATGTCGCTACAGAATGTCGCAGCTGCGAAAGTTCGAGAACAACATATCATAAATAGAACACGATATCTATAAATAGATCTTGAATGTATTGGGACACCTGCAGGTGTGATAAACCATGGTTTATTATTAATGTAATCCAATACACATTGATATACGGTATATATACATATATGTTAGTGTTATTATTATTTTCATATTAATGTTTAATACAGGATAATTACAGAATAAATTAATTATATATATATATATGTACCCGACATATTTTATAATAATTTGGTTACCGAACAAAATAAATCGATTAACCAATCAGATCGGAGGAGGCCAGCTGTAAACAGACGCGCACTAACCTTAGCGAATATGAGACCGGCCATTACGCACTGAATAAGAACGCCCACCACGGATTGTATCATCATGACGGCGATGGCTGTAGGGCAATGTGAGGTAATCGCTCTTGTTCCGTAACCTATTGTGTGCTGGGTCTCTGTGTTGGTGGGCGGGCGGAGATGTAGGTCAGTGGGTCAGTGGGCGGGCGGGCGGATATGTAGGCCAGTGGGTCAGTGGGTCGGCGGCGGAGGAGAGCGGTGAGCGATAGGGGAGACGGTGCGGGTATAAATAGGAGTATGGGTTAAAGGGGAATAAGGGAGATCAATGGGAGTAAAGGGGAGGAGGCGCCGGGTAATCACATATGTAAATAGTATTTATTTAATATTTTTTAATATATATATAAATATATAAATAAATATACATATATAATATAAAAAATATAAATATAATACTACTATATTGAGATGACACTTTCAATGAGGCGCTCTCATGCATCCCTTCACGTATGTCATGTGTATTGTGTACACTGTACACTAGACCGGTTCGTTCGATTCAATTTTTAATCCTTCATATAAAATATAATACATATCTATATTTTAGTATAATATGTATTAACAATTTTTATAAAAAAATAGTTACCTTTGGTCACGAAGCATTTAAAGTTTGAAATATAAATTATTATTTTTAAATAAAATGTATAATATTCCATGTATACCATGGATGTATACTAGTAATGACGCCATCTTATTATCTTTGATGTTTACAAATATTTAAATTAATATTTAAAATTAATTATGTATTTGTATTATATTTAATGAATTAATATAATATATACCATTATTTATATTTATTAATAATATAATATCTATATTTAATTTATATATCTACAAATTACCAATATTAATGTCTCCTAAAACTCGAGAAAATACACCATTTTACAAAGTATTTATTTCAAAATAATTCAAAAAAATAATTAATTTTTTAAAATTAATATATATAATTATACTTTACATAAATTTGAGTGATCAGATTGTATTGAATTGTGGATATAAGTTAGATATAAATGTTCTTTATACAAATATAATTAAAAAAATTAAAAAATATGTAAACTTATTTTGTATTTCATATTTCAAATAAAAATCCAAAAAAATTTAAAAATGATGTTAATTTTTTTTCTAAAAATAATTTTAAATTTTTTAATAATTAATTTGAATTGTATTATTATTATCTATAAATTATATATTTTAATTTTTTAAATTAAATTGTAATAATTTATTTATATTAAATTATACGATTTTTAGATATTTTTTTTGACTAAAATTATTTTATAAAATTTGGGCATCTAGATTGTTATGAAAAATATTTTGTATTGTTTATACTACTTGTAATATATGTTTCTAGGATATATCCATAGTTGGCTTAAAAAAAATCATACAATTTTATAAAAATTGAATAAAACTTATTTCTATATCTCCCCCATGTTAAATTTTATATGTATTCAATGTTAAAATTAAAAGGTCTCGTGACATAACAATATTTAAGATATAGGTCTAAAATTTTAAACACTTATTTATCATAGCATACATAATTGTCGTAGATGTGAAGGTTTATAAAATTACGAAAAAAAATAGAGTACGAACCGGTCTACACCGTGTACACATATATGGGCGTATGCATGAGTGTACGGGTATACGTAATCATGTATGCACATACTATAATATGCTGTATACTATAGTAGTAGTAGTAGTAGTAGTAGTGGTATAGTAGTATTATAGTATAATTCACCTACGTAATGTTATGTAGACATACTCGGTTATATGTACACATGCGTATCCACTAACCCACGCACAATGTACACTATGCATGTGTGTGTACACATATACACATATATATATACATATATACATATATACATATATATATATAGTGATCTCGAGTGTATATTCGTGTTACCACTCTAAGGTCATGGTACATTCTTGTGACTTTAATATATTCCTTATTTGTACACAATCAAGACTGTTGTGCCTTGATACATAGTTATCTACACTCGTGCGCGACTTGCTTTGTACATATGTACATCGTTCACATGTGTATAAACGTATTCTAGAAACGACTAAACTAAACTAAAAGTAAGAAATCTTAAGGTTCTCGGTTATTTTTAGAAATCGTAAAGTGGATGAATATTTTAAATTGTTGATCGCGGTAACCCGATATTGTTGGTGTGTGTGTACGTCTATTAATACACACACGCACGCACACATGCACACACGCACACACTCACACACACTCACACACACTCACACACTCACACACTCACACTCACACACTCACACACTCACACACTCACACTCACACACTCACACACTCACACACTCACACACTCACACACACACACTCACACACTCACACTCACACACACACACTCACACTCACACACGCGCACATCTATAGATATATCCACACAGCTGTATAATGACGTTATACACGCGAGTGTAAATACATAATATGTATTTAATATATAAATGTACTTAAATTATTATTGTATACGTGTATCTATTACATTTCAATTAAGGTATAACATAAATATAGAAATACACAGTAAATATATATATATAAAAAATAATAATATTTGTTTGTTTACTTTTAATATACGAATACTATGTACCTATATATATATATATATATATATATATATATATATATATATATATATATATATATAAATATATATATATATATATAAACACACATGTATACTGATGTAATATTGCATATTTATATACAGTTTAAACATGCGAGGAGAACTACGGCAGGAACATTCTAGAACACAAGTAGCGAAGTGATGATACATATGTCATTATTGCGTAATATCTGATGACTCATCAGAGAATACCTTACGTTGCGTCATTATACGAGATACCTCTGTGACGTCACTATTGTCAACTACTGATATTGACCTTTCTACTTCGCATATATAACTTAGATATATATATTGTTAATAATTAAGTTTAGTAAATGTAAACTTTGTTTTCAAATTAATTTTAATATTTTATAAAAAATGTATTTGTTCTAAATTATATATTTTCTTATGGGGTACACTTAATACTTTTATTTCAGTGTCATTTTATTTTTATTTAAAAAATAAAATTGAATTATTATTTTATTATGTTTTATATTTATCCGAATGAATATGATGATATTGCAATACTGTCAGGAGAACTTAAAAAAGCGGGTCGCTTTCACTGATCCTACTTAGACTTTGTCTATAAGCTGATTTCATTCATTCATATTTATATATAAATATATATATATATATATATATACCATATACTATACATATTATACTTTATCAAATGTTGATAATGCACCATAATGCATACAGTATACTATATACATTTATACAGATGTATACATACACGCGAACATTGTACTATAATATACTAGAGTACATACATGTATACTATGTGTATACTACGCATGTATACAAGCTAGGTTACTAATGTTGCATTTTAAAATTTTAACAGCTGTTAAAAAATTAAAAAAGTATTTAGCCCTATATTCGAGTTTATATTTTTACATATGTAAATATATATATATATATATATACACACATAGGAACATGTACGCCAATGTTTACATAGTTGTATGTTTATTCTGGTGTTTATTTACCTGCTAGCGGTGCGATGAGGTACTTAGGTACGCGGAGTAAGGCATGCGGCATATCGATTATATCTATTTATAGAGCTATCTATTTATAGATACGGTTTCTATAGATGTGGATAAGATGCACGCCGTATACGAGCTCCTCTCTCGCGCGATGGAGATCGCTATGACTCACTAGACGCGATGACTCACCAGACGCTATGAATCATCGCCTCGATGCATCACACTTACTCTCCGCACCCATAGCGTTCCCCCCCCCACGCCACGCCCATATCGTAGTGTGGGGTATCCGCATGCGCATCACGAGCTAATGAAGATACTGCTAGTGATGATTCACTAGCTATGACTCAACTAATTAGTCTGTTTAATTGTTATCATCGCTGTTATCATCACGTGATCACTTCTATACGTAATCAGGTGACTCATAAGTGAGGTTTCAGTTAATATGTTTAACTGAACTATTATTAGCAAGAAACTAAAGTATAAGAGAGTCAACTTCTAAATGAAGATATAACAGGAACGTTCGCTTGCAATATTCAATGTGTTGAAGATATATATGTCAATTGACAACAATATATATCATTACAATTTGTAAGATTATATGTGAGTGTTTAATTTATAATAATATACTTACTTACTTATTTATTTATTTACTTGCTTATTTACTTACTTAATTACTTACTTACTTACTTACTAAATTACTTATATATAGTTTACAGTGAAAAAGTAAGTACAGAACAATGATGTTGTATCTAATTTAACCATGACAACGTATTACCCGTTCTCCCTAGATTTAGCCGCCATTAGATACCAAGAACACGTGACTTTCTATTAAGTAATCGTATTGATGTTTCCATCCAGAATGTCTAATCGAACTATATATAGTATATAACTATAGTTCATTACAAGTATTTACTAAATATTATAATTATTAATTATTATTAATAATAATACCAGTTTCACGGCATCGCATTACTAAATGTAAATATAAATATTATTTAAAGTGAAATTCACTCTTACGTTCACGGTTGAATGAACACCATATTTAACATATTTGTACTTCATCGTTATATAATATTAGTTTGCCCATCGTGCTATCGGTTACATGCTTATAAGTCGCAGACCTATCGTATTAACTGTAGTACTAGTAAATAGAGGTTTAATATGTACAACATATATTATTAAGCAGTTGAATAAATAATATGTATTCCCAATAATGACCTAATGATCTATTGACCAATAACGACCTACTTATCAATATTTAGATCGACACCATATATGGTATTAAATATAATACGTATAGTGAATTAGTACTAGTTCGTGTATTATCGGTTAATTAAGATAAGAAGACCTCCCGGCCTCTTATTGATTATAACACTGATGTATTTGATTCGGATCAGTCATAAATAGAAAAGTGAATCGGAAAAAAGCAACATTTTTAATGGGCGTTCCTATACACGGATCAAAGACTATTTCTGCACTGAATATATTAAAGTTCCGATTACTAAATTATTCATACGATAATTGAACATTTAACTAGAACTATTTATTCGCGCATTAATGTAACATGTATACTAATGACATACATTTAAATAACGTTTATCAAGTTCATTGTATTTACTTAGCACCAAATGAATACAATGTAATAGCACATACAAGAATATAATATATATAATGTGTATCTTAGGATAGTTTATAATGAATATATAAACAATACAGCTTATATTTCATAACTATATATATATATATATATATATATATATATATATATAACATGAGAGCGGCTTCGAAGGGACATTACAGACATATATGGTTATAAGCGAAAACTTCATCTAAGTTCCTGGATGGGATGAAAGGACTCCACCAAATTAAAATAACAATAACAATATATATATATATATATATATATATATATATAATATGTAGATTTTATGTGCTTGTACCAATACATTATTTAATATTTGCCCTTAATGGCCGGCGTAACCTTGCCGGCGTTTACATGTAAAAGATAGGGAAATATATCTATTTTTTAACAGGCTATATCTTTTCTATTTATTAGTATTTTATCTAATTTTTTTTTAATTATCGAGATAACACTCATCTCTAGTTATATAGGTACATCATAAAATAATAAAAGTATAATAATTAAATAAAAGCTAATTATAATATTACAATTATTTAAAAATAAATTTATTACCGATTTTTTTTATTATTTTTCAATTATTTATATTAATTGATTATATTTAAATTAGCTTACATACCTATATAATAATAACCATATATTAGGTATGTACTCAGAAAATTGTATAAAGATTCATATAAGAGTTCAAAAGATAGAGACATTTAAAAAAAAAAAATCAATAAAAAAACACCAGAGATATTGGCATCTAAAGTTTTACTTGCATGTTTTCTAATTATTAAATCCCACCATTTTGAATAGGTGTATGATTAAACTTCGTATTTGAGGCACTTATGTTTAATTGTATGTGATATATAATACATCATATTAAAGATAATGAATTACATTTTAATATTTCAATATAAACAAAATTTCCCTAAAAAATAAAAACGAAGGTTACGCCTGCCCTTAACGAAAATGAACCAACAGTCAAACAACTAAACATAGTCAGAAATAACATCAATTATAGTTTATCTATAGCTAAGTATCTATTGCCTAGCGGTTAGCGGTTGACCCCTAGCTAACCTATAGAGAACAATAGAGCCTCTGTGAAGCTACGTTAACCCCAGGTCTAACCTATAGAGAACAATAGAGCCTCTGTGAAGCTACTTTAACCCCGGGTCTAACCTATAGAGAACAATAGAGCCTCTGTGAAGTCGGTAACACCTATGACGCATTCGTTTTGACCACCGCTGTCCGCAGTACCAGACCCCGTGGTGTGTATCCACAGAACAATGGCTAGCCACATCAAAGCGAATAGTAGCCAACTGAACACGAATGCCGCCACGAACATTGCTATTACGTACCGCCACTGTGGAGGTGAGGGTGGGGGTGAATGTGAGGGTGAGGGTGAGGTGAGGGTGGGGGGAGGGGTGAGGGGAGGGTGAGGGTGGGGGTATGGGTGAGGGTGAGGGTGAGGGGAGGGTGGGGTGGGGTGGGGGTAGGGTAAGGGTGAGGGTGAGGGTGAGGGTGGGGGTGAGGGTGAGGGGAAGGTAGGGTGGGGGTGGGGTGAGGGTGAGGGTGGGGGTGAGGGTGGGGGGAGGGGTGAGGGGAGGGTGAGGGGTAGGGTGAGGGTGAGGGTGAGGGTGGGGGTGGGGTTGAGGGTGGGGGTGGGGTGAGGGTGAGGGTGGGGTAAGGGTGAGGGTGAGGTGATGGCGGGGGGAGGGGTGAGGGGAGGGTGGGGGGTAGGGTGAGGGTGAGGGTGGGGGTGAGGGTGAGGGTGAGGGTGGGGTGAGGGTGAGGATGGGGGTGAAGGTGAGGGTGAGGGTGAGGATGAGGATGAGGGGGAGGGTGAGGGGAGGGTGGGGTGAGGGTGAGGGGAGGGTGAGGGTGGGGTGAGGGGAGGGTGAGGGTGAGGGTGAGGGTGGGGTGAGGGTGAGGGTGGGGGTGGGAGTGAGGGTGAAGGTGGGGGTGAAGGTGGGGGTGAAGGTGGGGGTGGGGGTGAGGGTGAGGGGTGGGTAGGGGTATGGGAGGGGTAGGGGTTATCACGCGTATTAATATAAATAAGGGTGGCGTATGACTTACGATAGAGACAGAGGTAGGGGAGAGTTATAATTCCACTATTCCAGTAAGAAAGAAATAAATATATCTATCTCTACTTCTTTCTTTCTGGAATAGTGGAATAATAACTCTCCCCTACCTCTGTCTCTATCGTAAGTCCTATATGAGTTAGTAACTGTGGCGTATTGACCTAAGACATAAGAGAGAGAGATGAGAGATATAATGTCATAATGTCAGCTGACCTCTAGATCATGCCACGTGATATTAGGTCACACTAATAACCTTCATGTCCATCAGGGTGGTGAATATATCGGCTATGAAACGCCTCTTTCTCTTACGGATATTAGTAAATGATACGTTTAGGTCTCCGTTCTGTAAAAGTGAAGGGTGAGGGTAAGGATGGTGATGGGTTGAGAGGGTGAGGGGAGGATGAGAGGGGTGAAGGGGATGGAAGGGGTAGAGGGAGGATGAGAGGGGTGAGGGGGATGAGAGGGGTTGAGAGGGGTGGAGGGAGAATGAGAGGGGTGGATAGATGATGACAGGGGTGAGGGTTTCAGAGGGGTAAAGGGAGGATGTAACTAAGTTACAACAATAGAACAAACGACGCGTACTACTGTGTTTCGTGATACTAGACATTTAAACTGATAATAAGCCACGCCTACAAATACATACACGTATACAGTGTATATTATACACATGATATCCCTGGTTGAATTTCCGTCTGCTGAAGTCTCGGTCCAATAATTTCTGACGGGGAAATGTAGTGTTGACCGCATGGTTTATTGCGGTGGATTATTATTACCAATGTCCGAATGTCCGAATGTCCAGTATCACGCTAGCATAGGTTACCATGGTAACAATGGCGACAATGTTTACACTATAGCATCACTATATATGGCTGTACGAATAGTAGATACATCTCAGTGTTATGTCTACAATCATATCTAAGGACATTTAGGAGAAGTTAAGTCCTATCAATGCATAACGGAATAACGGAGGTACACTAATTAAGAGCGAATTAACATAGCCATCTATTCGTACTAAGTAGACCACCTATCAGAACTATGTAGACCGGTTACGTGCATCTAAGTAGACCATCGGATCAGGAGTTTACCACGCCGTACCTGATACGGTAGGACGATACATGAGGGAAAGGAGGAGGGCAGATAGGGGGGTAGATAGGGGTGTTGAAGGGGATATATAGGGGGGAGATATAGGGGACATATATAGGGGCAGATATATAGGGGAAGATATATAGAGGGATATATGGAGGGGTAGATATAGAAGGGGTAGATATAGAGTGGGAGGTATAGAGAGGGAGATTTAGAGGGGTAGATATAGAGGTGTAGATATAGAGGGGGTAGATATAGAGGGGTAGATATAGAGGGGGGTAGATATAGAGGGGTAGATATAGAGAGGGAGATATAGAGGGGTAAATATAGAGGGTATATTAACTAGCTACACGTGACAACAATAACAACACGATGAAGATGCGATTACCAGAATGCACTACGGTTAATACTACGGACCACAAGTATGACGTCATTCACTATTACATCATATCGACTATTACGAACACATATAACGCAAACTACGATTATTTACCGGTGTTGATTCTGCGTGGCTATTGTAATGACGTATTGTTAACAATAGGTTATGTAATAATGCTCATTGTACACATTGTGTGTGTGTATTATTGTACATATTGTATACACATTGTACACATTGCACGATGACATTTAATCGATATTGTATGTTTGTATTTAATATGAAATTATTAAATATTTCTACTCTATATATATATATATATATATATACGTTTTTATTAAATAAATATATATATAAATATATGTAAGTATAATAATATAGGATACTATATTCGATTACTGTGATTTGTCTAACCTTCTCGATGACCCTATCGATCTGTTTGCTCTGGGCGAACATACGCCCCCTTTTGGCCACTTCCGCCAGATAACTGGACACTATGGACATAACGGACTTCTGCGACTGCGCGTTAGATTGACCACCCGGACTTAGGGTGCAACCGGGGTTAGATTGACTTCTGGCGACTATTGAGATGTCGTGCATAGACTTCGTAAGTCTCTGTGTGAGTGTGTGTGCGTGTTTGTGTGCGTTAGTGTGTGCGTGTGTATAGGTGTGGGCAAGTGTATGCGCGTGTGTATGCGCGTGTGTGTATGCGTGTGTGTATGCGTGTGTGTGATACACACCGCATGCGTATGAGAGCCTAAGTTAGTTAAGTTTATTGTTTTACAAATTTAATGTTGGAAAATTAACGTCATTTGATTAATGGAAAATACGAAAAAAAATAAAAAAAAGCGATATGAAAAAATTAATACGAATGATAGCTCGGAAATCGGATATCGAATGAGGACATCAAATTAAACGAGGACATACGACAGTAAAACCTCATTGTCTCTTGATCTATTGTTCTATGTGTTATAAGTATGTGGGTGTAATGATATGCACCGGGATTGTTATCGTATACGTTTAAACGTTATTTATTAACGTAATAATTGTACACATTAAGTAGATTTATATATTATTATGATATTAATGTTAGAAAATATTTGTTTAAAATAATTAAAATTACATTAAATTAAATTAAATATTATCGCCGAACACGAGAAACACGCTCTCGCCATAAAATGAGGTGGTTTATCACGCAATGAAACTAGATATCGGGGTATTAACAAAACTCAGTAGCTGCCCGACATTAGGGTATACGGTGACATATGTTTAGATGTTATTACACCATCGTTAAACATATTATGGGGGTATGACTTTACACCGTGTATTAATTCATATTATATATATATATATATATATATATATATTCCAATTATAATTGTACTTTTTAGGATTTGTCAGAATTATAAGGATCATTTTCTCGATATGCTCTTGCTAACTATATATATAATAAATTGCCGATTAAATTTATAAAGTTTATAAAAACGTATATTTCCCATATATAAAATTAATATAGGTATAGTTTTGTTTAAAATATAAATTATTACTATTACGCTGGTTTGCGTAATATCCCATAATACATCATATGGTTTATATAATATATATATATATATATTAAAGGTATCCTTAGTAAAAGCTAAACATAACTTCAGGGTATCCCTTCGATTATTATAGCCAATATTCGGTAACAATAAATTAATTCAATCATTCATTCATATGTATTATTAGGTAATGTAAAGTTGTCTACAGACGAGGATGTCTGGTTACTATGGTAACTACCTTATTCATGAGCGAGCTCTGTCTTCCGGCGAACGGTTTGTATTCCGGTAACAGGGTTCCATTCGTAATCGAAGTCGGTAGAGTGCCGTGATCCGATTGGCTGTGTCCGTCGGGTAAGACGATTTCCGGTTGCGCGAGAAAGTTGTTGACGTCTGCGTAGAGTGGCGGGTGCACTTTTAGTGATGGGCAACGATACATGAACGTCGGTTCGGCTCAGAGATACGTGAATCGGCGAGCATGGATTAATAATCAGTGAAACTAATGAATTAATCTCGAAACTAGGCGCGATTCGAAAATCGGAATTCGCAGACGACGTTTCGAATTTCGGCGTCGACCAATCAGAACGCGCTACCGATCGTACACGAAATGATAATAGATTACCGGCGAGTGGACGTTCTCTTTAGTGGGCGATAAAACGAACAATAAACTAAGTTGGTCGTCTGTCCCTATAGTTGAGTGTTTGACGACTCTAATCTCGAGACCTGCCCACAGGTGGCTATAGTAGACTATAGTGTGGATGTTAAGTATGGGCGAGGCAATGTTTACCTTCAGTACACACACTATCACGCGTGTGTCGTGATATGTTAGCTCTAGACTGATTCAAAAACAGTAGACACAAAGTTTACGATCGCCGGCAATTATTAATATATTGCGTGTCAACCGAACGCATCGTTTACGCATAGCTATATGTATACAGAGGATGCTTTATCTATGTATACGCATATGTAAAAACGAGGATATTTTGCATAATGATAATGAATTCTGATTTAGTCGAGTTTTTGTTGATATTATAGTCTTCAAAGCTTAATTTAATTAACGAATAATGTATAATGTCGGTATTAAATCACTAAATGTAACGGTAAATAATAAAGTAAACTATGTACTCTATACGTATCATACTTAATATACATCACACATATTAGTAGTGTAGTTCATTATTAAGTTCTTTAACTATTAATAAACTATTACTAAATTAAACCTATTTATATTTAAAGTTATCTATTATTTAGATGACAGTTAGAGGACAGTTATGAAAACATAGTTGCGCGGATATATGTGAACACATCGTAATGATCACCCTATAGGGTGTACTTGTAAATAGCCTCATCATTATTAACATAGAGCTAGAGAGAAATAGAGTAGTAAACAAGGTATCTGACATGCGGAATGCGTTAATCTAATTGGTCACCGTAAAATGGCGGATTTGACCTATTTTATTTTGTTATTTTGTAGCTAGAATAAAATTATTAATACCATTGGATAGAGGATAACATAGTAATATAAGTTTCATATTTTACTTTTTTGATTTAATTAATAATAAAAATGTTATGATCAAAAGAATATTATATTTTAATATTTGGTCACCGCAAGATGGCTGATTTTCGCTTTCCGCATTGGCTTACGCTGCCAGGCATTGCGTATTACCATTCTATTTATCTCTATCTCTATTATTATTACACAGATGTACATCATTATAATATCACATGACTACACGACTACATCCGGTACTTTGAATGACCGTGTTTTCATTTATACGATGACCTAAAACCTAATAATAAAGTCGGTCACACGACTGATAACTTATTATTGATAACAAACAAGAGATGCCGACCTTCAGTAATCGTTATCGGTTACTGATTATACATTTGTTACGAATATTCCGAAAATTAAATTTGTTTATTGTGGCGACTAGCGAATACGAGAAAGTGCGATAAATTACGAGAAAGTATGAGAAAGTACGATAAAGCACTCGATAAAGCACGCCAACATGTCGGTGTGTACACCGGTACGCACACACACGCACACACACACGCACACGCACACACGCGTGTATCTTAACGGAGACACATAGCTGTTCTACTATATCAATAACGTATCTAATCAGTACTATAGGATCTCATCGCATCGCAGCCCTTAGTTATATCCGTAATGTTCAATATATCCTAGGATAATTCTAGGACGATTTATTTTCTCGTAACAAATGACCCCGTTATATATACTATTTACGGAGATAGCTAAGGATTGTGCTAGGATACTCCTAGCACAATACATTTGTACTATGGGCCAATAGTGCTGGCACATGTGTACTTCAGTACAGACAGTATACTGTATACAGGCATGCCTATAGGTATACTAACTATCGAATTTACTGAGCGGTTCTTGGCTACAAAGGTCGCAGGTCAAACTGCTCTGGTCGATTTCTTCAGGTTCTACGTTGCCGTAGTTGCTGACCGTGAACGATTTACTGCTGCCCTTGCGTATAACTCCTCCCCCTTCTCCGACGACGCACGCCGCCCCCCCTTTATTAGCCGCCGGACAACAATTGCTTACGTTGCTAGGGCAACGCGCTACCGACACCACCTGTTGGTGACCTACGGGTGTTCGGATCGTGTTCTCGTCGTCAGCGAAGGAAACGTCTGCAATTATTGTTGTTATTGTTATTGGTATTGTTATTGTTATTGTTATTATTATTATTATTATTATTATTATTATTGTTATTATTATATTATGATTATTATTAATATACTAACACTACTATAGTAGTAGTAGTATAATACTATAGTATTGATTATAATCATTCAATTGATTATGAATAATGAATAATTATTCAATTGATTAATTTG
Organism: Osedax fenrisi; assembly: GCA_964019155.1. Lineage (NCBI taxonomy): Eukaryota > Metazoa > Annelida > Polychaeta > Sabellida > Siboglinidae > Osedax > Osedax fenrisi. The sequence continues at coordinate 3,822,828 of OZ025239.1, forward strand.
ATTATGTATTCACGTATTTAGTAATATAATATATTGTATATTAGTAAGTAATTATGTATACTAAATGATGTGTTCATTTCTTAATTGAACTATATATATTAGTTTACATGGTTTTTTTAAATAATATATCAATGTATCAATCTTGTATATGTATTAGTGTTCACACTAAATATTACAAATATTTCAAATATATATATATATATATATATATATATATATATATATATTATACACATATATTATATAACAATAGTGTGACTTCCGCATAAAAAGCCACTGCTGACACCTTATTCAGTATACCATCGCAGTAACACACTACAGTGCACTGTGTACAATAGTGTACAATAGTGTACAATAGTGTACAATAGTGTATAATAGCGTATCTAATTAAATAATGATTATCTAATAGGTATTATTATACTACGTATCATTATTATCATTATAATCGTTAGTATTATTATTGTTTAATCATTGTTTAATTATTATTTAATCGATAATAATATTCAGTGTTTAAATTAAGTATATATATACTATAGTATACAGTAATAACTAAATAATAATGATAATCATAACTATTATAATAGTATATACTATTACCATAGGCTTTTCTACTACTACAAGCATTACTACGTAGTAAAGCAACGGATTCTGAAACCAGGCCCGGCACTAATACCCTCTCGTATTATAACCGAGGCTCTATCGACAGCTGCTGCTGCCACCCTGCGGAGGTAATATACATCCCGCCCTATGACGTCACGCCCGTGTGATGTACACTACACGGTCGCTACCGGATACGCTCTCACCGCCATCTATTTATAGAACTGGACCTCTGGGTACTACTTAACCTATAGGGTGGGTACTACTATGGAGTGGGTAAACAACGCGACGTAACTCATACGGGCGTTTTACTAGCATCGTAAACATACATGGCTATTGTTACGATACTGATGTTACGTAATAACTATTGTCTGCGAATAGATCACGTGCTTTATTACGTCGGTGTTGTTGTATTTAGTCACGTGATGGTCACGAGTTATGGCTATCGTTGCTGCATGTATATACACATACGCATACACATACGCATATACTATTACTAACTGCCTGTGTGGCCCCGTGTCTAAGGCGTCAGACACACAAGCAGTAGGACACGGGTTCGACCCTCGTCCGAACCATTAATTAATTTTATAAAATGGGTCTTAAACTATTATTTAGAAGTGATATTTAATTATGTATACATTAATGATCGGCTCTCTTTAAAACCATGGATGCCTTAACATGAGAATGGCTTAGAAGGGACATTAGATCCATATATGGTTATAAGTAAAAACTTCATCTAAGTTCCTGGATGGGATGAAAGGACTCCACCAAATAAAAATAACAAAAGATAACATAAAGAGAACATAATCCGATGTTATGTTGCCACTGTCATTGCCCGTATGTCTATACGATAATAAACTGTTCAAACGGGAAACCTATAAGCCACGCCCATGTCTACTGTTAATGTCTACTAACACCGGCTGTTTTAGTCAATCCGAGAATGTCAACCGGTTGAGATTTAACACGTGACGTATAGAGGCGTGGCTTATATATTGCCCACGTGACATATATTATTGATCAAATCATAGATAGATAACATAAGCAGATGACCTAGTTTAGCGGACTACATTTATACAACTTAGGAGGACATAACTGAAGGACATAATCAACATATCAGTAACCAAGGTGTGGTGTTAAAGTGGCATTGTGGGCGTGTCGTATTCTCGGTTAATTACGTTATCATTAGCTCATTAGCTCATTAGCTTGATATGACTAATGTTGGTGGTAGGACAACGGGTAGTTAAGATAAAAAGTGGAGAACAATACAATTATAGAATAATGTAGCCAATATTCTCTATTTAATAAATAGTATTAATAGATATTCTTTTGTTTCGCCAGACGGAAATTAGTTCTCCAAGAGAACCGGTGAAATATAATGTTTTTTTTATTTGAAGAATTAATCTTACTAGGTCGAAATTAAAATGATTTAGGTATGAATAACATATTATATTTAAATTCACGAATACACACATACATAAACAGTGTTTATTAAACACACACATACGTATATATATAGATATAATTATTATTTATAAATATAATTAACAGGAAGCTAAACAAAATGTACCCCATATCTAGACTATAACTTCAATATATTCTACTTCGAAACCCGTATAGTCACACGTGATACACATCGTCACACGTGATGTAGCTGATTACAAGTGTGCTGGTATCGCGCATGACACGAGAAGCGTTATCACTAATCACCCCTATAGTCCCACCCCCCACCCCCCATCGGAGTGTGAACTATAGCGCTCTATTACGTAATACCGTGATGTCGCGTGAGATGGAGCCCCGGATGTTGCGTAACGAGTATCACCGGAAGTGCTCGGTACCGGAAGTCGGTTCCGCAGGTTTTGTAGTTATTGCCGTAGTTATTGTTGCCATTATTGTCGTCGTCGTAGTCTTCGTAGTTGTTGTTGTTGTTATTTTGATAAAGAGGTATTCTTAGGTCCATACCGGTGCGATATAGGTGCCGCTCCGTGATGTGCGGGTTATCGTTATATACCCACTCCTCCTTCTCCTTCTCCTCCTTTTGGTAGATGACGACAATGCTTCTATTGTTATACGTGACCACTATTGCGGAGGCGACCGTTGTAGCAACGTAAATAACGATATGACGCAACTCTCGTGACGTAACGACTTGTCCTCGTCGTGTCCTTCTCCTCGCCGCCTGTCACGTGACGCGGGGACACGCCTACTTCACTCGAAACAATGCGGTTAATTGTGTGTTCGTAATGCGAGGCCCCTCCCCCCTCCGATACCGCTACTCGCCGTATTACTCAACCCCACCACCAGTAGCAGCACCGGTACTACTGATACTCACTACTCTACTGGTTATCGATACAGTATATCGGTATAACCGTTTCTTCTCAATACTAGTACCACTACTACTATCGTTGTACTAGTTGTAGTACTAGTACTATAGTATCTGATCCTGTACCGTACCTATTCGATACCACCACAATCACCACCACAACCACCACCACAACCACCACCACCACCACAATCATCACAGCCATTATAACCACATCCACCACTACATCCACCATAGAATACTAATTCTACTGTCGTTGTACTCGTATCGTTACAAGTAACGGGACTACCGTTACTTGTAACGCTACTAAAGTAAGCGACAGTGGAGAGAGCGTCATATACACATGACAGTACACGTTTACACGAAATACTAGGCATACCATGCCTTATATGGGCATCTGAGCTTGAATTGCATGAGTAATGTATTTCACATATTTAGTTGTTTTTCACGATTAGTCAGACTCTAGCTATTGTTAGATCTAGTTACAATATCGTATGCCACTAAATATAATAATTATATATATACGATATATTGTTCATTTATACAAGTAAAATAGTAGTAGATATAGTATCAATAGGGTATACTACAATAGTAGTTATAGATAGATCAGATAGTCGTCCACATTGACATCCTAGACGAACATGCACAACAATAGGCCGTAGCGATGTTACCGGGGATAAAGAACAATGCACCTATTGTTCATCGTAAAACGCTACTTAATGTTAAGCGTCTCACATGTTAAACGTTCACACTCTCACACTCGCATACACTCGCATACACTCGCATACACGCACACTCACACGCGCACACACACACACACACTAACACACACTCGCACACATTCACATACACACACTTACCACTGTCGATGCTTTCTTAATGTTACGTCACAGCGCGAGTCACGTGACGTACCAGTTCGCGCATGCGCTCTCGTGCACGGCGGATGTTGTTACGAGTAATGTCGGTACTACACGCTAGGGGAGAGTTAAGTCTACGAGTGAACGCGATAGAGAGGTACAACGGTAGTAGTAGTAGTAGCAGCAATAGTAGTAGAAGTAGTATCGATACTGGTGGCACTACTGGTGGTACTACTGGCACTAGTAGGAGTTGAACGCTGCAACACGTAATAAATATGGTTCAGGGGCAGGTGCACCGCTCGTTATATAATCACCCCCACCACCCCTCACCCCCCCTCCCCGTGAGCTAGTCATATTTCACCCCCTGCGCATGCGTAACTCTACCGCTACAATATCAGCGCTCTTATGTAATACCGTTACTATTGAGCCGGTTTAGTAGAGTATTACGTAATCATGAGGTATGAGTCATGAGGTATGACGCATTCACGAGTGACGTCATCACGGGCTCACGATAATGTTGAACCTAAAGCTGACGTTAGCATATAGAAGGTCTTGTACGTATTCTCTAACCTCATACACTAACACATACACACACGTACATACATGCATATACTGAAATGCATACCCACACACACCCACACACACACACACACATATACACGCATACACACATACCCACACACACATGCACACATACTGATACGCACACATATCCAGACAAACACACACACACACACACACACACACACACATACACACACACACATATACACGCATACCCACACACACATGCACACATACTGATACGCACACATATCCAGACAAACACACACACACACACACACACACGCGCACATACACACACACACACACTGAGTACTGCGGTATTTACGAATCTGCAGATTATTAGAAACAATATGATTTACACTCATCTCCTTGTCGACATATGTGTGTGATGTACGACATTCCTAACTAAATGATGATCATAACGCTGGAGGTACAACAATTTACCTGTTGTATCTGTTGTACCTGACCTGGTGCAATGTACCTGTACCTATTGTACTTGTACATGTAACTGTTGCACCTGTACCTATTGTATCTGTACCCGTTACAATGTACCTTGTTCATGGTTGCCACGTACATATGTAGCTCACACGTACATATGTAGGTCACCCGAACTGTTTACATAGTATGATATGTCGACTAGTATAAGGACATACTACTAATATAAGGACACGTTACCACAATATAAAGTATCTATTTACTATTTACAATTGCCTCAAAGGTAGCAGTGATATCGTACAATCTAATGTCAAGAGTGTACACAACATGTTAGCATATAGTATAATATACTATATAGGGGGTATACTATATGATCAAATTATATATTATATATATATATTATAATAATGAATATAATATTAAAAGACATACACCTACGTATAGGTATGCTCATGTGCGTATGGCTAAACCTATGCATACTTAAGTACACGCGTACTTAAGGATACCTAACACCTGTACCTAAACTTTGTTGGAATAATAGAATTGCGTGTAAAAGTTAACGCACGTTGACATTTTAAAATGCCACGAATTGGATATAAGGAAATCGTTGTATTTGTTGTTTAACTATTTATTATATATAATAACTCCTATAGCAGTAACATGTTAACATGACAGAGATACGACATTCAACATGGCAGAGATAGGACATTCAACATGTCAGAGGTATATGTGCTACATGTAGAGTGTTCACACGGTCGTGACCAGTGTAACCGTCTCACTGTGAGTATCGCTTAGCTGGCCAGCGTCTCGCAAACATAGCGATCTGCCACAGGTGATGTACACTACATTCAATTCATTAGAACAACAGAGCGACACTAGTAGAACAATAGTCGGGTAACGTAATCGTCACTAACAATGGCGGCGGTAGACTATGCGGGGGAGGAGGGAGGTGTGAAGAATGCGCACCGAATCATTGTTATCCGTCAACGCCCGATCTATTGTCATTAAATAGATCACACACGAATAGAGGAGGGGGCGGGTGACACATTGTTATAAACGATGCGCTGAATCAGCACTTCTGATAGATAATCGCTTTATTGTATTATTTACAATACAATGTCACTGAATACAGTATCGTAATCCCCCCACCCCCTCTCCAGTTCAGTGACACTAGATGTGCGACACACACGTCGTACGTCTGACCCCACCCTATGCGGTATCGGTAATTTATTACACCCGGAAGCTGGGTGGGGGTGCTATCTGGCTGGGGGTGCTAGTAGGGGTGGGGGTGATTCCTCTGTACCGTATAGCACGAGAGTTTTTATGTTCGACATGCGAACTTACGTAAACATACACGCGGCCTGTGTAAACAGCCACACCCTACTACTACTAATACTAATACACAGTACATACACATACACATGACTAGTGTAGCATGGCGGCTCCATTACTAGACAAGCAATAGTGTGAGAATAGCGTGCAATTGAGGCTTAGGTATTTATTTTACTATAATCTATGTATGGAATGATAACCTAAACAATAGTTTAGTATGTCAGTACACACACGCACACACATATATGTCAACAACGCAACTATTGTAGTATTACGTAATATTATATAATCAGCAATCACTGAACCGATGTTACATAAGCGTACACGTATAACTGGACACGGATGGATAGGGTGGTTTAGTTAGTTGATTAGCATTGGTATATATTCAGATTGGTATATATATACATATATACATATATATAAATATATATATATATATATATAGACAAAAGTTACGTAACAACCCTTTATGAGACACGCCTATAGACACTTCTATGTAGCGCGTGTTTTAATATATATATAAATCGCTATAATCTACAATCGCTATAATCTACTACGCTATAATCTATAACGTTATAATATACTATATTATAATCTAAACTATAGTATAGTGTACACAATAATTATAATGAGTTGCGCGAGTTCGAAGCGTTATTACGTCACCCACTTGTTTGTATTGTTAACCAGCGAATACAATAGGCTCCACTCGAACGGGGTACCAGGATATCGCGATTAAAACACATGTTAAAATAACGAACGGGTAATGGGCTGTTTAATATAGTTCTAATATAATTGTAGATACATGCTATTAACGTATCATTAAAGTAGTAATGAAGAATTAATAAAGTAGTATTAAATATCAAAGTATACTTTAGTACACTATATAGTTGCCTATTAAATAACTGCTAAAGTACTAACGAAGAACTATTAAAGTATTATTAAATTACCATTAGAATAATATAAAAGTATTATTAGAGTAATGCTAATGTACTATTATAGTATTATTAAACTACTTATAAAGTATTAATACATTACTATTAAACTACTAATTTTATGAACGTACATGATTATATCGAATAATTCTTTCGGCATTTCACGATATATTTGAATAAAATAAACACGTCCTCCAATTAGTGTACATCGATACTATCAAGCACATGTCCTTGATGATATCACACGGTCACGTGGTACGAAACGCACCTATAACGGAAGTAGGCATACCGGTGTATTAGATCACGTGTTCGAACCGGAACAATGACTCCACCATTGCACAATACTTACGTCTGATTGGCCTGCCCATATCCTCGTAGTGGTAATCGTGACCTCCTTCCGTGACCTCGGCTTTCGGCGGCGATTTAAATTAACTAAACTTGGATTCTACTCGTCCTGCTCCTCCTCTTTTGTCCGGATTAGCGTTCTTATGAGATACTAATTACCAGAACTCTTCCTAAATACAGCTATCAAAATGTAATCCTTTTATATCACGTGCTAGTGCTAAAATCTCGTACGGTATCGCGGTTTATCGTCCGTGGTTTCAATATATATTCCCTTTATTGTTTAGTACTGAGTTACTACTAGTTAACTCTGTTATATTGACTACAATATACTTAAGCGATACCAGCTCTTCGTCAACTAGTTATTATATAACATACCGACGTCTGCAGAAACTCTATATATACTGGTAATAATAGATAGGCACGCCCCTTTAGTCATGGCGGTGAGTCATCGATATAGAATCGCCCCTTATGCGTGTGTGTGTATCACTTAATACCGAGTCTATAACTAATTAATGGACGCGTCACCAGTTTTTTAGTCGAGTAAATCAGTTTAACAGTTGATACCATGATATACTATAGTATAGGGTACTATAGGGTACACTTGTTGGATTATATTGTAATATATTAAGTGTGATGCCTGTATATAATTATATGTATGTTAATTATTCAATTTTAATTTGATTTGACGTGTACAAATAAATCTAATTAAATATAATTGCCGGAACCAAGGAAGTAATTGTAGTAGTAGTATTAGTAGTAGTAGTAGTAGTATCAGTAGTAGTAGTAGTAGTAGTAGTAGTAGTAGTAGTAGTATTAATAGTATTAGTAGTAGTAGTAGTATTAGTAGTAGTAGTAGTAGTAGTAGTAGTAGTAGTAGTTGTAGTAGTAGTTGTAGTAGTATTATTCGCAGTAGTAGTAGTAGTAGTAGTAGTAGTTGTATTAGTAGTAGTAGTAGTAGTAGTAGTAGTCGTAGTATTAGTATTAGTAGTATTAGTAGTAGTAGTAGTAGTAGTAGTAGTAGTAGTAGTAGTAGGAGTATTAGTAGTAGTAGTAGTAGTAGAAGTAGTAGTAAAAGTAATTGTAAAAATACTTAACACAATTGATTAAGCCTATAGGCTATATATATATAGTCCAATAGTAATATCTTACTTAGATTATAATCTTAAACATAAAACTGATTATGTGGCTGAAACATGTGGCGTATACGCTGATTGTAATATCAACATATCGTAAACACAGAATAATGCTTAGGGGAAATTCCCGATTACCGACCCCATCCTAATACCGACCCCCTCTTTTATCTAAGTAACTATAAGAGATATCATAAAATAATATATACATGAACTGTTAGTAATTTAATGATAAACATGAATAAGTATTTGTTTTAACAAATATTTAATCCTACAATTGTTATTTGATAAAATGTAATATTCTGTTTTTACTTTTTAAATATTTGAATAATAACTTTTTTTAAATCATTGTAAATACTTAATTATTTAAAGGAAAACTTAATACCGAGCATAATATTGTAGATCAATACAATTTTTATAACTATTATAAAAATAATTTAATTTGAATAACTATTAACCAATATATCTTAATTATAGCAACCCATATTATTTTACTATTACCGACCCCCTAAATTACCCTAATACCGACCCCATGTGATTTATAATATCCAATCAAAATAGATCCGTATTTTACTTTAAAATAAGTTGTAAGTTGTTTGTGTATCATTGATATAGATTTAGAATTCATGCTTCAGTTGATTATATACATACTGATTAATAAATAAATATTAAAAAATAATATACACTATGTTAATATAATTACTATAAAGTTTAAATTTAAATTTAATATTACTATTAAAACATAAATTCAATACAAAATAAATTGCGCGAATGTTATAATTAATTATATATATGTATATCTACTATTTTTATTGGATATTATAATACTATAATTATTTATATCACGATTATTTTAGGGGGTCGGTAATAGGAGTAGGGGGTCGGTATTAGGCACATGTATCTGATTACCGACCCCATTGTTTATTCTTATAAATATAATTATATCAACAATTTAAAATAGCCACATTATTCATTGTCATAATATTACCATAATTACATAATTACATTAAATTTTAAATAAATATATTTAATATTGAATAAGTTATTACAAATAATCATTTAGGGGTCGGTAATCGGGGACTTTCCCCTACTTGCTATATCCCGTCGCCCATTGGGAATATGGTTTGGATCATTTGAATTATGGTTTGATGAATACAATCTTCTCCACTTACAATAATCCAGGACATTCGCCAATAACTCATCAATATACTTCAAAGACCAATCACTTTTGTTAAGCATCCACTTCTTTTCGAGTGTTCATATTTTCAGAATTCCTTCAGCAGATCCTAGCAACATAGTTGTTGCAGAGGTAGCATATCTTAACACGTACCGGGTACGTCATACCCACATAACTGAGTTTACTCCTAATTATTATAGTTGGCAGGAGTTTATGTTTTCCTATCATTTATTTAATTTTATATGAAGCCTATATATTTATATATCTTTGTCTTTGAGATATGTCGAGAAGTCTTCGGATTTTCAATGTTTCAAAATATGTTCAGCCTTTACACTGACATTTCCGAAACGGTGTTAATATTGCAGCCATATATAAATTATATAATATTATATAATATATATATATATATATATAGATATATACATATAAATATATATTTCTAATATTTTAATAAAAACTGACTTTATAATCTTTGCCAAATGATATCTAGTATCACAATCGTAGTTATTGCATGCAATAACTAGATAAAAGAATAACATTAAATAATTATTTATTTCAACCGTGCTTAATCTATTGGTATAAAGGTATACATTTAGTTAGTATATACTCCGTACTAGTTAGTAACTAGTAGTTACCCAGATTTTTAAATGTGTTGACTTAATATGATCGTTCAATGCAAATTGATGATATTACGAGTGATATCCTATAGGATATAAATAATATCTATATATATATATTTATCAGCATTGTGTTATTTTAATGTGTTTTAATATGTTTTAAAGACTAATGCTACCCCATAACATGTTGCTATCCTCACTAGTTCACTAGTTACCCAGTAGTTCATCAGTTAGAATGTGAAGTTATTTCACCGATCCTCCTCATTGACATCCCCAGCCCTCACATTCCAAGTTGATATCGTCATATATTGTTAATAATCAAGAGTGTTGCATTATTTTAGAGGTTGATATTGAATAAGACGAGATATAGAATGTGACTCTCTCTTATTCCTACATATTATTGGAAGGGGGTTTCTATATATGTATATATATATATATATATATATATATATATATATATATATATATATATATATATATATATATATATATATATATATATAAACATTGGACTGGTAGCTTTAACTTGAAGAGTTTCAATTATTGACAGAAAACTTTGGATTATTCCGAAGATTTTCATGGTATACCATGTATGCCATTTCATGGCTTATATGCCATAATAATTTATTCCCTATCAAATGCTGTCTTAGTCAGTGCAATTGTGACATCATATTTGTGATGGTCGTTTTTAATGCGGCCTGAATATTTTAATATTGTTTATTCTCAAAATGGTATTTCCAGTAGAGTGTTATAATAAAGTGAGAAAAGGTGTGTATATGTGTGTGGGTGTGGGTGTATGTATGTATGTGTATGTGTGTGGGTGTGGGTGTGTGTATATGTGTGTGTGTGTAGATATATCAATATTACGCATCATTTCATCGCAGATATAATTCTATATCACAATTAAGATGTATTAAACAGTCATTAATAAGTAAATTAATCGTTTTCAGACTAAATCGATTGTATATTTCTATACTATATAGGCTCATTATACCATAATACATGTATTATATAATACATAGTATATCATATTTGTATTATATTCATTTATATATACATATATGTATATATATACTTATATACATATATGACAATACTGAATTATATATGAAATAATAAGACACAAACAGTGCTGTTACCAGTTGTTCGGATAATAACACTTGTAAGTTTTATGTTGAAGCCCTTTAGGAGAACAAGAAATAACAGAATATAATTTTGAATTAATAGACTCCACCAAAATAACAATAACAATAACAATTACTACTAGACATCACATACGAATACATTTGTAATGTAATATTGTCATTCCAAGATTATTTGACGTGTACAGTGTACAGTGTACAAACAACAACAGCTAAAGATAACAGATACAGATAACAGTTCTAGATATAATTATGCGATTCCACTACCTCCGATATCGTATTGAGATATTATACATATTCATATTATCGCCACCATATTGTATGTGTATGGGTATGTGTATGGGGTTTCATGGGGGGGGGGTTATAAGATTTCATGGGGGGTTATGCTACATCGGAAACTCTTCGAAATATGACATATATTTAAATGAACTAGCAACATAGTAACTACAGTACTTTTGTGCATAGTATTGGTGTAATTATATAATCATACTTATAAAGGTATAACCCCCAGTAACCAAATGTAGTTGAAAAAACTATTTTAAACTATTTAATTAGCAACGTTGAAATATATAGGTTTGTGTGAGCAGTTTTAAACTAGTTTATATTAACCATATTTTAAACATGGAATAACACTGTAAAAGTTTTTTTAACTATATGTTATGTTTAAATGTAACCAAAATGTTATCATTAAATTATATGAAATGTATTTATAGTTGCAGATACATAGTATTTATCTACATTTTCAACATATAAATATGATATTTATAAATAAATTGATTTTTAACGTTTTTTTTAACTATATTTTATGTTAAAATGCAACCACAATTTATCTAAATAATTATATTTGTCATTTAAAGTTGCACAATAAACATTTTTATTAACCTTTATAACGTAATTCAACCAATTGGTCAACCATTTAAATGCAACGTAAAAAACCAAGTTTGGGTTACTAGGCGGGGAGAACTTAAATATACTATTAAATACATATTAAATACATATACTACACTACAGATACACTTTAGTTATTTTACATTATATATAATAAGAATCGGAATCTAATAGGACGTTTGAGTTTATAATAGTTCCTATAGGATATATATATATATATATATATATATATATATATATATATATATATATATATATTTATATATTATATAATTATATAATAATGTTTACATAAATAATTTAAACTAATTATAATCGTAATCGTCCGACAAAGTTGAAAGTAGTTCGCAGTACTTAGTTATATCACTACGCGCGAGTTACTTACACCTCAATGAAACTGTGGCAAGTATCCGAACTTAGTTAGTAGTACCCAGGAGTAGTACTAACTTAGTACTGCGCATGTGTGTGCTATTTAGGATGCGATACTTGTAGCAAGAAAGTAGTTCGGATGGACATGTGAAAAGTCAGCTGATATATCGCGTATATACATAGGGTAGATATATCGCGTATATATATATATATATACGTGCGGCGCACATCTGTCCAACTGACCATTCATAATAGGCGTAGGATATTACGTAATATTGCGCGTTGTACAAACGCATACATAGGTACACTGTTAAAAATAACCCTTTAGTTTTCGCTGAATAAACCTTTAGTAAGTGGTCCTGTGAGTAAAGGGTTTTCGACTCTTTGGTAAAGCTTTAGTGAAACATGAAGGGTTTTACTACATAAAGAACTAAAGGGTTTTGATCAATATTAACTAAAGGGTTCTATTATTATTTGAACTAAAAGTTTTTGATAGAATATTAACTAAAGGGTTTTAACTTATTTGAACTAAAGGTTATTTAAATTTGATTAACTAAAGGGTTTTGAATTTATTTGAACTAAAGGTTTTTGATATTAAATTAACTAAATGGTTTTAATATATAATGTAAATAAGCTAGATGTGGATATGCTTGACTTGTATTGTAATATATAAAACCTTTAGTACAACTAGAGGTAAAACTAAAGGGTTCGAAACCCTTTAGTTAGCATTTAATAAAAAGTAAAGGGTTATAAACCTTTAGTTATTATTTAATCAAAACTAAAGGTTTTCAAAAACCCTTTAGTTGTAATTTACTAAAAAGGTAAAGGTTTACCAAAACCCTTTAGTTTTGCTTTAATGAACTAAAGGTTTTTTATATATAAAAACCCTTACCTCGTATTTAACGAAAACTAGTTGTTTTTTATAGTCATTATTTATAACAGTGTAGGTAGGTACCTGTAGGTCCTTAGTGGTGTTTGCGTGTGTTATAATGTATGTCCTTAGTGGTGTTTGCGTGTGTTATAGGTGTTCGGGTAACGTTGATAACGAGTCTGAAGATGAAATGAAGCTGACATCACCGAACCACGGTAATACGAGATAAGATGAAGACCGGATGATGATGATGAGGAGGAGCACGTGATCGATTACGTGCTTAGTACGCGCGCCACTCGATAGGTGGAGTGGCGCATTATTTCCACGATTTCGAGAAAAAATCGTCCGCTTTATTAATCATAGCGAAGTTGACTTAGTTGTGAAGATTTATTTCCACCGAGGATAAAATCCGTCATGAATCATGCGTCACGAGTCATGATACGTGAGATAGGTTATTGTAATTAAATAAAATAACGGAAAACTAAAAAAATAATATAAAAAATCGTAATGAAAAATAAAAAAATTGATTATTGAGTTATGAATCATAAGTGTACGTTGTCGGTGTGCGGTATACCATCTCACTGTCGTGTCATCTGTCAATCATAACTTATGATTGACAGATGACACCACGGAGAGAAGGTATATCTCACACCGACAACGTACACACATCTACTACAGGGGAAGTCTCAAGTAGGCAATACTATATGGGATACATCAGTTAACGAGTGATACGGAACGTCCATGTATACAAGAGTTAATTCTCCTATCATCTAGAGACACGATAACACGTGATAAGAAATTAGCACAAATCTGGCATACTCGAAATAATGTAAATATGTAGTATACAAAAATCTAAAAAAACTACTCAGGGGTCACGGAGTTCAGCGCAAAGTGTCCGTTATAAATACGGATAACTACTGATTATAAATACAACAATATCAATAATCAATATTATCGATCAATGATGATCGTATTATAAATAACTAATACTATACCAATGAATATATATGGTATGGCTACGGCTGATGACATTACTAACATACTATATGTATATATATATATATATATATATATATATATATATATATATATATATATATATAGATTACTATTTGTGTGTAAATATACCTGATAACGAAAATGAAATGCAATTTATGTTTTTAATATACAAAATAATGATTATATATCAGCATATATATAGATATAGATAATATTATAAATATATATATATATATATATATATATATATTTATAATATTTCGATTTTTCTACTAAACATCTTAGAGTTTAGACGACACATAACCTCCCGACAACTAACTCACTGTGGCATTAGCTATATCTTCAACTACGCCCGTCAACTTATACTTAGTTTTATCAGAACCATAACTACCGATGGCGATATATACATATATAAGTATCGAGAACATTAATTTTCGCTGGCGGTATAGAGATAGATAATACAACTTTTACTAGTATCCTACAAAGAGATAGCTAGAATACTAACTAACGATGGCGGTTTATAGAGGTTGCCAACGCATCACTACCCACGGATGGCGGTACATAGAGGTATATCGCATGTTAACTTTCGTTGGCGATATATAGAGGTATGGAGATCACTACTTTTCACTGGCATTATATAAAGGTATCGCGAGAATTAACTTTCGCTGGCGGTATATAGAGGTATGGAGAGCACTAACTTTCACTGGCGGTATATATAGGTATGGAGGGCATTAACTTTCGCTGGCGGTATATAGAGGTATGGATAGCACTAACTTTCACAGGCGGTATATAGAGGTATGGAGAACACTAACTTTCACTGGCGGTATATAGAGGTATGGAGAGCACTAACTTTCACTGGCGGTATATAGAGGTATGGATATCACTAACTTTCACTGGCGGTATATAAAGGTATGGAGAGCACTAACTTTCGCTGGCGGTATATAAAGGTATGGAGAGCACTAACTTTCGCTGGCGGTATATAGAGGTATGGAGAGCACTAACTTTCACTGGCGGTATATAGAGGTATGGATATCACTAACTTTCACTGGCGGTATATAGAGGTATGGAGAACACTAACTTTCACTGGCGGTATATAGAGGTATGGAGAGCACTAACTTTCGCTGGCGGTATATAGAGGTATAGAGAGCACTAACTTTCACTGGCGGTATATAGAGGTATGTATATCACTAACTTTCACTGGCGGTATATAGAGGTATGGATATCACAAACTTTCACTGGCGGTATATAAAGGTATGGAGAGCACTAACTTTCACTGGCGGTATATAGAGGTATGGATAGCACTAACTTTCGCTGGCGGTATATAGAGGTATGGAGAGCACTAACTTTCACTGGCGGTATATAGAGGTATGGATATCACTAACTTTCACTGGCGGTATATAGAGGTATGGAGAACACTAACTTTCACTGGCGGTATATAGAGGTATGGAGATCACTAACTTTCACTGGCGGTATATAGAGGTATGGAGAACACTAACTTTCGCTGGCGGTATATAGAGGTATGGATAGCACTAACTTTCACTGGCGGTATATAGAGGTATGGAGAACACTAACTTTCACTGGCGGTATATAGAGGTATGGAGATCACTAACTTTCGCTGGCGGTATATAGAGGTATGGATAGCACTAACTTTCACTGGCGGTATATAGAGGTATGGAGAACACTAACTTTCACTGGCGGTATATAGAGGTATGGAGATCACTAACTTTCGCTGGCGGTATATAGAGGTATGGATAGCACTAACTTTCACTGGCGGTATATAGAGGTATGGAGAACACTAACTTTCACTGGCGGTATATAGAGGTATGGAGAACACTAACTTTCGCTGGCGGTATATAGAGGTATGGATAGCACTAACTTTCACTGGCGGTATATAGAGGTATGGAGAACACTAACTTTCACTGGCGGTATATAGAGGTATGGAGATCACTAACTTTCGCTGGCGGTATATAGAGGTATGGATAGCACTAACTTTCACTGGCGGTATATAGAGGTATGGAGAACACTAACTTTCACTGGCGGTATATAGAGGTATGGAAATCACTAACTTTCGCTGGCGGTATCGTCTCCAGTAGAAGAGGCACGTGACCTGCTGCCTACAGACTCCGTACATTCGGACACTAGCAGATGCATGCAGTGCTGACTACCTTGGGGCATCATTAGGGTTGACATCATCTGAGGGATGGAGTTAAAGGGTTGATGTTAGGGGTTGAGGAGGGGGGGATACTAGGGGTGGGATGTGAAAGGATGCGAAAAGAAGTTGATAGAGGGGATGATATTATGAGGAGGGGTATGAGGGGTGAATAAAGAATGGTGTATGTGTTATTTACACTCCCAGTTAGGGGTTGATGATTTCGTGTGGATAAGGAAGGGTGTAAGGGGGTTGATAGTTATATTTAGGATATATGTTATGAAGGGATACTGTGTGGGACTGAACAGAGCCGGGGTGAGTTATGAAGGGATGAAGAGGGTTGAGGGGGTATGGTATAATATAAAGGGCGTTAGGGATGAGAGGGAAGAATATGATGAGAGTGGTATAGGGAATATGAGAGAATAATTAAGAGAAATAATGGATACGGAGGGATGAGTTAATATAGGTGCCCCCCATTGGGGATAGGAGACGAGGTTAAGGAAGATGCAATGATGTATACCTCTACATAGGTATACGTGGGGAGCGTATGGAAGAGGATAATGAAGAGGTTAAAGAAGAGGTTAAGGAAGAGGATAAGGAAGAGGAAGGGTTAGGGGGGTTATGGGGGGGGGGGGGTAACTCTAGAATGACGCGACGATGTATTAAGTTAAGTTTCATTATTCTGACGATGCCCCACTATTTATTGTTAACCTATTGTTAACCTATTGATATACTATTACTGTAGGATGCTAAACCTACACTACCCATTGTCATACATAAGTAGGAGTAGGAGTATTATTACATAACTAATGATGACCCAACCGAGGTCTGCATGTCTTCGTACTATGGCCGCTGGAACGATGGTGTGTATGTAGGGGGGACATGGTTGTGTGTAGGGGCGCTGGAATGATTGTGTGTATGTAGGGGGGACCAACCAATAAAAATAAATGTCGTGGTAAAAGTGGGGGGGGGGACCAATACATAGGAGGTCCCCCTAGATTTTAAAGTGGTGGGGGCATATCCCCCCATCCCCCCTGTTGCAGCGCCCCTACCAGGTACGCATATACACTAGTACGACGCTAACACTTAACCCATGGGTGTAACTTTAGTTAAGAGGCATACATATATATATATTAATGTTATTATTATCGTTAAGTAATTGTTATTTAGTTAGACTAATCGCAACTCTTTGCGTGCTAACAATAACATCCGTTATTGTAATGAACAATCCACAATAAAGAAAATACACGGTAAATTATTATATTTGTATTTATAAAAGTAAATACAAATTGTTCACGAATAAATGTTAAATATATAATAATATTATTAGTGAAAGTAAATTCTAATGATTAGTTAACATGCAAGTAAATCAAAGTACATAGTATACATATATAAATATATATATATATATATATATATATAAACAAACATATATACTAATAACACTATTTATATAGTACAATTATAATAGTAAATATATTTATTTATTGTAGAAATCCAGACACATTAAATAATATTGAAATAATCATATAGAACACACATACACACACGCACATATATATATATAGGTTTGCATTATAATAATTAATCAATGTAAAATATGTACTGTGCACCCACTCACATGTGAGTAATTTAAATATAAAATAATTATTTGTAATAATAGTTTTTTTGTATAATAAATATGTTAAATAATAAATATATATATATATATAATATATATTGATATATATTAATTTATTTATATTTAGTTTTAATGCATATATTATTAGATAACATTCTCGGGTTGATACCGTGTTATCTTTATATGACATCATAACACGGACATGATAAGGGGTATACCACTAACTATAGTTATACATATAGGTATGGCTGCCCATATTCATGTATATGTATTGTTTTCATGTAATATCATCACTGGTTAACAATATTCTAATAACTGTGTATATATATATATATATATATATATATAACATTATATTGTTATATGTTATATATGGTAAAAATACTTACCCCGATATATCAATCTAAATATTTATTGAGAAAATACATTTCATAAGTATACTATAGTTGATTACTAATAATTATGTTATATAATACACGTGTTACGTGCCCTTACTATTGTCATACGTATACACGTGTGTGTGTCATGTGATGATTCATGATACATGAGTCATCACGTGTAGGAGATGAAATAACATGATTAATGTTACACACATGATTAATGATAAATAAATAATAGTTTTTTTAAATGTTCGCTCACTTTTCTGTTTTACTGAATCATAAATCATATGTTCATAATATGATAGTTATGCTTAAGAATACAATTAAATACTATACTAATACATAAAGGGTAACGCCGCTAAATTTGAATACACAAACAACATCCTTCAAAGAAACTAAATCTACACAAAACAATACAATTATATTAATTAGTGGATCGAAATTATGGAATTCATAACATTTTAATGAGAGTAGGAAAACTTTTTTTTATTAAAGATGATATATTCTGTAGCCTTAATAAACGTCACAGAATTACCGTTATCCATTTCAGATATTTATATAACACTATTATTATGATTATTGTTATTGTTGTTGTTGTTATATTGGTTATTCAATAGTGTTATACAGTGCCGCAATACAATTCTATTAACGTTACGTAATAATAGCTTACTATTACTAATTGTTAATGGTACAATACACTTATTATGTGTCATACCAATGAATCTATCTTGGTTATTGTATGTAACATTGATACTATAGTATTGTAGTATTGTCTTTCAGTGACGTCTACATTACACATTATGTTACTATTGTTGTAATATTGTAATTAAGATAGATCACAAATATGTAATATTAGATTAATTAATTATTTTGTAATATACGGTAGTATATTATTAATAATGCGTAATTATATTAATTATTTCAAAATTATAGCATATAATATACTCAAGGAGTCATAGACTTATACATGTTATAAATAACTGTGAGAGGCCCCGGACAATACAATACAAATAGTAACATTGTTTGTCTGGTGTTTTGATTTATCGTATATCAAGTTCTTGATAAACACAATAGAAAAACAAGAACTGCCTGGAGTCGAACTTGGATATATATATATATATATATATATATATAAATATATATATATATATATATATATAAATATATATATTACTAGTCATATAACAGTGTTGTAATATTATACTTTATCGTAACGACATATCATTAATATATATGATGATAAAGAAATAATTGAAAAAGTTTCCCTCATTATTATTTAGGGGATCGATGACACATTTAAATAGACCAAAGTTCAGTGTCGCATATTCTACACAATATATATATGTAGTATACTATATTATACTATAGTATACTATAGATTATAGTAAATAAGTATACTATATCCATGAGTATATATATATACTGTTTAATGAACTATTTTAAGGAGTGCTATAATCTGAAATACTAGTTCACGCATGACATATGTCGTATGTAGTACATTTCGTAGATAAACATACAATTATAGATAACATAATTCCAGAAATACCGCTCAGTTATGTATAATAATGTTATATGCACATGTGTATTATTGACAAATAACATATATGATATATTTAGAAAATAACCATATAATATATTGTTAAAGATATTATATTATATATATATATAATTATATATATATATATATACATATATATATATAAGTCGACGGTGTTTTATTTACACTATGTTTACATGTTGAATGAATATCGGATTATTCCACATTGACGATTATATATTTTCTTATTAGATTAAAATAAGTACTACAATATATTATTAATATATTATTAATATATATATATATATATATATTTATATATATTAAGCAATTAATGTACTTTATAGATTACCTACACGATACCCGTATAAGTTATACTATATATTATTAAATATTATATAATATTTACTAATATATATTATTTACTAATATATAATATATACTAACATGTATAGAATAATAGAAACACGGTTTAATGCATTCGCCTACGAATATATATTTTAATATATTTGAAAGTTTGCTATTTTGAACTGATTCATCAAAAGTATGAATTACATACGTGAAACTAAAATACTTCGATTGCTTATATGTTATATTATCATAGCTTATTATTATTATAAATTATTATAAATATATTTATTATTAAATTATTAAAAATATATTTATTAGTAGTTTACTTATATAATCAATAATTCTTGATATATTATTAATAACATACAATAGCCGGCTATTGTATTCCTATATTACTTAGTTATACTCTTTATGTGGTTTTAGTGACTGCTTGTGCCGGAGCAATAGAGAAAGGTATTGCGAGTAAGATGGAGTGTGATACTACGTTTGACACCAGGTAGGCGAGTTATTGGATGGAATGGACAAGGGTCAGAGTTCACGACCTGTATGTGGACCAAACAGGGATGTTGTGGGAGTGCTGGTACCGTTTATGCAGGGTTTTAAGAAGGTTACTATTGATTAAGCGAGTTACCAAGTGTACGTGGGTTGACTGGGGGTTATGTTTAGAGATGTAGTCTGCGTGGTTGTGATGGAGGGATTCATTAACTATGTACTAATGATTATTAATTATAATAAAATATCATTAATGAACATATTGATAGTAACTCAATACAATTAAAATATATACTTATTATGAATATATAGTTATTTATTTATTATAATTATTATTATATAATATATATCCGAAGTTAAGTTAATGATAACATTGTATTATTACTCGTACTATGACTCATATGAGTAAGCGATAGTAGTTATGTAATGTTCTACCATTATAGATAATCATTAACACCTCTACTAATGTTAACAAATATCAATAATCAATAATCCCTACAGGAAGTACATATTTAGAACTATATACCGGATAAGATGAAACCAATATTCCGTCCCCTAAATACTGAGTTATCGAGAGTCTATTAAATATTATAAGTATACGTATATATATATATATATATATATATATACATATATATATATATATATATATATATATATATATATATATATATATATACATATATATATATATATATATATATATTTAATTTTAATATATTTACATAATTAACCTACATAAATACAATATCCATACCTATTATGTAGCCGATGTAATGTTCCCCGGTTGTTGATTGACGAGCTAACACGTGCTATACGACTCGCATCACGTGACACACGCAGAATAAGAAACCAACGTAAGTAATACTCTACGATCGGTACACAACACGGAGCCACGACGACGTAGGGAACACGAGTACGAATGGATGTAGACTAGTTCGACTACGATTACAAACTAACTTTATCACGTGACCCCGATAATGATAACATCACGTGTGACCGCGATAATGATAACATCACGTGACCGAGATAATGATAACATCACGTGCGACCGCGATATTCCTCTAGCGCAGTTATGTTAATCAACAACGATCGTAAATGGACGGAAGTAGAAGGCACGTGGCATGTACCCGCATGGGTGTGCCGCTTCTGCATGTATTACCGCCCGATTTCTTTTTATCGTGCGATCATTAATCAACATCCGTAAACTGAACGTGCCCTGTCTGTTATTTGGAATAATTTAACTACGCATCAATTTTTTAAACTAGAACACTTTATTTATTGACATACTTTTATATTTAATATCACACATCTATATATACATACTTATATATATTATATTTTATAGCATATATAAATTATATATTGTATCCATTACAGTATATTAACGTATACGTACATCCAGAACTTCCATAGAGTTAACATTCAGTATACAGAACAATTCATACGCAATAAGTACTCGTCATTATATATATATACATATATATATATATATATATATATATATATATATATATATATATATTTATGTATACGTGCGGGTTTTGTTCGGTAATATTTAGAATAATTAACTTTTATTTTATTCGGTTAACTAGTAATGATATCCTGTAAAAAGTCACAAACATGTTGCACATAAATTAGGTACATTATTATTAGGAAGTTTAATATAAATATATACATATATATATATATATATATATATATATATATATCTCTGATGCGATATTGAATTAATAATAATAATAATTATAATTCCGCGATTTTTATTAATAACCGGCATATCGGTTATCTTATTGCAGCAAAACTGAACTTGTCAATACACCTGGCAATAATAATGACAACATATAGCAACATAACTGTAATATACAACTATAATTTATTTGGGAATCTCGTAATTAAAGATACATTCTAACACATATATGTACAAACATATATAGCATAGTAAATATAAACCCGATAAAACCCATCTTGCATTTGAAACATAATATGATTTCCTTATAAAAATAGTGTTTCCTTAAGATGAAGTGTTATTTAAATATGAAAATTGAATATAGATTATAATATTACGGATTTAGAATGGAATTTAAATTTGTTTTAATTGCATTCAATTATTTATAATAAAACAAAGCACTCATATTTTATAAATAATGAACTATATATTTATGTTATGCAAGTCAAATTATCAGCATAGTTTGAATTGTATACATATATGTGTTTTTTATATGCATATGAAATATACACATATGCATATTATATAAAGTATACAATATAGTGTACATCCTATACATTTTACAGTTTACAATGTATACATTGTATAATATACATACATATATTTATTGTTGTTATTAGCTAGTTGTTATAGAGCCATATGTATAGTTGTTATATATAACCACTATATATATGGCTCTATAGAGCCATATTAATTATAGTATATTATAGTATATTATAGTATATGAATGAATGAATGAAATCAGTTTATAGACAATTGTCTAAGGAGAATCATTGAAAGCTATAATTAGCTTTATTAAGTCGATACCTCCATAGTATATGATAGTACCTACGATATAAATGTACCTCGTGTATCTTAGAGTGTATCCTACAACATGAATTACGCGTGAATATTAGGTGTGAACCCCACTTATCTTTGAACCCTACTTAACTTTGAACCCCACTTAACTTTGAACCCCACTTAACTTTGAACCCCACTTACATTTGATCCCTACTTAACTTTGAACCCCACTTAATTCTAAGTTACATTTTCGTTTAGTTCACACCAACATTTCATCGTCAATTATCGAATAATTTAATAGTCCTATACTACGACATAATTGCTTGAGATTAGCGTTCATCACTCATGGAGCATGTATCCTATAGGCTATATATAGTATATAGTATATACTATATATAGTATATACTATATATATATATGGTGTATATATATATATATAGTTTTGTAATACTCGAGCATTTCATAAGAAAACTAACGTACGTATACGTGTATATACATATAGTATTGTTATACAACTATTAGTATACAATAGTATACGTATATAATATAGTAACATGTATTAGTGACATACATTGATAAACATTGGTATACGTAGTTTAGCAGTATAATTATGATGGTCGATGTAAACTTTTAATTACATTTTTTAGCGACATATGTTTCTATTAACATTTAAATACATTATATCTAAATGATGTATTAATATGTTACACAAAAGTAACCTACACTACAAGTGTCTCAAATAATTTATGCCCGTAAAAAATTGTGTGAATTATTTAATTCAATTTCAAAAATATATTTTATAAATATTTTTCATATTTTATCTCATTTTATTATCTTTATTATATCTATTATATTATAACATGCATATTTTAGTATAACTATCAATGATATTGTTATTTCATTTTATTATATACTATACATAATATACAATATAACTAGTAATAGTATTATTATTTATTAACCAGTAAAGTATAACTTTAGAAACATATACCTTCCCCCTTATTTAGAGCTACACATCTTTTGAACCCGTTGATGAAACTTTATGAAACTTTCGGAATATTTACATAATACATAGATAATAATAAATACATATTTTTAAAGTAAATTAACCTAATAGATATATTTATATTAAAAAATTACGAAAAATAACAACATTTTATAATTTATTTTGAAACAAATGATCTCAGTTTACTTTTCAATATCTTTAGATTTTATAAATAACTATATACATATATATATTAATGTTATCTACACATGAAAAAAGTAGTTCTTTGATCGATCTCAGATTTATTCATATATTCAGTAGATTTTTTAATTAATATATGTTATAATATATATATATATATATATATATATGTATACACACATATGCTATACATTTACACTCGAGCGGCTTTATAGTACTATGTTATCTCTACTACGATTGAACTTTGACCCAGTCATATTATCCCCCATATGTTTAAATTGATTTTGTAATGTATTTATATACATTTATAATATAAAATATGTTGTTTTCCTAATTGGCGAGTGTGACAGTAGAAAATTCATTTTAACCGGGAATTTATAATTATAATTATTAATGATATTAAAATAAATTGTTATTCTATATTTTATAATTAAATTAAAAATCAATGATTTATTATGAATTATAATCTAAATGAATGTACTTTATTGAAAGGTAATATTAAGTATTAGATATGTAATATTACTATACAATAACACACGTATGCGAATATAGTAATTGAGTCTAATTCAGAATTTCTAATAAATTAATCGTTTCAAATAAAGTTATAATATCAAATTGAGAACATTATGTTAATATATTATTTAAATATCTACCGATAACTTGACAGAGTACACATAATATGTAAAATAACGAATTTAAATACAATTAAGTACTTTTATAATCAAGTTACTGTCTGCAATTTAAATATGGCAGCGATACTAAAGTGGATAAAAGTTGATAAAAGTTGAATGTGCAACATTTTTAAAATCTGTAAATCTCATGAGATACGCATACACGACCTACACACACACCACCACACACGCACACACGACCTGTATGTCTATTATCTCCCTTCATAGGAATGTCACTAATATTGCAACATCGTTGACATTCCTATGAAGGAAGATAATGGACATACACGTCGTGTGTACGTACGCACGTGTGTATAGGTAACACACACTTTAGCGCATGCGCATGTAACAGTGATTATTTAAGGTTTTAAAGTAGGGAGTTCTAAATATAGGTATGTTAACAAATTATATATATATATAATTGTTGAAATATATGAAACACTATCCAATAAAATATCTGATCTGCTGCTGATACAAAATAAATAGGACTATGATATACTTGATTATGACAATATCCTTGTTTGTATGTGAGCAAAACTTCAAAATTGAGAGTGGGCAAATAATAAAATCGGAAGAGGGGTGGGGGTCGGTTGCCTATAAAAACATTAAAAAATGTACTGGCATATTAGGTTGCATTATATAGAGGAGCGATATATCCATGATGACACACATATATTATATATATATATATATGTATATATATATACGAATACAACTTTATGAGTTTGATTAAATAATATGATATCATACAATATATATGCACATGAAATGCGATCCGGATCCTGAATAATTGCTGATATATCACTAGTACACATTATATATTATATACATATATATATATATATATAAATATATATATATATATATATATATATATATATATGTGTGTGTGTGTGGTTTAAGCCATCGATATAAAGAAAGTGGATACACAATTGACGCACGCAATGCATGTAAAAGATAGATATGCGAATGGCACTTTTATCGATAAATTAACAAAATGGCATCAGTGATTTTGATTGGGTATTAGTCATATTATATATGTCAAATATTAAAACAGTAGGCTCTTCGTCGAAATAGGTTAAAGTGACTTCTATCTATCAATGGATTTAGAATATAAATGTCAATAAAATAGTATGATATCTTCAATTTAAATAAACAAAAATACGAGGAATATTGATATGATATATTTTAAATATATAATTTTATTTTCAGTATAGATAGTACATTAAAATTGGTAGTAATTATCAATATATATGTATAAATAAATAATATTAATTTAAAACTTAGTAGATAGGTTATATTTAGTAGTGGGATACGACTGCAGCGCTTTATCGCAAATTTCCATACACTACATTCAACTGATTATCCACTTTCTTTATATCCATGGTTTAACCACGGATGTTAACCAGGGCCTTGGCCTTGGGGGATAGGCGATATCGGTAAACACACTTATTACATTCATAACACTCGCTAATCACTGAAGTGAACATCGATCACACTTAGCGCACAGAAAGAGAAGAAGGTGCGTCACCTGTCACCGATGAGTCATCAGAGTCACCCGACACCCGCCACGAGATCACTACATTACCGATTACATAGTTAAGTCGTGACCAGTGGTAATATGATATCGAGGCGGTGTTTGTTTGTTTATAGGTAATCGTCGAATATATTAATATACTTATGAATATATTTAAATTATAATATATTATTATATATATAATGGTATTAAATTTCTATAGAAATAATGTATATATATATATAAATAATAGTATATAGTAATGACATTTCACAAACATATATAAACATATATATATATGTACAGATTTTATGCTACACACCTGCAGTATAAATACTTACATTTATAAATACAATACATTTTAAAATCGTATGCATTAATTGCCATTGAAAATGTGTCATTATCGGTAGCTAATAAACTCTAGAGAGATGGAGAGAGAGGGAGAGAGATAGGTAGAAACGGGGGTCACATTTTTAAATATAAGCTAACAGTTGTGATTTAAATAATGCCGAGCCGAAACTTTCATTTTCGGAAAGAAAAACGAGCCCGACACGAGCCGAGCCGAGATTCTAGCCAAATGAGCCAGATCCGAGTTGAGACTTTAGGTAGACTGATGCATTGCATTGATGCTTTATATTTGAGTATCATTTACATCACTAGTTACCAGTCATATTGCGATTTATCCAGCAATATATATATATATATATATATATATATATATATGTAATAACGCATTATAGTTTAATTATAGTTTAAGCTAATCAGGGGTGAACAAGTGTGATTTTAAGGCGACACGATTATGCTAGTTAAAATATAGAAAGAAATATAGCTATTACGTGAAATATAGTGATATAGAGTGACAATATAGTTAAATATAGTGAAAAAGAATTAAATATAGTAACAATATAGTCAAATAGAGTGAAAATAGATAGATTGGATGAAAAGTATTATATAAAAAATAATTGTCGTAGGACTATATTACCTATAAGTACTAACACAAATAGACCGTTTTAATAGAAATATAGTCCACTGAGAGAGCTTTCATTGTATATTGTGTGATATATAGATTACATAACGATACAATACAAAATACATCAAATAAAATAAGAAGGGCATTAATATGACGGTACACTAACTACTGTGAAATATTATTAGAATAGTTAATTACTTAAGGGAATTCCCGTCCGGGTTATTTAATATTCCGGAGTGCGATAAAGAAAAAGAAACACAACTAAATATGACGTAAGATATATCTATACATAAAACGGTTATGGATATATGTAGGGTTAGAGAATTATTTATAAATCGTTAAAGTTATTTTCAAACAATATACCGCAGATATTATATAATAATATATACACGTATATGTGTCAATCACTGCTTCACTTCGCAATAATAATAATATTAATATTCTATTTCATGTGCACAATACATGCATTTATAAATGTTGTAAAATGTTAAGGTTATTATTTATAATTTATTATTATTATTAAAAATGTACTAATCACTATTAATACATTCAACTAAATTTAACTACATTAGAAAACATCTAATAATATCTATTATAATATAATGCTATTAGCAGAATAGCACCAATATAAATAATATTAATATGACATAACCATAAAAATGCGGAAGCATTAAAAATTGTTATTCAAATAAATTAATATCTTATTATGTGTCTATATATGGAATTGTTTATAAATTGTATTTATTATAAATGTTAATATAAAACTGTTCGACTAGGAATATATTTATAGACACTTTCACGGATTAAAACATTAAGGTAGGACATATAATATAACGGTAAACAACAGAAATGTAACGCCTTCAGATACCCCTGTCGCATAATTTAACATTATATGAATATAGTAAACAATATA
Source organism: Osedax fenrisi (assembly GCA_964019155.1). Lineage (NCBI taxonomy): Eukaryota > Metazoa > Annelida > Polychaeta > Sabellida > Siboglinidae > Osedax > Osedax fenrisi. The sequence goes on from OZ025239.1 coordinate 3,851,698, forward strand.
TAACTATAGTTATTATACTATACAACTATAGTACTATAACTCTACATAAATAACGGTACTCGAAGTATATGCCTATACATATCCACTTGGTAACGGAAGTACGTATACCTACTACTTTCCCCTACCTATAGGTAGGGGTAAATAACCTAATACGGACACCTTAACAATAAATGGTCTTAACATTTTATGACACATTATTTGTATTAAAAAATTACAATATATTAATATTATATGATTATAGATTTTATTGTGATTTTAAAATTTTATTTAATCTTTTAATTCCATAGATAACGGGGGTGTCCGTATTCGGTACCCATGTCCAAATACGGACCCCCTGTATTATAATACGGATACCCTATAAACCACTAGATAAACTATATAGTATTGATGAATCAATCAGACAAATTACAATTACATTATTTATAATTAATTTTATGAATAATTTATTCTAATTTAATTAGTTAATAATTTATTTATTTTTATTATTTATTTAATTAATAATACAATTTAAGTATCTAAATAATACAAAATTAGAAAAATTAGAAAATTTGTGTATCTTCACTATTTCCGTCTAATCCGTAACTCCATCTCCCTAAGTGTTTCTATAACTCTCGCCTCATCTTTTATATTACATCTTTTGATTACTGCAATATTCTCCTTTTATTCTTACCTGACTATCAAATTAAATAATTACAAATACTACAGAATGCGTTAGTACGATCAAATTTTAAAATTTATCGCTTTTCTCAAATATATATTTCTCCATATTTAAAGAGATTGCATTAGCTACCAATACAATTTAGAGTAATATTTAAATCTATTAACTCATAACTCTCTTCACCACAGCCGACCTTAATATCTATCTTCCTTAATCTCTATTCCTACTCAGACCATCTCTCTCCGTTCTACTACTTCTTACCTTCTACATCTATCCTCTAAGCTTAACCTACATACCACTAATATTCGTGAATGGCACATATCGGCCAATTATATATGGAATAAACTACCACATAAACTACGCTCCACTCAATCTACCAACTTATTTAAATCTCTATTAAAATATAACTATTTACTATTGCATTTCCCTGATCACTATTGTTATCACTATTTACAATTGTATTTACTATTTATATTAATGTTGAGCATAGGGGAGAGTGGGGTTGTATGAACAGGTGTCTTGCATGAGCCACTGGAGATAACAATTGTTTGCTACAGCAGAAATTTGATTTAACTGAACTAGTATCGCCATCTATAATTAATACAGTTACGGAAATATCATTTTTAATAAAAAAATAAAAATAGTAATATTTTAATCACATTTTTAACTAAAGTACGTTCAAAAGTAAAAATTCCAGACAAGGTAATATATATTATAACTTCTATAATAATTATTTTATTATTTTCATATTAAATATATGATTTTAATATATAATTAACTTAATATTAATATAAAAATATATTTAAAATTTTAAATAAAATATTTAAATTGTATCAATTAATAATAAAATTTGATATGGGGTTTAGTGAACCACTAAAAATGGGGTTATATGAACATTGTTCAATCAACCAAATATCATATGTTAATATTTATAATATAATATTATAATATTATAATATTAATATTATTATAATATTATAATATATATTCAATGATCCGAATATAAATAAGTAATGATTAAATAGAAATAATATAATTAATTATATATCAATATAATTAATTAAATTAATTTTAATGAGGGTCAATTACTAATTCATAATAATTATTTAAATATTATTTCTAGGAATCAAAAATGAGAAACTATACTCAATAAACTGATAGAATACGTGATAAAACTCTCATGACAAGAGCAATTAAAGAAGTAAACAGGGTATGTTCATTCAACCCCGCCTCTGGTGTTGAATGAACTTTTTAATTTTGTTTTATTAATTGTAATTATGAAATTTTATAAGTATTCCTTATATCTAAAAGTGATATATTAGTTAACTAATATCATATATTATGCAATACAATTAAAATAATTAAGAAAAATTTATTATTACCACAATGATAGCTCTTTATACAAAAACATGGTCATACAACCCCACCCTCCCCTACTCGCTGTATTACTAGTGTTCGTTATTATTAGTTATATTATTTTCGTTTATGTTCCGTTGTATTCTTTTTTTTGTTTTTACGTTAGACGCCTGATTACTATAGCACAAAGATATTTAAAATAAATTAAATTAAATTAAATTAAATTATTAAAAAATGTGCTATTACTCAAACACAATTATATTGAAATACAAATTTAACCAGATACAATATGTATACACATACATATATGTCATATAAGTAAGTCATATACGACTTAAACACTAACTAACTCAATAAGCCACGTGATAGGCTAATAATGATATCACTTTTAAATATTTAATAAATATATATTTAAGAGTGTATACACTCATATATTATATGATGACACCTATACAAGTATATTATATGATAAATATTTAATAAAATATGTTAGAAATAAATATTTATTATTTAATATAAGTTTAATATTATATATATATATATATATATATATATATATCATCATAATAATCATCTTAATAACATAACTTTTTAATTACGATCATAAAATAGATGATTTTATTAACTCATTATCACCCACGCACATACGCGCACACACGCATGTATAAACCATCGATATAAAGAAAGAATTTCTTTATATCGATGGTATAAACATACACATACATTGTACATTCACACACACACATACGTGCGCACACATACACACACACGAGAATACACTCACGCGAGATCACGTGCGTGCGTTATTCTAGCCCCGCCCACTAGTCACGCCCACTATCACCGCTAGAGGGAATTCTCTTTAGATCTATGATCGGTGCACTCGTGTAAACATCACACTCCCCCGCACCTCGTTTACTCGGTAATACAACACCTACAGTGTTATAACGACTTCCCCGTATAACGAAGCATACTACTAATACTACGTCGTCTCGATTCCTTCGCGTCACGTGACTTTACGTTGATTGACAGCACGCCTACCGACCTTTAACCTCTACGTTGACGTTCTATCCCGCAGAGTTGTTGATACATAGTTGCCACGCGTGTTTACTGTATACTATACAGTGTATATAATACTGGTCAATAATGCTTTGATCCGACATTACTGATGAAGAGTGTCCTCGAATGATAGATGCCCCCTAGGTTATATATATATATAGTTAAATATAGTATAATCACGGAGTATAATCTCCCTGCAGGGTATAATATAGTAAAGTGTAGTAAAGTTTAGTATGTCTAATACATTTTGTTGTTGTTGTAAATCTAGTAGGTATCATTCAACAACTGGGTTAAAGTACAACACGGTATCAAGGACATCGTCATTGCTTGTGTATTAAATGCATATATATAAATATATACAAAAATTAGTACTACAAGTTCAAATATTCTAATAGTATATTTTATATTGATACCCTAAATAACTAATATTATAATTTATATATATATATATATATATATATATATGTATAGTATACTATATATATATATATATATATATATATATATATATATATGTATAGTATACTATATATATAGTATATATATATATATATATATATATAGACTATAGTTTAAAAAAATCCTATTTTCAATTCCATAAAGTGCACATTCAAGTTAAGCACATACACGCGCACAAGGTGTGTCGTAATGTGTATGTCACAGTATGTCACCCATACACTATCGGTGTGCAATAAGCTCCCTCTGCGGATCAAAAGTAAATTAGATCAAAAGTAGTCCTTACAATTAAATATTCCGCAAAAGATTGAAAACAATTTTTTTTATTATAATTATTTTTGTTAACAAATTATTTGATTACACTTTAGAGAAATCTAACCGTGTAAATAAACATAAATTATGATTACGCATGTTATATTCGCTAGGTAATACACCGCCACAGTACACTATGTATACATGACCAACACACGTGATATCTCCCGCAATGCACATACGTACACACACACATACTATTGTCCGCATAGATAGATAGATAGGTAGGTCGACAGTTCATTGTATTACTGGTTATATATAAAACAAGAAAAAAAATAACATATAATTATATAACATATATAAACAAAATATATAGATGTTATAACAGTAAGACAAAACGACACGATACAACAAATAAGAAATAAACGAAGAAGTAAAATAAAATTGAAACATTGCAATGTTTCAATTGGATTATAACATGGATTATACGAGCCGTTGAATATTCGGGGGAATAATATATAACTTATCTAATGTTACGTACTACTAAATAAAGGTCATGACCCGAAGTGACGTCACTTCTATGTCCAATAAAGTAAAGGTTTAAATAGTTTGACATTAAATAGGACACCGGTGTTAAACATACTTATGGAATATTATCCCCATAATCGATATATATATATATATATATATATATATATATTATTATTATATCCATATATATATTGTTTGTGTCAATTTATGTGTTTATACCTATATATTTATTTATATTTTATAAAAGATGTATACATGACTAATGATAAATAACTAACGATATTAATTTTTAAATATAATCTTAAATGTATAAAACTTTGACTACCTTACTCTATTACTTGTATATATATATTTGTATCTATTTTATTGTTATGGTTATCTTTTACGTACATTTTATTAAATGATGATTTAGATTTTGAGGAGTTTTTTATATTATTATTTTAGTTCTTTAATATTTGTATTTAATAATTAGCACCTTTTTGATATTTTAATAATATTTGACTTGTTTTATATGATTAGTTTTTGGTGGAAAGCAAATGCTTACAATAATAGAATAGAATACTATTATTTTTTCAAAGGTAAGTCTTGGGAACTACCTATTCAAGTATTGAATTACAAAAGTTTAATGTTGCCAGTAATTACGAAAATATAAATTGTATTGTTATACTTGTTTATTTAGAATTTGTAACCGACATTTTCAAAAATATATTTCAAAAATTTTGATTTTGATTTTTTGATTTTGATTCATTTTATATTATTTATTATACTCGTTTATTGCTTTTATTTATTTAAATTTTTCTCCTCATTACCTTAATGGGTGAAATAATTTATAAGCCATGCTTTTTCATTCACCCAGGCTTTATGCCAAATCTGATGTTATTATAATAATAATAATTATTATTATTATATATTATAAGATACATGTAAGATATTTGATAAGTCTATAGACTATGGTTGCAATAGACATTACGGCTCAACCAATCAGAGTATTATATAATCTATATATATATAAATATATATATATATATATATATATAAATATATATATATATATATATATATATATAATACTTTGATTAGATAAACCGCCTTTGCTTCGTTACAAACTTAAAGCCGACACAATTAAAACCTCTAAGGCTAGTACAATAGGTTCATTGTTAGGTCCTTCAAAGTAACGTAGTAAAGTAGTGTAACTTATAAGGTACAGTTACACTGACGTGTACGTCATAGCTAATAAGGTACACACTACGTCGACGTCAGTCATGATATAGGATAACCAGGCCGATATCGTGTTTGATCTTTGAGAGTGTTCGGTGTTTGGTTACTCAGAGATAAGAGGTTAAGATACGAGGGGATGTCTATTTTTAGAAACATATGTATGTCATCATTTTATTTATACATAACCTATATAGAATTAACTTATAATTTATATAACTTACATATAATTTATATATATATATATATACAGTATAAAATAATAGAGTATATATATATAGTTTTATTTAATACTCAATATGAAAAATGTGTTTATACCTTTCGTAATATATTATGGTATATATATATATATATATATATATATATATATATATATATATATATATATATATTATAATTATATTGTCATCATATGTATTTTTTTATTATTTATTATTTAAATTATTTAAATGTATATCATTATAGCAAACCATTATAGCGATGTCTTAAAACATACAGTTGGCACTTAGCACTTGCACAATAAATAACGCTCCGTCACGCTCCGTTGCGCAATACATCAACTCTAAGACACTATTACGTAATACAGCTTCCGGTACTCAAATGCTGAACCCACCCCCCGTGTGTGTGCTTGTAACACAGCAATGAGCAGAATTCACACATCATAGTGTTACCCCTACCACATCATAGTGTTAACCCTACTAGCACCACTGTACAACACCCCCATTAAAACACCGTGAACAGTGGGCTAATATAATACTATCTATTTAATCATTTTGTATTGTGTAATAAATGTAAACATGTATTGTAATGTATTACCTTAAGGGGTTATCCCACTTTTCCGGCAACTTGCCGGAAATATTGTAACTTTAAAACAATTTTCATTTTCAATTTTCAATGTTATTACATTTCATGTAAGTTGCCGGTGAAAGTAAGGGGTGTTTCCCACTACAATTGTAGTTAACTTGATTAAATCGTTTTAAAATTACAATATTTCCGGCAAGTTGCTGGGCAACTTGTAGTCGGACACGCCCCTTTATACATCATATGTCCGATTGCGTCACATAACAACGCCGTACATACCCTACATGACATATGTCGGTGCACCCGCTACATACTATGTAGACACACCTCATAGTTGCGCAATACATACGTATATATCTTGTGGTGATATCACACAGTTAGCAGATGCGGTCTACGAGGTTTGATCAAACAGACAAGTTATAATTATGTTTACATAAACATATTACTTTATATATATAAACACTATTATTTATGACAAACACATTAACGTTATATCCATCGCAACTGAAGAATATGGAATGCAAAAGTTGTCATTCCGTACATTGTTAAGGTCACTTTTTAGGACGCTACGTATCAGCAGTATACTGCTACACCCCTACACATCTACCACTACATCCCTATAAGGTGTATACACCCCTACACCTCTACCACCACTACACCCCTACATCTCTACCACCACACCCCTACACCTCTACCACCACTACACCCCTACATCTCTACCACCACACCCTTACACCTCTACCACCACTACACCCCTACACCTCTACCACCACACCCCTACACCTCTACCACCAATCCCCTACACCTCTACCACCACACCCCTACACCTCTACCACCACACCCCTACACCTCTACCACTACACCCCTACACCTCTACCACCACACCCCTACACCTCTACCACCACACCCCTACACACCGTGGACACCGATGTAATAATAGTCACCGGAAGTACAACTACTACAACGTATTCCTGTAGTTGACCTGACAGTGGAGGACATGACGTATACGTTGTATTAACTATAGTTAATGTAAGTGTAGTGAAGTGTTAGGGTCCGATGTCAATGGGTTAATACGTAGGGGTTAATGCATAGGGTTATATTTAGGGTATACGACCTATAGGGGTAATATCTAGTGGATGGTGTTTAGATAATAAAGTTCCTGGCCTACTAGATAGGGTTATAGTTTATGGAGCTAAGGTCATGACCCTATACCTAGTGCCACATATGTTATTGTAGGTTGAGGTTTCTATTAATATGAATTATATAACGTATTAAACATAGCATTACAATATATTATAATTAAACTATAACTATAGATATATTTCACACACACACACACACACACACACATATACTATAGTTATATACTATAGTTATATAACTAAAATATAACTATAGTTAACTATATATACTATAATCATATATAAATATATAATGTTAAAGTTATAATATTATATAATTATAAAATGTAAAATAATTAACTAACAAATGCGATGACTCACTATTTCATTATCTAGTCGCAGTTTAGTTTATGGTTTATGGCTTTTATATTTGTACACGATAAATATTCCACTATTAAATATTAGTAATATAATAAACATATACAAAACTTAATAGAATACCTATAATAAAGTAACCTTTATCGGAAGTTGACAACGATATGATCTAGGTGATCTTTGGTCCAGTTACGTACGTAAATAAAAGTAAAGATAAATTTAGTCGCCAGGTGCCGTACCCTGGTATTCGTTAGCTATTCTATTATGATTGTCTAGTCTGCGGTGCGTTTATATAACCGCGGCGGTGTCGACGTCACACCCACAACTTGTACCACGTGACTCTGCAGCGTCTCGCCCACCCGACCACCCGCCCACTCGCTCTTTAAGTAGGCGCCTACCCATACGACCGTGTTTGTTTACATGTTAACACGATGGTAGCGCGGTATGGGAAGCTTCCACCCACGCCTTCATCCGCACCTCTACGCGATGTATACGACACGCCTACTCGGGTGCCTTGTTTAGAGCACGTGACATGGGTCACGTGACATGCGCCATTGTTCTAATGTCACGTGAAAGTTACGTCGTTATCTCGTGGTTCTCGTAAGAAACATGTACATTAATGTATATGTTAATACTATTAACTTAGTAGTTACAAATAACTATTAGCACTAAATTATTAATTAATATATATATATATATATATATATATATATATATATATACTTTATGGATACGATTAGACGATGTAAGATATTATGTGAGACATAAACATGATAGTAAACAATGATACATATGTACATTGTACATTGTACACTTGTACACTTGTAAACATGTAAACTTACCCTGCATGAGAGGAGCGCCTGTTATATGTCACCAAGTTGAAAGCATTATCATGCAATTAGTTTTACACTTAAATATAACACAAGCATAGCATTAAATAATATATATATATATATATATATATATATATATATATATAAATTATGTGTTATTATCTCGCGAAAAGAATTACATATAAGTGAGCTATAATATATTCACAAATAAATACATATATTTATATATAAATACTTGTCTATCTATAATTAATGGTTATATTATTATTGTTTTTTAGATTTCGATTTAATTTAGATTTTATAAGAAGATATATATATATATATATATGTACTACACTGTTGAAGTGTTATGTATTATATAGTTATTTTGCATATATATACACACACACACACACATATATATATATATATATATATATATATATATATATACATATATATGTATTATTATTATTATCTTATTTTATAAGTTTGTACCTCTATTTTTCAGAGCATAACTTTATAATTTAATTAAAACCGAGTTCACACACGTATAAGTTGTATTATGTACTGGGTACATCTGATAAACAAGACAAGCCACGCCTCTTAGTCACGCCCATTAGTCACGCCTCTTAGCCACGTCAACGTTGTAGTTTCCGGTTCGGGGTACAATATAATATGTATGAACAATCACGGAACATAGTTACGGTTCCTATAGGGACAATAACCCTGGTGTTATGATGATTAGAAGCAGTGTTATAGTCGTACGTATAACACGAGTTCAACACATCTCTCAGCCGAGGTGTAGTGTGCGGTATCAGGTGCTAACATTACCGAATTGTTAGTCACCCTATCCGCGCTATCACTCGATATCGGGTCATTACGATAAAGCATTATATAACCACTGGTATTGTTGTACCTATAGGTGTATTGTATACTGTAGTATACTGAAATATTTGAATGATTTAATTATTACAAATAAATATTATTTTTTGAATCTAAGGGCTGAAATACAGTATTTCCTGCAGTATTCAGCCGTCCGTGTGTGCTATAGTGAAAGAGCTGTGTTTTAAGACTGAGTTTGAAAGTATTTGAGAAGTGATGAAGCGAATTGGAAAGGGGAGGGAGTTTTATAGATATCGGCCATAGATGCACCAGGCACGGATATATTATAAAAATGTATAATATATATATATTTATATATATATATATATATATATATATATATATATATCCAGATTATATAATATAGTATGCCTTGATCGCCATAATAAACAAGTATTTAAATAACATTTATTATAAAGTTACTAATAGTTTACCACAGCGATAGAGGAACAATACTGGGCGACACCCTTACAGTGTAGGGCATATACCTATCGAGATACTTAAAGGTGATGCTTCGCTCTCACTTATAAATAGTTTCGTATTAATTGTCGAGTTAATTTAATCGGGGGCGTGGTTCTAAATATAGATCTCCGAATACACCGATCTATAAATAGAACAGTTCATCATTACATCACTCGTGCGCAGGTCGGTTGTAATCACCAGCGTCCCTGGTTACACGGCGCCAGCATGCGGTAACAGGTGACCCCCGACTATGTGACACCCGTGATTACCTTTGACCCCATGTGATGTCGGGTCAAACTAACCGCAGTAGCCCGCGGATGTTTAGTAAAGATAAGGATAAGTAGAAAACAAATATTCACAAAAAAAATTCAAATGATTGACGTATTATATGTATATATTTAATTATAACTTTTCCATTAGATAAACAAAGAGTTTACGTTATGCCATAGCTACTGTATACATATAAGTATATCATTAGTGATGTTAATGATGCTAAAATCTAAAGCACCGATGCAGTCTCAGTCTCGGTTACCTAAAGCACTGATTTAGTTTCAGTATAAATTATCAAAAACAACGTTTAATCAGTCTTAATTTAAAAAAAAAATTGCGATTTCATTTGTGTAATACTGTAATCTGCAAATTATATTTGCATGAAATTAAGTATAAGCTATTTCCACAGATTAAGGAATTTAATTAAAATATATGAATAATTATGTAAAAATCAATATTATACACGAACTAAAAAGCATCATTTCGGCTCGGTTATAAGAATAATGGATCGGCTCGGTTTATTTGGGAAGAGTCTCAACTCGACTAGGGCTCATTTTTTCCAAAAACGAAAGGCTCGGCATCAATAACCAAAAGTATATGCTCGGAATCTAAAAGATCGGCATCATTTACATCACCAAAGCGATAAACTACTGTCAAACTCATGAAAATATAACATTGGATAAGTATAATAAATAAATAATAATTATTATTATAGTTACTGTATTGGTATTTCAAGATAATGTACTATAGTAATATATTGTATATATGGGTAGCAGTCATTTCGTACAAAATCACTTCGTACCAACAACAAATTAAATCTTTAGAAATAAATGTCAAATGTACCATATAGGTCAAATGTTGTTGTTGTGTTACTAATATAAATTGATATATACCCTATAGACTATAGTCTATATTCTACTTGAACTATAGAATATGTAATGCAAGCACCAAAACAATAACAATTCTCTAACGTACAACATATAGTCAATAACTTATTTACCATTCAACATATTTAGATGATATAGGGGAAAGTCCCCGATTACCGACCCCTAAATGATTAGTTGTAATAACTTATTCAATATTAAATATTTTATTTGAAATTTTGTAATTTTAGTAATATAATGGTAATGAATAATGTGGCTATTTTAAATTTTTGATATCATTATATTTACAAGAATATACAGGGGGGTCGGTAATCGGATACATGTGCCTAATACCGACCCCATTCCCCTATTACCGACCCCCTAAAATAATCGTGGTATAAATAATTGTAGTATTATAATATCCAATAAAAATAGTAGATATACATAAATATAATTAATTATAATATGACGTAATTTATTTTTTATTGAATTTATGTTTTAATAATAATATTAAATTTAAATTTAAACTTTATAGTAATTATATTAAAATAGTGTATATTATTATTTAATATTTATTTATTAATACGTATGTATATAATCAATCCTAAATCTATATCAATTATACACAAACAACGTACGACATATTTAAGTAAAATACGGATCTATTTTGATTGGATATTATAACTCACATGGGGTCGGTATTATGGTAATTTAGGGGGTCGATAATATGAAAATCATATGGGTTGCTATAATTAAGATATATTGGTTGAAAGGTATTCAAATTAAATTATTTTTATAATAGTTATAAAATTGTATTGATCTACAATATTATGCTCAGTATTAAGTTTTCTTTTAAATATTAAAGTATTTACATGATTTAAATGATTTAAAAAAAGTTATTATTCAAATATTTAAAAAGTAAAAACAGAATATTACATTTTATCAAATAACAATTGTAGGATTACATATTTTTTAAAACAAAATACTTATTCATATTTATCATTAAATTACTAACAGTTAATGTATATATAATTTTTTTGATATATATTATTGTTACTGAGATACTACAGGGAGTCGGTATTAGGAGGGGGTCGGTAATCGGGGACTTTCCCCTAGATATTATTTTGATTTTAAAATTTTATTTAATCTTTTAATTCCATAGATAACAGGGGTGTACGTATTCGGTACACATGCCAGAATACGGATACCCTGTGTTATAATACGGACACCCTATATACCACTAGATAAACTATATATTATTAATGAACCATAGTTGCAATCATATATATTACAATTACATTATTTATAATTAATGTTATGAATATTTAATATAATTTAATTAGTAATTAATTGATTAATTTTTATTATTTTATTAATTAATAATACAATTTAAGTATATAAATAATAAACATTTTAGATTTATAAATCTATAAATATAATAGTAATACCACTAATAAAGCTATAGCTTTATTAGTGGTATTACTATTATAACACAAGCGATTTTTATGAAAATCAGAATAGTTCATACGCTGCGCGCTGATTGGTTATAGGGTGTCCGTATTAATACATTTAGAGTGTCCGTATTAGGGACTTATATGACTTCTAGATATATATATATATCTAGAAGCCCAGTAAACCAAACTGTTAATATAATATGCTGAACATATGTAATTGTTAATATGTTGAACATATTCATTTGGCTACATTTTTTGTTGTGGTTGAACATGTTGCATTTTGATTATGTTGAGCATATGTAAAATATATTGAGTTGAACAGATGTCATATGTATATATTAAATTATATCATTTAATTAAATTAAAATTGTATTAATTATAATTTTCTTGCATCTCCTTCTTTTTTCTTTTACAATTTGTAAGTTGAGAGTCGATACATTTGTCTATATCTTTTATTACTGCATGTTCATGAATTCTTAATATAGCCTCTATGCTATATATAATTATTAATATAAATATTAATTAATATGTAATTAATATATAAAATAGGGTATATATTTAAACTTTAATTAATATGAATATGAATATTTAACTTATATTTAACTTATAATAAATTAATCTTAACATAATATAAACTAACCAGTTTAAAACAATATATGCATGCAGATATATTGTTATTACGTAATGACCGACTTGAATTTAGTTCAATTCGACATACATGTATATTACATTAATCGATATATCTGCAGACTTCCCTTTATAACATATATATATATATATATATATATAGCACATATATATGTTGTATACATACATAACTTAGCTTCAGATCTTTTATCGGATGTATAACATTATTGTATATGTTAACAATTATAATATAGTATTTAGAATTAGATATGAGTAGTACATATTAATGTACAAATATATGTAGATAAGTATTATAAGTAAGTAATTATTAATAAGTATATATATATATAAATATATATAAATCAATTAATTAATTAAAGAATCGTAATTTATATGCATACATTGATTAACTGAAACATTTATTTCTATTGAAATATATTATATTAATATAATAATAAATATTTATATATATTATATATAATTATTTATTTTAATATTTAGAATTCATAATATAATATTATAAATTAATAGTATTAATTAATTAATTATAATTAATATTTATATAATATAATAATTAATATAAATATTATACACTATATTTAAAATGTTGACAACATTAGTTTCCTTATATTTACACTATTTTCCTAATAGTTAATCATATACATGCTATTACATGGTTATGTAATATTTACATAAATGTAATTATATATAATTTAATTATTTTACAAAAATGTTAAATTAATATGTTCAACATATAACATTTGTATAGAGTTCAACAGATGTGTACATTTTATGAGATTAACAGATTTCGATAACAAAAAATAATTTTTTTTTATATTATAGTAATTCAATATACAATGAGAGAATAATGTGATAAAATATATATATATATATATTAATATTTATAAATTTATACACCATTTTGAATATATGACAATTCAAATTAAGAACTGCTGAACTGATACATATTACACATGTTCAGCATAGTATATTAACAGTTTGGTTTACTGGGAGCATATATGCTTATAACTTAATGAATATTTGATATCAAATATAGAAATTGATCAGCATTCGCTACCATTTAATAATATAGGATTATATATAGTATAGTATAATATAGTATAGTATAATATAGTATAGTATAATATAGTATAGTATAATATAGTATATATATATATATATATACATATATATATATATATATATATATATATATATATATTGAAATAAACTGCCTGTGTTGGCTCAGTGGCTAAGACGTCAGACACACAATTGTGTGCTTAAGCAGTAGGACACGTATTCGACCCTCGTCCGGACCATTAATTAATTTTATAAAATGGGTCTTAAAATATTATTTAGAAGTGATCTTATATAAGTGTGTATAATTAAATATTCGGCTCTCGTTAAAACCATGGATGCCTTAACATGAGAACGGCTTCGAAGGGACATTAGAGCCATTAGAAGTAAGATATCATGTATGGCTAGGAATAGTTGATTATTCGTATCATGGTTAATAATAGTCAGCATAATGGAAGGGGTATTTATAGAAGGGGTATTCATGTAGTAATATAGGGGGCATTCATGTAGTAATAGAGACTTATTAATGTAGTAATAAAGAATCATATTTGTAGTAAAATGATATTTGTTCTAAACATTATTTCACCATAATCGACTTGTACCCGATGTAAACCCCCAAACTACTAATAGGTCTAGACGCCCTCTTCTCTATTGTAGACCAACGTACAATAGTAACGCCCACCTTCGCTCGTAAACAATAGTACTTACGAACAACAATGACAAAGTTACGTGTTAAAGTCACGTGACAGTTAGAGTGGCACAACGTCAATACTGTACAGTGATGGTTATCATAATGATATCCACCCAGGGGTATATTCTACATGCATACATGTATATCACTTCATCACTATTTGTTTATAATATAATGTATGATATAGTATATAGTATATATATATATATATATATATATATATATATATATATATATATACTATATATACTATATACTGCGGTATATAATACATTATAATATAAGTTATATACACTCAAGTATATATAACCGTTTTTTTATTATCTAAATATGTATAATATTATGTATATATATATATATATATTTGCTAATATATATAATATCATAAAAAGATATGAATAAATTACAAATTAACTTCATCCTATAGTAAATAAATTATGCATAAGAATGAACATTATTCAAATTATATCTATATAAAATTTCAATAATACAATATAACTATTTAATATATATATATATATATGGTTTATTTATAGTAAATTGTAACAAATGAAGTTATTATTTGTATATTAGTAACAACACTAATACATAAATAAATAAGTAATAACATAATTTAAAAGTAGAAATAGTAGAAATATTAACGTGTAAAAATATAATAAATAATAAGAATATAAGAATAATAAAATAAAGAATACAAATTATAATAATTATTGTTCAGCACTCGGACACGTATGGGTATCTGTATATCACACATGTAAACATGTAAACATGTGTATATCACATATGTAAACATGTGAACATGTGTATATCACATATGTAAACACATTAACCACATACGTTACTCATGGTAGTTAGTAGCCACTAGGTACTGTTACTAGCTATATATGATAGACTAATTATCGATTGTAATTGGTGTGCGAAAACGTAAAAATAATCAAAAAAAATAATAGATTATAAGAATATATTTAACCCTATACCGGTTAACCTACGTTAAGGGCGATCGTAGAAAATTGAAAATTAACAGATTAACATTGGACTATGTTGTTCTTAATAAATATACCATTAAAATGAAGCACACACATTTTTTAAAATTTTAATTCACACGACAGCCTCGTGAAGTATAACATGTAGTTAGATACAAATTTTACATTATAAAAAATTAATTATAAAAAAATAAGTATTTGAAACCTTTGTTATGAATAATTTGTTATCAAATTTTAACACACTATTTATTTTATAATAATTGAATAGAAAATATAAAAAATAGAATTAAAAAAAAAATGTCCTGGAATTTCTTGGAATTTTAACAGTGCATGTAAAAAATCGTAAAAAATGACTAAAAAAAAGATTGACAGTATGTCGTGTCGTAAAAAATGACTCAAAAAAAATTGAAGTATACATATATTCTTAGAATTTCAATAGCTGTAAGATGCGATGTGTCCAAAAAAACTATTTTTTCTATGATCACCCTTAACCTACGTGTAAACTCAAACTCTAGTGAACTCAATAATTATTGAACGAAACTACAATATGGATGACATTCCCCGTTACGAGCACAGACATATATACATAACACGTCTATATTATCAGTTAAAACTAGGACATCTTATGAGATGATAACTCTTACATATATTCTATTAATTATCAACAAATGTTATACTCTATTTTTAATTTAGTAATTGATAAGTTATAAAGAAAATCTATACAGAAGAGATCCTAATATAAATGATATTTTTAATGAGAATTTGTATGAGGACGAACCGATGTATTAGAAATAGAATTAAAAGAAGCAATCAGATATACATAGGCTTATACAGATATATATATAATAGAAAATCTCCAGGTTGCGACGGAATACCTATATAATTCCTAAAAGCAGGAGGTGATGAGGCTATAAGAGTCATGTCGAGTCTGTGCAATAGCATATGAAAAACAAAGATATGGCCAAATTACTGGAAGAAATCAATATATGTTCCTATTTACGAAAAGGGCGATAAAAAAGAATGTAGAAACTACAAAACAATCGCCTTAATATCAAATGCAAGTAAAATACTTCTGAGAATATTGCAGAAAAGACTTGATACCTTTATCATCCGAACTACCAATAGAACAAGCCGGGTATCGAAAAGGTAGAGGAACTATAGACCACATTGCTAACTTGATATTGATCATGGAAAAAGCTAGAGATCATCAAAAATAACTCTTCGTGCATGAAGAGTTCTTTTACATGTACTTCATTGACTACAAAAAGGCATTCGACTGTGTAGTTCATTAAAGACTATGGTGCACTCTCAAAGATATGGGAGTACCTGAGCATCTGATAGTAGTGCTGATAAATCTATATACAAATCAAGAATCGACTGTAAGGACAGAGTATGGTGAAACAAGCAAAATTCCGATTGGTAAAGGAGTACGGTTAGGATGCATCCTATCTCCATTGCTATTCAATATCTATGCGGAAAGAATAATGCGAGATGTCCTGGAAAAGTTGGATAAAGACATTAGTATAGGTGGAAGGAAAGTTACAAACCTTAGATATGCTGACGATACTACATTGATAGCAGAAACAAAAGATGATCTCAAGGATCTAATTACAAAAGTCAAAAGAGCAAGCGAAGAAGCCGGCTTATATTTAAATGTCAAGAAAACAAAGGTAATGACTACAGGTAAATTGGACCATATAATAGTAGATGATAACAATATCGAAATCATTAATACATTTATCTTCCTGGGAATAAAGTAGGTAATTATGTATATGTATACTAATTCAGTTATTAAACAGTTATTAAATTTGATATTTTTTACCTTTGAAATAATAATAATTACTATTAGTGATCAAATATCTCACCTATATGAAATTATATTTAATCCGAAATACATTTTATTTATATCTAATCACTAACAAATATTTAGTAAATACTCGAGTATCAGATCTAAAATTAGCACCTATATTCTGATCATATTAATATTATTAGAAAAAGTTAGATATAAATCGTATATAATTCCTATTAAATATAACTTCATATATGTAGACACAATCGTAGTTATATCTCTATAAAGTAACATACGCTGCCGGTACAATCATGTGCTGTAAACACATGTCATTAGCTCTGATTTCAACAATTTTTAATAAATGAACAAATTAAATTAGCGATAAATAATTACAATTATATATAAAGTATGTATCATAATATATATATATATATATATATATATATATATATATATATACTTTTCTTATATAATATTCATTTTTCTCTATTTATTTATATCTACTACCATTCATAATAGCTAAATATCCAAATATCGATTACCATCTATATGCATATGACATACAACTATATATGTTTCTTCCCGCATTCATATTGAATTGAATTGTTTATTTAAACACCAGTATAGCGGGTACCTCTCTGGTGTATAACAATAACGAAAAATAATAAAAACAAACGAATAGAAATACAAAATAACAAAAATTTAAATTAAATTAACTTAGATATATAGATTAAATAACGCGTATACAAAAATAAATTAAGAAGTGTTTAAATAATGTTTTAGTTTCTTTCTAAAACAATATAAGGATTGGACCTTCCGTAAGTCATACTGTAGGACGTTCCATATACGAGGAATAGCGGAGGAGAATGCCCGATTACTAAATCCGTTAAATAAAGTATTGCTCTCCAACAGTATTGCATCAGTTGTTCGAATCTGCTTCAGTATGCAACGACGTTTCAGTTGATTATGTAGATAGTCAGGCTTACCTAGGAATATAGATTTATGAGTTAGACAGATTAAACAATATTTTCATCGCTTTCTAAATAATATCCATTTAAGATTATGTTGGTGTTCATCTGTTTTCAAATGTTCACTACGATTGATATTATAAATAGGGCGTCAAGAAGCGCGAATAATTCTATCAATCTTTTTGACCTCTATAATCTTTAAGTCACTAAATAATGATCCGCAATAATCAATTCTGGATAATACTAGAGCATTAATAAGTAGCTCACTAATACGCTTAGAGCAATACTTTCTAATATGTCTAATCCTACGTAGATGAAAGTTAGCATATTTTGATATAGAATTAATGTGAGCATCAAAATATAATGTAATATCGAAGATAACTCCAATATTAAGAACTGAAGCAGAAGGATGTATAACCCTACCATCAATGATTACCGGTGGAAAATTAGTATATATATACTGAGGTATATACTAAGGTATACCTTATATATACCTTATATACATTTAGTAGTTCGGTTTTAGAGGTATTTACTAGTAGATCGTTTCTAAGAAGCTAATTTATGATTTTAGATGCACATTCCAGAAGTTCCAAGTTGGAGTTAAGCGAGTTAACAGGAATTTTAATAATTAGCTGTATATCATCAGCATATATATGGTTGGTAATATTAGGAAATTTACTAATAATATTAGATAGAGGACGCAAGTAAATGGAAAATAATAAAGGTCTGAGTACTGATCCCTGAGGAACTCCACATAGTATATCAATGGGAAGCGAAATGTAATCATTCACTTTTACTGATATATATTTATATGATAAATATAAACACATACTTTATATTTATTTTATATATGTTAATGTTTTATTAATACATTGTGTAATACATATATAATATAATAATGTTTCCTTATGAATTCTATTACATGTTATTCATCAATATTATATTTTTAAATAAAAAAAATAATTATCTATTATAATAGTATTCGTTGGATGACATTCTGCGAATTATAAATATATATATATATATATATAATATAATTCAGAATTGTGTATAAGAACCCGGATAGATATTGAAGCAAAGCTTATGATCATCCGTTGAACACAATTATGAGTATAGTAATAAAAACAAATTAACTATGGAGATTGTATTTAAATTATAATGATAACATATAAGTCTTATAGAACTTTAAAACAAAAATTAAAAAAAAATAATTGTTATAAATAAATTTAAAATTTGTAACAAAAACTAGGGATGGGTAAGATAATAAATTGTTCAAGTCTGAAACAACATAAGATGAGCATGAACCAATAAACAATACACTACAATCATATCTACACTTGCCACAATAATAACACATTTTCAATGTTAATACCAATGCAAAAAAGACGAGTTATATTAAGTCAAACCCTCTCATCGATTGAATACAAGACTGAATATATTATTCTCTGAAAACATTACAATATTCATATCATTAATCCAAATTTAAAATCGATAAATTGTATTGAAGCACAGTATTACATTTAAATAAATATATTTAGTATATGCCTGTGTGGCTCAGTGGCTAAAGCGTCAGACACACAAGCAGTAGGACACAGGTTCGAGCCTCGTCTGGACAATTAATTAATTTGATTGAGTGATCTTATATAATTGTGTATAAATAAATGATCGGCTCTCGTTAAAACCATGGATGCCTTAATATGAGAGCGGCTTCGAAGGGACATTAGAGCCATACATGGTTATAAGTGAAAACTTCATGTAAGTTCCTGGATGGGATGAAAGGACTCCACCAAATAAAAATAACAATAAAAATAACAATAACAATATGATGTATTGAAGTAATTAAAGTATAATGTCATTAATATATACATTTTACTATAATCATAATTTCATATTAAAATGTCATCATTATTAAATAACATATAAAATAGTAATTGATAGAAATAATAATATAAAATAGTATAAATATAAAAATATTTTCCGCACTCAATTTATAAAGAGGTATTAATTTTGCTATTTTAAAAGCATCAGGAAATATTCCATCATTTAAACATCTGTTAAAAATAATGGTTATTAGAGGCGATAATTCATTTTAATTAATTTAATTAGTCGCATATTTAATTGCGTTGAATAGATGCTATATTTATTTTTAGTATGTGAAATTAAATGATTAACTTCAATAACGCATGTACTTGTAAACAATATTGAATTAACTTGTGAATCTATATATTTAAAACTATCATATGTAAAATTATTTTTAATTATATTAGATAACTTCGAACCAATATATATATATATATATTTAATATAATTTAATATAAATATATTTAAACACACTAATAGTTAACTATTAGTTAACTAACAATTGTTCGCGAATATAGATTAGGTTAACAACATATCTTATATTTTGCTTAATTGCTATATATTATCTATTTATGTGCGTACCCATGATCGTATATGCGTACAGTTCATTTACGACATTGTGAAGTAATGGAAGCATTACTCTCCGTTACAGATCCTAAACACCAGCTATCCATATCTATCCCTGCACACGCCCAATAGGCGTCACTACCAGTACCGGTGTCGTATAATAAAACCACGCCGTATTATGTAACGACTATAAATGTCACGCGGCAATAAAACAGACGATATTTCAATAATAAACACACTAATCGCTTAGATTATAACCACATACATAACTAATACGTATACCTATATCGTATAACCGGCACATCGATGAGTCACGCGATAACCATTCGTCACGTGGTATGACGTACCTATAAGCACGTGACGTATTCATCCTATAGTGACTAGCGGAGTTCTATACAGGCGGTCGCGAACTAGTCCATCGAGATAGTTGTTACGCCGTCTGATGTACCTATAAGCACGCACAGATAATAGAATACGTGACGTAATAAAGAGGGGTATCGTTAACTCGTTCAGGGATGATTCACGACCACTTTTTATTTACGATTTCGATTAATAATACGCGGATTACAAACCCGCTTACTCGTGCAGTTCGTAGAGGTCATCAACATTAAGGTAACCACTAAAGAGGGTTCGTTAATAGCTATTGTTATCACAGTTACCCACGTTCAGTGCACATCACCACTCGACCCGTATACCGACATGATCTAATGTTATTTACTACTATAGTATACTATTTACTATAATAGTACTTATAGGAGTGTGAACATGTTGGCCGTCATTCATCTCAATGCTAGACTGCGTAGTCCTATTAATGTATCCATGTATAGGTATATATATAGGTATATGAGATATCGCATTATTGTAATACTATTGAATACTATATAATATATATATATATATATATATATATATATATATATATATATATTAAGATATATCATAACTTAAATGATTCTCAATGTATTAAAGTTGAAATAATATCAGGTTACATGACTATAACACTATTTGTAATATACAGATCACCTACTTTTAACTTAACCGACTTTTTATCAGACTACTATAACTACTTTACAAACTGTCCAATTGATGAAAATATATCAATAATTGGTAATTTCAATAAAAAGATGAATATAACTACATACGATTTTATTGAATTCAATAAACTATTTAACTCTTTAAATCATAAACAACATATTAAATTCCCAACTCACATAGGAAACCTACTAGGAAACATTCTCGACCTCATATTGACTTTACAAGAATCTACGATTACTTCTAATATACATACAATCACTAATACCATAGCCGATCATTATACGATAAAAAGCAACATAAACTTCCGAAAAAATATACTGATAATAAAAAATTGATTAAATTGAGATAACTTTCACAAATATACTACGATGCAATTAAATTTGATTTTACAAATACTTATTGTTTTCAAAATATAACAAACTTCAATGATTCATTAACTTCACTAATTAATTTGCATGCACCAATAAAAAGTAAAACTATTATAAATAGAACAAATATATCCTGTATAATACATCAATCTTTAAATATTCTTAAATATAATCTTAGAAAAACAGAAAAACTCTATAAATTTAATAACTCTACAGATAATTTGAACAGATTTATATCATTATAAACATCTATACTACAACAATAAATTACTTATGTTTACTAATAATCCAATAAAAACGTTCAAAATCGCATACAAGCTATTATACAAAAATACTAAAAATAATATTAACGATATACCGTTTAAACCAGAAGATTTCTCAAATTATTTTATTCTAAAAGCATTGATATATGATAAAAAGTTGAAATAAATATAACGAAACAATCCAACAATAACCCATATACTTATGATCAACTACTTAATGAGTATATATAACTATGCAATTTTAGATACCCTACTGATGATGATATTTCTACTCTTACCGAGCAAACTAATTCATCTTCAATACTTGATCCTGCCCCATAAGTTAAGGGTGATCAATTTTTTTTTTGTGGACACATTGCATATTATAGCTATTGAAATTCAGAGAATATATGTATACTTCAATTTTTTTTGAGTCATTTTATACGACACGACATATTGTCATTTGTTGTTGAGTCATTTTTATCATTATTATCATTATTGAGTCATCAAATTGATAACAAATTATTCATTACAAAGGTTTAAAATACTTATTTTTTTATAATTTATTTTATATATAGCAACATTTGTATCTAACTACATGTTAAACTTCACGAGGCTGTCGTGTGACCTTAGATTAATTAAAAAAAAATGTTGTGCTTCATTTTAAGGGTATATTTATTAAGAAAAACATAGTTTAATGTTAATCTATTAATTATCAATATTCTATGATCGCCCTTATCATAAGTGAACTTAAAACAATTAATCATTTCATTACTCCAATGATACGACAATTACTTACCGACTGTATAAAAACGAATACAATACCACCATATTTCAAACAAGCTTCCATAACTCCTAGAATGAAGAAAAGTAATATTAATATTAATGGCAATATTAATATTCAATTGCCTACATTAGCTAAAATATTCGTACGAATAATTAGTAATCAATTAACTAACCACCTAAATAATAACACTATTTTTGATAAATATCAATCTTGATATATGAAATTACACAGTACTGAAACAGCTCTACGTTACTGACTACATTCTACATAATATTGATAATAGCACTCCTGCGCAAATAATTGACCTTGACTTATCTTCCGCCTCAGACACATTTGATCGATGTATAAATTTAAACCGACTAAAGATACTAAACATTAACAACGATGCATTACATCTACTGATAGACTACATTACCAACCGAACATACAACATAAAACTCAAACCCTTGTCTCCCAATAAACCCATTTTATTTGTAGTACCATAATGTTGAAGTACCAACAATTAATAAATATCAAATAAATCCCGTTTAAATAATTGTATCATTGATTTTCGCAATTGGATGACAACTAATTACTTATTTCTTAAGTCAAATAAAACTACACTGTTAAACATTTCTAATAAATTATCTCACTTTCCCACAATATATTTAGATGACACTATAATATATCCACAATACTCAACAAAATATTTAGGAGTAACTCTAACAAACAACTTAACTATGACTACACATATTAATTCAGTAGCTAAATCAACGACTACTCACCTTATTCAACTATGCAAAATACGGAAATCTCTACCATCTAAAACAGTCTACATATTTGCAAATGCTTTAATTTTTCCCATACTCGACAAATACTCTACTTTACTTACTAATCAACTAAAATATAACTACTACAACTAGACCGAATCATACAATCTAATATTCGACTTATTTTTAATAAACGGAAATTTGATAGATGCTCTATTTCATCGCTAATGTCTTCTCTACAAATGCTATCAATTACGACTTACGAATTATTAAAATAATACTGTTTTTCACAATAAATACTCCAACATACTTAACTGACCTACCTCATTTAAAAACATCTACACGACCACTAATAAACTCGAACACTAAGATCCTTACGCTACCTACTATCAACAGAATACAACATGTCGGAAAAGCTTTTCTGTATATGGCTGCATATACGTGGAATAATCTTCCAGACGATATACGGAAATACACCATATATCTAAGAAGCGATATATCACTTTAAGGGTATACCCTTAAATACTACCTTACGTAATATGTTTATTTAACTTATATATTATAATTTATAATACATTTTATTTTCGTTTATATGTTATTCTTTTTACCGAGAGAATATGCTGTATCTATATATGCTTTTCCTTTTTATTTGTATACTATTATCCACTCACTATTTATTATTATTATTACTATTGTTATATATATATATATATATAAGTAACATAACACTTAAGCTATATACATAATACTATAGCTATTATATTTGTGTATAATAAATCAGAATTATATATAGTAATTTTATTATTACGTAATTATAATTTTATATTTTATATAATTGTTCTCTATATTGATATTTTATGTTTACTTTTATATAATTGTGCTTATTCAAAATACATTATTTAACAGAATTTAATTAGATTAACATGTATGTTAATATGTACTATAGTACATATAGTGTATAGGTTTATCCAGTCATTATTGGACTGCTATAGAGGAATTCGTTGTATCGAGAAAGGGGACGTTATATTGAAATGCAACGTCATCAAGCTTAATATCAATATAGTTCGATATATGGATATTCTTAATTACAATTTTAACAAACTCTTAATAATATCGATAACATACCGAATTAGTAGGAACTACTTGAATTGCTAATTATCGATATCACAAAGCGCTGAAAAATGGAGGTGATACAAGCATTGATAGTCACTTATATAGAAGCTTTCTTTACAACGATGGATACAACATTACACACCTCTATGGTTTTATAATACATTTATATTTTATTACCTACTTTTATTATTTGTATTCTATATATACACTTTTAGGAAATCATTTATGATTTATTTAAGTGTCTAAATAAACATTCAATCAATCAATCAATACATTTAAATATGTCTGTTTTAGGTCTGAAAACAATAATACTAGCTATTAAGCCTATAGGCAATCGGTGTCTGATGGATATTTATGTCAATGCTTTAATTTAACACAATAGTTTTCAGTAGTTTCTTGAAGTTTATGTTATGCGCTAATACGTAATCTTTATACACTTGTTATGTAATAGTGTTATGTAACACATTAATTTAATAGTTAATTTATTATATTATTAGATCGTTTTTTATTTCTAAATAATTTAATCATAAATATAGGGGAAAATAACCGAACACGGACACTGCCCGAATACAGACACATACAAAATCGCGTGAGTTATAATATTAATACCACCAATAAAGCTAAACCTAAACAAATTATTATTTAGATACTTAAATTGTATTATTAATTAAAAAAATAATTAAAAAAATAAATTATTAACTAATTAAATTAGAATAAATTGTTCATAAAATTAATTATAAATAATGTAATTGTAAATTGTCTGATTGATTAATCAATAATATATAGTTTATCTAGTGGTATTTAGGGTATCCGTATTATAACACAGGATTTCCGTATTCGGACATGGGTACCGAATATGGACACACCCATTATCAATAGAATTAAAAGATTAAATAAAATTTTACACAATAATTTCTATAATCATATAATATTAATATATTGTAATTTTTTAATAAAAATAATGAGTCATATAAGGTTAAGACCATTTATTGTTAAAGTTTCCGTATTAGGTTACTTTCCCTTACGTGAAGTCAACGTATTAAAAAATATGTTAAATTATAATTATGAATTAGAATTTGTATTAAATAACATTAACAAATATACATTAATAATAGATAATATATATATATATATATATATATATATATATATATACATATATTAATATACTTATATTAATTAGATGAATTTGGTGAATTATATTATGTAATACCACTTAAATTAACATTTGTAATATTTGTAATGATTTATTAAACCTTTATGAAGGTAAACCTAATAAACAATCTGTGCGGTTATATTGTGCGATTATAGTTTATTCCGCTTGTTGTTATTTCTTTATTCTACATCCGGTTTAGATTCACTAGAGCGTAACATCCGGGTTCACGGACTCTGCGGTATCCGTGTAGAAACTTAAGCTAAACTTAGACGGGTTACAGTTATTCGATATAAACTTTCTACGTGTCCCCTATCGAGAGTAAGACAGCATCATAGTATTATTAAACAATATTCATAATAATAATACTATTTATTTGTAGAATTTCAATTGTTTTCTGTTTCGGATTATATAGAATAAGCTTTAGTTTATAATATTGATACGCCTTTTCCTCCTAGATAGTTTCAAAATAATATAGCATACGAATATTTCTCGTTTTTAGTTAATATAATCAATGCATGCGATATTCATTTTCGTCACCCTCCCCCCTTACATCTTAAAGGTATACCTTATATAGTGTGTACACTGTACACTGTACACTGTACAACTATAGTGCATTGAAAAAACTCCATAGCATCATTTATACAGGCGATATTTGGTATATATTAGCCAATAAAGGTACTGTTTTATTGTATGATAGATAACCATTAACATGTGCATAGTCAAATGATGTATATATATATATTGTATCGAGTTGCGGTCTACCTGACTGTGGTGTTGTAAGGGTAGCTAGCTCTACCCCAGTTACGTCACGTGATCATTGTTGTAGGTCACGCGATTAGTCATGATTACATCTTAACAACAAAATCACAATGTCAATATCACGTATTCACTATGAAGTCCGAATATGTTACCAAAAAGAATTAATTAAAAAATGTATAAACTTTTTAAATATAAACGATCATTGAAACACAATTATACACTGTTCACTGTACATTGTACAGTGAACATCGTACATTATACAGCGTAGAAGTCCATGTCCATGCACATGCATGTCACAACCACTGCACATCACACCGCTAGCACCCGTCCGTCTGTCTCGTTACGTAGCTACATCTTAGAGACGAACCTTTATTACGTAATTGTAGTAGTATTACGATCAGCACCGGAACTCTCCTGCTATTGTTTGTCACGTGTTATCTTCCCACTACAACTGTACTATACGATATGTTCATCACATCTCTTATCACACTTTCTATACGAAATAATATAGATTAAAATCTAATACATTTAAATCTTCTATCAACTAAAGTGATTATTGATTATGAAGTTGAGGTATTAAGCTATCCATGCGATCTATTAATAGATCTGTAGAGTTTAGTTCATATGATATTAAATGTATTAGGAAACAATTGTAACGCAATCAAATAATTAAGCATGCCCTTGTATACATTATATATTCTATTGTATACAATATCGTTAACACCTGATAACAATGACCCCCACCGTCATTACGCCTTACGTGCCTCCGACATATCTCTTCGCTGGATCAACTGTTTTATTAATTTCCGAAGTAACTATTTAAATCGCCGTAAAGTGAAGGATGGATATATTAAAATGGCGTGATGACAAAACTAAATTGATCTCATAAAATACTATATATTAATGATAAATTCATACGTTTGGAAATTGTCCTTCGTACTTTATTGTAATAATCTACTTATGCCATACGAACAAAATTATATTATAATACATTAACAACACTATTAAAAACAATATTAATAACAATCACTATATACATTATGTGTTCACTATTCATTATGTGTATTGGTATCTAGTTTATTATCGCGTGTGTATATCGGTATGAATGTACTTCCGGTTAAGCTGCATTATAGGCTTAATCTAATACATCAATCAACCTATACACCGATTCAGTTTTTACTAAGATGAAGTCATTTTTATATACAAATAATCATCAAATATTTGATTAAGTAAATATTGAAAGTTAATTAAAGAAACATTTTGACATATATAAAATACTATTTAGTATATCATTTCCTATATATATATATATATAGAAAATTATTAGGAAAAAGTATTTTATATTTTTAATTATTCAAAATATTGCTGATATATCCAATAAACTGATTTTTTTATTACGTTTTTAAATTTATGAAAAATGTCAACTTAAAATCTTTTCAAGAATATACAAATGTATCGATAAAAATATAACACTATATTATTAAAAAAATAAAGCATTCTAAAAATTATATATATAATTTCTATATTTGTTATCAAATATTCATTAAGTTATAAGAATATATTTAGAGGTCATATAATTCCCTAATACGGACACCATATAACCAATCAGCGCGCAGTGTATACCTTCATATATGAACTATTCTGATTTTCATAGAAATCGCGTGCGTTATAATATTAATACCACCAATAAATCTAAATCTAAAAAATTGTATTATTCTTGTATTATATGCTTAAATTGTATTATTAATTTAAAAAATAATAAAAATAAGTAAATTATTAACTAATTAAATTAGAATAAATTATTCATAAAATTAATTATAAATAATGTGATTGTAATTTGTTTGATTGGTTCATCAATAATATTTAGTTTATCTAGTGTTATACAGGGTGTCCGTATTCTAATACAGAGTGTCCGTATTCGGACATGGGTACTGAATACGGACACCCCTGTTATCTATGGAATTAAAATATTAAATAAAATTTAAAAATCACAATAATATCTATAATCATATAATATTAATATATTGTAATTTTTGAATACAAATAATGAGTCGTGCAATTTTAAGACCATTTATTGTTAAAGTGTCCGTATTAGGTTACTTTTCCCTATATATACAATACAACATTATATTCAATAATAAACAATATTATTATTTAAAAATTGATCCAAGATTATTAATTTAAAACTTTACATAATTTAATTATGTTATTTTTATGATACTATTATGAACTAATTATTAAATGAAAATAGTAATATTCTATTATTCTATTTACATATTTATTAAGCATACATAGATATATGGATTATACAATGCTGAATTAAAAATAATTATATTAATTATATAATTATATAATTATGTTTTAATATATTCGTTACATTTTATTTAATATAAATATATGTTCTAAGAAATAGTTATTAACAAAATACCATTATATTTATTACATAATCAATTTTATAACCAATGTTACACGAATATTGCTATATATAGCAATATATGGGAATATAGCCATATATGGGAAACCTAAATTATATATATGCGAATGAGATAATTCCAACTTCCGGTATCTCAGAAACTCGCAATCTCATAAATATCGATATTTTAAGTTTGGTTTTATATATATGTGCATGAAAATCATAGACACTTTCTTTATGTCGAACATATATATGCTTTATATGTCGAACATACATATATATAGCTCTATATAGAGCTATTTTCTCGATTCTGAAACTATCGATTGTATATATATATATATCGAGCATCCATGTTTACACCGATATGTAGGCCAATATGAAACCTATAATAACATATTAGCGAATATCTGACTCTATCTCACATATATTTAGATTAACATTAATTAATGTAATCATTACATATTATTCGCATCGTTATTTTATTCTCCCTCTAAACGCTACCACATCACCCTATATTGCTAACCAGTAATACTTGTACTAATATCTATAAATAGATAAAGAGCATCAATACAAGAGACATAATTTATTATGTTGCGGTAGATCGGATCTAAAGATATCTATTTATAGAAGCGTTAGACGCCCATCTCTAATAGGCTTATTTAATGGCTTATCACTATTACGTGCTAGATCTCTTGTTCTCGTGTTGTTATTGTTGTCTTTAATGATGACGATACTTATTCGTGATGACTCATAGTATTGCATAATACCTGTAGGTGTATCGCTACGTCACATAAGTAATAGCATAGTTTCTAAACTAGTCATAGACTATGACTATTGGTTAACCGTATATAGTCATAGTTGAGTAGTGGTAGTTATTGTTGTTTTTGTTGTTGGAAGTATTTTTTTAGACACGTCATTAATAATAATGATTCTGTAACGTGTAATTTTCGAATAATATATATCACATATAGAATACAATAGCGAATAAAAATATTATATATATAATATATAGAGAGTTATATATTATATATAATAACTCGCATAGAAATAATCACGATGCGAAAAAATGTTCGTCGATCAGAATTGTGTATAATTTATTTTAAGGTATACCATGTATACATAGAGAGAGTTTATCATAGCGTATAAAATAATTTTACGAGTACTTTTTAAATGTTATACTATAGTCTACCTTTGGGCTTTGTTAGTACTATAGTATACAACTATAGTAGTAGACTAGTACTAGTGTATTATTGATAATCATAAGCTTACGCTTGCAATGTTAAACGTATTGTATGCCGATCATAGTCCTAGTAGACCTCTCTATCTATCTATATATATAGTACTATAGTATAGTACTATAGTATAGTACTATAGTATAGTACTATAGTATAGTACTATAGTATAGTACTACAGTATAGTACTATAGTATAGTACTACAGTATACAGTATACAGTGGTTGCGAATACAAATTAGAAGTCATATTTAATTGTAATTATCTGTATTCAATTAATATTTAATAAATAATATTTATAAATAATTGTGTAATATGTTGTCAATTGTTTCGTAGAATATGTTTACGGAATTGAATTGAAAGTTAAACACTTAAATAAATCATAAATGATCTCTCAAAAGTGTGTATATATATATAGATATACAAATAATAAAGTAGGTGATACCATTTAAAATATTAAAATAATATAACATAAACTGGAAGGAAATACAGTGATAATGACAAACAATATAAGTATTACATGTTACCACATGAGATCAACCTCTGAATATTTTTATTGAATGTTTTATGTGCTTTGATTGATCTAATATTTGGTGAGAGTGAATTCATTAGCTTATGACCACTATATCTAAGGGCCTGATTATTACTTTTTGAGGGACGGAGAACTAGGGTAGAGAAAAAATGAGAAACATTGTTTCTATCAGATAGAAGTGAGATCTTGGTACTATAGTAAAATACCCCTATAGGGAAAACACGTAATACTCATTACCAAGTTATATTGCCGATGAACGTAATTTAAACTTTTATTTCACGGTTGAGTGATTACAACGATTACAGGTTGACCGGAAGCAACTATTTAGTTTATTGTAGAACATAGAAACGCCGACAATAGTTATTAATGAATCATCGTATGAATACATACGCAACTGAATATAGTATATAGTCTGTTAACAAATCACAGAATCTAACATAGGAGAAGTTATCCGCATCGAAGTGAAATGAGAAAGCATACTATGTCCTGCCCTCGGTGTCTCTTATTGACATATGCTACATTTATAATCTAGGATGAGAGAAATAGAATATTCCAAGTATACTGTATATATGTCCTATAGGACACCGTCATGTCACGACTATCTCATATAGACCCGAGATACGCGAATATATGTGTATTTAGTAAATCTACTATATATTTTGTTATCTCTTCACGTTGGAAATATCGTAATATAGACTACACCCATAGATTGCGATATAACATAAATATAATATTAAATGTATACCTTGAGGTATTCCTCGAGATACTTACGTACATAAGTGTATACATTCTACAATTATAACAAACACGTACAAGGGAAATATTGTGGTGTTCCACAAGTCTCTGTCCTCGGTCACTTCTATTCATAATTTATATATAACCTATTAAATCAATATTTCTCAAATGTCCTCACAAATGGTAGTGAAAATAACCTAATACGGGGGACACTTTAACAATAAATAGTCTTAACATTTTACGACTCAATATTTTATTCAAAAATTACAATATATTAATATTATATGATTATAGATATTATTATGATTTTAAAATGTTATTTAATCTTTTTATTCAATAGATAACGTGGGTGTCCGTATTCGGTACCCATATCCGAATACGGACACCCTGTGTTATAATACGGATACCATATAAATATATATATATATATATATAACTAGATAAACTAAATCAGATAAATACAATTACATTATATATAATTAATTTTATGAATAATTTAATATAATTGAATTAGTAATTAATTTATTAATTTTAATTATTTTATTAATTAATAATTAACAAGTTAAGTATCTAAATAATAACATTTTTATATTTAACTTCATTGATGGTATTAATATTATAACGCACGCTATTTTTTATGAAAATCAGAATAGTTAATACGCTGCACGCTGATCGGTTATAGGGTATTAAAACATCTAGAGTGTCCGTATTAGGGACTTATATGACCTCTAGATATATGCTTATGACTTAATTAATAATTGATAACAAATATAGAAAGTATGTATATAATGTTTAGAATGCTTTAGTTTTTAATAATATATTGTTATGTTTTATATCGATACATTTGTATATTCTTGAGAAGGTTTTAAATTGATTTTTTTTCTTCATAAATTTAAAAACGTAATAAAAATCAGTTTATTGGATATATCAGCTTTATTTTAAATAATTAAAAAAAATAAAGATCACTTATTTAGACTTGTATATTATTATGAATCTTTTATTCGTTAAACATGTATTTGTAGGATTTATGGTTTCTGATATACCGAGAGTGTCCGTATTCGGTTACTTTACCTTACATGTATATACATATGTATTTATATATATATATATATATATATATATATATATATATATATATATATGTATATATATATATATATATATATATATATATATATATATATATATTCACATTTAAGAAGAAATACTCGGGGATATAGCACACCAATCAAATGTTTACACTAGGTTGGGTTAGGTTGATATATATATATATATATATATATCTTTTTACTCTGGCCATATTCAGGTAACATTGTTTATGAAACTTTTAAATATATTAATATCATGTTATTTTCGTTTTTTTTTATTATTCTTTTGTTATTATCTAGGTTGCTGTTTTAAAGTTGCGCAAACATTATTTTCCGCAAACCTATTTTTAACTCGAAAAATGTAATATTACTCTATTATAAATATTTAATATATATATCAACCGAACTTATTCTAAGTCTCCCTGGTTTAATACTGAGCTTATTAAACTAAGGCAAATACTTCGTAGACTACAACGTAAATATGCATCCTCTAAATTTAAATCTGATCTTATTGTATTTAAAGTTTGTCGATCGCTTTACAGAATAAACTTTTCTCTATCAAATCGTCACACTTCACTGATATGCTCGGTAGTTATGGAATATATTCTAAGCAAGCTTACAAATTATCTTTCACCTTATTAGGTAAAACCCAGACCAAGCATCTTCCAGACCAACCTGATTCAGTTATTTGTTCCTTGTTTGCCAATTTCTTCCAACAAAAATTTCTAGTATTATCAATGTACTTCCAAACATCAACTCGGTACGACTCATTCACAATTTAACATCCAATCTGAATCATTGGTCATGTTTTACGCTTCACACACATGACTGTGTACTCTCTCTGATGACATCCTTGAAAATTAATTCTCCACTTTATCCAATTCTACTCAATCTACTTCGTTAATTATCACCATCTTTTATTGGAATTATCACTGAAATCATTCATAGATCTCTTGTATCATCTATTAATCCATACTCCATAAAATATTCATATATTATTCCGATTTAAAAAAAACTACTCTTGATCAATCTAATTTATCAAGTTATCATCCAATATCCCAGTTATCATCAATATCTAAGACCTTAGAACGAGTTGTGTCTACTCAACTTATTAATTACATTACCTAAAATGCTATTGTTGATAAATATCAAAGTGCGTATCTTCCTCATCGTAGTACCGAAACTGCCCTTACTTTAATCATTAATGATATTCTCATATCTCTTGATAATAAAGCCCCATGATATCTCGAACTACTTGACTTATTTAGTGATTTTGATACTCTAGATCATAATATTTTGTCCATTAGACTTAATGAAATTGGTATATACGGTCAAGTCCACAGTTAGTTTATGTTTTTTGTTTCATCTAGAACATCTTCGATGAATATTAACTCCTCGTTGTCTCCTCCTTATGTTAACATACATGGTGTTCCACAAGGCTCTGTTCTTGGCCCTATATTGTTCATTATTTGTATTCTTCCTATTAAATCAATTTTTTACAAATATCTCAATATTCACTATCATCTTTATGCCGATGATCTACATATATATATATATATGTCATTTCCTAGTTCTAGTGATTCTGATCTGATTCAAATGTATATGTTTAATTGTATTACTGATCTCACTGAATGGTTCTCTCATAACTCTCTCTCCTTAAATATTACTAAAACTGATACTATCATATTTTTTAGACCCATTTCTCCTCTATCAATCACTCATCCTTTTCTACTATCTCTTCCAACTTCTGAATCTATAACTTTCCCTCGGTTTCACTATAACCTATCACCTATACTACTCTCCACATAATAATAACATGATTCGCACTGCCAACTATTTTCTATATAATATCAGAACATCTCGTTATACGCCTATAAGCTTAGGTATACCTTCGCCATGACTGCATGTTTAATTCACCCACTAGTATTCAGTAGACTTATTCAGTAGACTTGCTGTTCATTATTATGTAATTTACATGTCAACCTTATGTACAAACTTGAGAGTATTCAACGTCGTGTTATACGTGTATTATATAAACTAAACTTTGCCTCAATAGTTTCTATATCTGATTTAATGAGGCCATTAGGCTGGCTTAAGTTTAGATATATTTGTATACATAGGCTATTCACCGTGGATTTCGACTCGAATATTTAGCTCAATCTATTACTATTCAGAGTTCGAACAGATCCAGTTGGAAGTGCTACATCATGAAGTTGGGGCAACGCTCTACATCGTTAACATACTCTGAATCAGCTTTCTCGGTTATTGTTCCTAAATTCTGGAATTCACTGCCTTATGATATTCGTTATGTAACATCACTTTCATTGTTTAAACGTAAACTGTATGTCCATTTTAATTCATTGTAATTCGTTCTAGTTTATTATTCGTTTTCTATTTATTTTTGTTTTTATTTGGTATTATCCAACGACACCTATAATAACCATGTGTTTGTGAAGTCAATAAACTATATATAAATAAAATAAAAAATAATATATCTAAATAATTAATAT
>OZ025239.1:3890044-3895044 GCA_964019155.1 Osedax fenrisi
ATCCAACGAAAGCAAGAAAATCCTCAAAATCTCGAAGCATATCATCTATTAGACGTGTACAGAAGAAGATAGTGGAATCTAAAAGAAGTTCAGTAAAAAGGACTCAAACGAAAGCAAGAAAATCCTCAAAATCTCGAAGCAGGTCATCTATTAGATGTGTACAGAAGACGAGAGTGGCGTCTAAAAGACGTTCAGTAAACAGAAAGCCAACGAAAGCAAGAAAATCCTCAAAATCTCGAAACAAGTTATCTATTAGACGTGTACAAAAGAATAGAGTTGCGTTTAAGAAATGTCTTAAACGCAGGTATTAAGTTGCGGAATAGGTTAAGCTTACGATACTTGTACAGCATGGTTTAGGGTAACTCGCGTTGATGTCGACATCGATACTGTTACCCTAACGAAATGGCGATATTGTGCGCTAAGTGTCAAGCGAAACTTAGGTAAATGTTTATTTAATAAATATACTTACCAAATTGTCGTGTTTATTATTATTATTATATACTAATACTACTACTACTACTACTACTACTACTACTACTACTACTACTACTACTACTACTACTACTACTACTACTACTACTACTACTACTACTACTACTACTACTACTACTACTACTACTACTACTACTACTACTACTACTACTACTACTACTACTACTACTACTACTACTACTACTACTACTACTACTACTACTACTACTACTACTACTACTACTACTACTACTACTACTACTACTACTACTACTACTACTACTACTACTACTACTACTACTACTACTACTACTACTACTACTACTACTACTACTACTACTACTACTACTACTACTACTACTACTACTACTACTACTACTACTACTACTACTACTACTACTACTACTACTACTACTACTACTACTACTACTACTACTACTACTACTACTACTACTACTACTACTACTACTACTACTACTACTACTACTACTACTACTACTACTACTACTACTACTACTACTACTACTACTACTACTACTACTACTACTACTACTACTACTACTACTACTACTACTACTACTACTACTACTACTACTACTACTACTACTACTACTACTACTACTACTACTACTACTACTACTACTACTACTACTACTACTACTACTACTACTACTACTACTACTACTACTACTACTACTACTACTACTACTACTACTACTACTACTACTACTACTACTACTACTACTACTACTACTACTACTACTACTACTACTACTACTACTACTACTACTACTACTACTACTACTACTACTACTACTACTACTACTACTACTACTACTACTACTACTACTACTACTACTACTACTACTACTACTACTACTACTACTACTACTACTACTACTACTACTACTACTACTACTACTACTACTACTACTACTACTACTACTACTACTACTACTACTACTAACAACAAGGAGTTGTACTGCAGTAGTGCAAATGTATCCGATACAACACGCGAACATCGACTGAGGTTGTGCGGTCATTTCTGGAGTAACATAAGTGAAGTAGTTAGCGAAGTACTTATGTTTAACCCTCTACACGGACGACTCTATCTCGAGGGCGACCTATGAAAACATTCTTAGACCAACTAAAGGGGGTATCCCACTACAACTAAGAGATGAGATGAGATAAGAGATGTAAACTTAAACATATGAGTGAGGAACTACTAACTGTTATGAGTGATATAGAGTAGGTGAGAGTATATGTATTCATAAATGAGGATAAAGTTCGACCAGGTAATGTAAGATATTTACCTAACAATTGATGTGATCATCATTACATGGTTATCCGATAATCTTCCAACGATTTCATTCGTCAATCACCATATAATTATTCTAATTCCCTTCCTATACATATGATATATTATAGTTGAATTAGTAGAGTATACCGATCAAAGGTATAATATTCACGTTAACCTGAATCATGTAAATCAGAAATCATTACATGTACCATCACGAATAAATCTAATTATATTGAAAACATCATCATACTATACACCTCCATCGCTTAGCTTCACAAATGTCAATTCTGACCTATCTTATTTTTTGAAAGTATTCCCGAATACATTCTCTGGGTCTCTATTGTTTGATAGTTGGGCTACCTAAGACTATCCTATAGGATACCATACACGGTAATATATTATATACTTATTATATTGAATGTATCTTTCCTCCTATCTACATATATTTATATATTCGGGATCATATTTTCTGGTATGTCGTATTTAACCTCCATCGTATCGCCGTATATACCCTGATGGATCCGAGTCAATCTGATACAAGCGAGTCGGTCCTATTCACTTGGTATTATCACTAACTTTGATAATTATTCGGTGCTCTAAAATACTTACTATTCATCGTGGTGGGGGTACTGCACGAATTACCATATCTATACAGAATGCACTTGACGACCGATTGTTATGAATTATACTATTTTAAATTGTTTTATTATATTATTATTATTATTATTAAATTACTCAACTCGGCCTTCCCATTACACCCACTGCAATATATACACTGTACACCAGTACCTCGCACGTAGGGGCGTCGGAACGATATTTTGTATGGGGGGGGGGCTATTTATTTATATTTTATATTATATATCTTATTATGTATTACTAATATAATTACTAGTTATATTTTATTAATATCGTATACCTCTTTAGTCTATGTTAACCCTTTAATATGCAATTAATAATATTTAATTTTTATAACAATACTTAAGTAGGAATATATTAGAAAATAAATAATAAACATTAAATAATTTATTATTATATAAATATAGATTTTTATTTATAAATATATCCATCTCAATTGTGTGAATTATTTTTTGATTGATATTTGCCAATATTAATGCATTTAATCTATTATCTAGCATAGTATACCGTAACAAC
The DNA here is from genome assembly GCA_964019155.1 of Osedax fenrisi. Taxonomy (NCBI): domain Eukaryota; kingdom Metazoa; phylum Annelida; class Polychaeta; order Sabellida; family Siboglinidae; genus Osedax; species Osedax fenrisi. The sequence continues at coordinate 3,892,968 of OZ025239.1, forward strand.
GTCTTTATTATTCGTAGCTTACTAAATCTACCCTAACATGACACAGAACTTGAGGGGCAAACCAATAAAAGTGTGATCAAATATATTATGCCGGAAAATATTTTTTGAATTTTATGAGATTTTTATATCATGTATATGTTTATCCTCGTCAGATTGTATTGAACTTATTAATTGATTTGAACATATGGAAATTCGATCTTTCAATTGTTAATTCTTCATACATTTTTTATTAATGTTTAGTGTAGAAAATAAATAGGATTATTAAGAATAATCTAAAAAAAATAACCTTTTTTTTCATGAATTATATTATTTGTAATAATGATTCCTTTAATTTATAAGAATGTATAAATGAAGTTTCCTTAGTATAACATTTGGTTTTAATTTTAATCATTATGGAATCAAACAACTCAGTATATTTATTTTATAAATATTAATGATAAAGTATATTAACATATTAATTTATCATATCTAATCACATTCTTATATTAAGGGCAGGCCGCAGCGCTCGCGCGAATAGTCAAAAACACATGTAACAGATGGGCATATACATGGTATATGCAACTAAGGCTAACAATAGAACTATTCAGTGTATTGAGCTAATTTTTTTTTATCATGTTCATATTATACAAATACATCTTTGTAAAGAATAAAATGTTCAATATATACTATACTATATATATATGTATACATATAAATAACATTTTTATTTTGTATGTATTTTGATTATAAAATGAACTTATATAAAGAATTTTATAATATGCTTCCTTGTAATTATTCATATAAATATATTCTCTATATAACAATAACAATTATTAAAAAAGCTGCAATAGTTTTTTTCTGTAGCCACTCTAATGCGTACACACCTAGCATAAATATTGATCATCTAATAAATCGCATTTGAAGTTTCATACCAAATAATTATTTATATATTTGTAATAATTATTCCTTATCAGTAGGTTCATTTATCATTCATTTATACTTAATTATAGTAGTAATATATTTCTAAAGTACACATAATATATATATTCACTATTTTAATAAAAAGGTTTTATATTCACTATTTACTATAATTATAATTACTATATTCACTATTTATATTTACTATAAAATTGAAAGATATCTTAGCATCTCTTTGAATGTATCTAATTGGTTCATAATACTCACGTGAGTAAACACTGAGTAACAAAGAAATTATAAAAATAAATAATGTAAACAAATCTTATTTAATTTTTGAAAATCAGCGATATATTAGCTATAAAACATAATAAAATGATATATGCCAGTTAGGCTTGATATAATATTAAAATTTAATTACTTATATATATTTTTAGATAGAGAATGGTGATAAAAACATGTTTTTATGTGATTTATAGATCGTTTTTGGATACCATTTTTTCACAGATACTAAATTACTTATTAAATGATAGTTTTATAGAATAATATTTTTTTTTTGTTTTATGAAAATTTATCGTTTTCAGCGCTGCGACCTCCCCTTAACATAACATTAATAATGTTATATTATTTTATTTAGATAATATGTATGTCTTTAGAATTTGTATTACTATTCATCTCATAAATATTTATAATAATTTATATTATATGTCTTATTATTATTCTCTGAATTAGATATAATTAGTAAATTAAATTAGATTTATTTAAATAAATTATTATAATATTTTATAATAAACATTTATTTGCTATTTTTTTACAAGCTATTTTGTATTTTATATAATATTTTTATAAAAGTAGGATATTAACCTTGAATCAATATAAAAACTTGTATATATAAAATATAAAATACTTTTGTTTCTATATGTTCAATGAATGTGTGCAAATTATTTCTACCATTATTCAATTTAATTAGAATCATCTTTACTATTATCTGATCCTTTATGTTTATTTATTATTGATTTTTATTATTATATATATAATTATAATCATATATGCTTTCAAGTATATTTTTATAAATTTTACCTTCAATAGTATGTGTTGGTATCATGAAAGCTTTCACCTTCATATACATGCTTTCAAATATCAAATTTGAAATATTCATAGAACAAATATTTGAATTATTCAT
>OZ025239.1:3900044-3967544 GCA_964019155.1 Osedax fenrisi
GGTGGACAATTGCCCTGGGCCCCATATTTATAGTGATCCATCAATTTTTTACAAATACAAATTTTATATTTTTCAGATACGTTTTTTCGGAATAATCATGATTATAATCATTTAATAAAGACATTATAATTTGAAAACAATTACTTGGGGTTCTTTCTAACTAACTAATAGTGACAATATATCACGAGCTTGGTTGTGTTTTCACCTAAAACATAAATTATGTATTGCCTTACTTTAAGCTCTTTAGCAGCAATCTAACTAATTTTACCAAGGGATATATATTTATCAAGGGATATATCCCTTGAATGGTTCACTAATAATAGATTAATATTAAATATTGATAAAACAAAAGTGCTACCTTATAAAGATGCAAATATTATTAATAGTATATCAATTAATTCAACTGAAAATTTAAAGATTTAATAACTTATAAACATATTTCATTCATGCACAATGTACATTTAAAGAAATGCCCAAGCAGAATGTCATTATTATTTCCAATATATAACAATGTATACAAAAATACTTTTCATAATTTCAAATTACCTTATATAAAATCAAGCCGTCATCATAAATCATTATCATTTAAAGGCCCTAAATCATGGAATAATGTATGTCTAAATAAATTATTATTCACAAAAATGTATATAAAAAACTTTAAAAAAATATTAAAAAAACATCTTTTATCAAAATATGAAAATCAATTAAACAATTGATTATCTAATTTTATTTTTGTTTACTGATATTATTTATTAAACCTTCATCTTGCTTGTTTTAGTTTTTGTTTTTTCATTTATATTGTTTAGCTATTCTATTCCTTTTATAGTTTGGCATTCAGAATTCAACTCGTTTCTGTGCTTTTTTTTTATATAAATTTACATCTTTTATTTTTACACTTGACTCATTGATACATATTTTTATTCTTTACATTTTATTTATTTATATTTTCATTTTTTTACTCATGAGAATCTAACTTATCTAGAATATGATGATTGGGAACAAATATAGTTGTTTATTAACTTCTCCATTATTTCATGCTTTACAACATGAAATAATAAATCTGATTTATTTATTTATATGAAAAAGTTTCAGCATACGAAAATAGTGATAATCATAGACCAAATCACACAACAATGATGAACAGGTCTAACAGTATACACATACTTGATACATACTTGATTAAACAAATAGGAATTGGAACATGATACTGGCGAGATATTTTAATGAGAATTATGTTATTTGGTTCATATATGAACGTGGTTTATAATTTAGGTTCTGATCAATATATTGGTTGCAATCATAATAGAAATTATCTGGGTATACTAGAATTAGTATCGAAGTATAATACTTTTATGTCTACACATATAGAAAAGTATGCTGCTAAAGTTTTGTATATTACTAAATTTATATAAATATAAATTATATTATATACTATATATGTATATATAGAAGTATACTTTTCAAAATTATATTAAATTTTCTATAATTTATACATATGTATGTATTTATACCTACATTTATACCTATATATGTATACGACATATAACTAATTACATTCTTACACGTAAATGTCATATTAATTAGAGTTACATTAGGTTTGTAAGGTAATACATAAAGTTTGCCCCCGGCCCATACTTTGATTAATCATCATTGATTATATCATATCACATACTCTGTACATTGTACAGTGTACACGACACGTGTCACATGTCAGTAATCACACATTACATAAGGTACACAATTACCGCCCAGTTCTACGAAACAACTCCTCTTCTCTCCTAAAGTTTCATTTTCACGAGACGCAATTAGTGTTATATTCATCAAATCGCATAATAACTCATCGTCACTGATGATTCATTAGTTATAAGTGAATGAGTGATCACTGATGATTCATTAGTTATATCTCATCAGTGAGGGTTCATAAAGTATGACTCATAGCTCACTATTCCCCTCAGTTACGTATTACTATAGTTCTATTGTTCATTGTTTCTAATTTCTAATTATTTTTTATTTGGTGCACGAGTGAGGGCTATGAACTTAGATATATATACCATATATGGTATGTTCCAAATAAACGATTTATCATAATTAAGCTATATTATTCTATATATATATATATATATATATAGAAAATATATTTTACAATAATTAACAATAAATTTATGTATTATTTAGGTTATATATATATATATATATATATATATATATATATATATATTTAATTGGATGAATACGTCACTCATGAGTGCACGGCGATACATGATCACGTGACAGTGCAATACAGCGGTATAGTACTATCTACTAGTAGCGTTATGTCATACAACCAACGATAAAGTTGTAATACTAAACTTTTAAAGCGGCGTTTAATTGTATTACGATTATTTACATATTATCGCTCTTTTAATTGTATACAAATCTATAGATGACAATTGCTTCGTAAATAAATAAATTATATTATGAATACATCATATAGGTTTATGTATTATTTAGGTTATATATATAAATTATATGTAGCCTTAAATATGGTATAGAATTTATATATATGTATATATATATACATATATATATACATATATATATATATATATATATATATATATATATATATATATATATATATATATATATATATATATATGATAGTTGGATGCCATATATGGAGATGTATATGTCATATGTATCATATCCGTATCCAATATGGCTACAAACATATCTAAATTCACAATACAATACAATACAATACAATACAATACAATACAATACAATACAATACAATACAATACAATACAATACAATACAATACAATACAATACAATACAATACAATACAATACAATACAATACAATACAACATAATACAATACAATACAATACAATACAATACAATACAATACAATACAATACAATACAATACAATACAATACAATACAATACAATACAATACAATGCTACACTACATTTGAATAGTTAACACACTCTTGAAGACAACTACTATTACGTCATAGATTACGTCATAGATTACGTCACAATTGTTATTTACTATGCAGATGAGTTTAAACGAACAATAGTAATTATAATAATATTAACTAACTGTTTGGTTTAACTGGTGGTGATGAAGTAGTGTATAGGTGTGTATATTAGTGTCTTTTATGAATGAATATTAATTAATTATGCTTCCATGTTTTAATTTGTCAATACAAAATATTATTATAAAATTAAATAATATAAATGAACCTCGATGTTTATTTTGAAATATACGTATTACCATTATTGATATTTCTCTATACCCCTCGAGGTTATACCATTAACCTTGTTATACCGTTATACCTCGTTACACCCTGTCAGGGAGGTTCCATGGTTAAACTTCAATAAAACATACTCAATAAACTACATATTATATATTAATGTGTATATGAAACAATATTATAATACATATTTTAGCAATATTGCTTAAAATAAGATTTAACGCTAATATAAATTGAAAAAAAAATTATATTAATAAACGTATACTTATACAAAAATAGATTAGTAAGAAAATAAATATATGATTAAGATCCACGCATAGCATAGATTTGTATTTTACATGTAAACTATAAATCTATGACGCATAGCTATGTTCGAACAGTGATCACGATTAATAGCTATTCATATATATATATATATATATATATATATATATATATATATATTACAGATACATGTGTTACATGTAATTCACATAAAGGATACATTAACATTATCAGGGTATATATGTGTATAGGTAAATAATTCCCGCTAACTCAAAATACCGCTAACTCAGTCTTTTTTACCAATTCTAGGCTGGTTTTGTATACACATTTACCATTGCTAGTTAGGTATACGAATGTAAATATATGTATTAATTCGATATAGCCTAAACTCGATATATCAAATAAACTGTGTCGGTTCTTTCGAGTCTAAGTAAGCGGGAGTTTACTGTATACGGGTAAGAGAAGCATATACATCAACAACTGAGAATAGGATTTATTAATTAATAGAATATATACACGTTATACATATGAACTCATGAGCTTAAACACACAGACATACACGTAAGAACACTGAGATGTATTCATCCTATATAAAGCATGCATTATGCTACATATATATATATATATGTGTGTATTCTACATCTATAGAAGCGTATATACTTGTATGACATTGCCCGGTATACCCATGACTTCGTTATAGTAGGTAGTACCTATAGGTATGGTATATTAGGTACTTACTAGATAACGTGAAAGCAAATAACGAGATTAATTTAATATAGTAGATGTATTTATAAATATTTTATATAAATATAAATATAAATATTAATATAAGTATTATAATCACAAACTATGCATTATATAATTCAAATAATTCGGATAATAAATGAAAGACGGTACTATTTAATTATGTAATAAGTCACAACGTCATTATAACTCTCTCTATATCTAACGTCTATAGTTAACTTCCTTGCATTCCCTCTCTAATTCCCTTCATATCTCAATTCATATCTCTACGCATATCTCTATGTAAATATAGAAATAACATTTATTTACGAATAATAATACGAATAGTAATATTTATGTATGTATTCAAATTAATCGAAACCTCCTTTTATATCGTAAATCTAATAATAACGATGACCGATTTCGATCTACACAATAGAGTATGCATACTAGGTTGATACATACATAATACCTACTAGGTATACATAATACCTACTAGGTATACATAATACCTACTAGGTACACATAATACCTACTAGGTATACATAATACCTACTAGGTACACATAATACCTACTAGGTATACATAATACATACTAGGTATACATAATACATACTAGGTATACATAATACCTACTAGGTACACATAATACCTAATAGGTATACATAATACCTAATAGGTATACATAATACGATATGGCAATACAAGTTGTATCATACCACATGGTAGGGGCGATGGAACGATTTTGTATGTATACATATACCCCTATAGGGGGGACCAACCAATACAAATAAATTGTGTGGTAAAGGGGGGGGGGGAATACATAGGAGGTCCCCCTAGATTTTAAAGTGGGGGGGGGGGCATATCCCCCCGTCCCCCTGTTGCAGCGCCCCTACCACATGGTGACAGGTTATTGATAAGCCCATTACCATAGTGTGCACACATACACGTATTTACATATGCCATGTACAGTCGTTGTATGCACTACTATACACTTATATTTAATTAAATTATAATTTTATAAATTGTAATATAATATTATATATAATAGTTATAGTATATAGGTTAACTATAGGTATACAAATATATTATATTTATTTAAACAGTTCTTTAAGTTATAGATATACTTTTATCGATGTACTTTTATCAAATTAATGTAAATATTTAATATGACACCCACTTGAGTTTAAAATGAGAACAAACGTGTTAGGGTATTCTAAAACAAGAAATACGTGTATTTCTGCGAGGGGTGCTACATGAACATGTATTAATCGAGACCAGTCTATCTATATAAGATTGTATACAATTTATGATTTTATTCGTATACAATGATTAGGATAAATAGGTTTAATAATTTATATACACAATTATATTGTATTGCCATATTTATTTGGTTAAGTATGCGATATCATCGATAATGCAAGGCTTTTTATATTTCAATTTCGATTCTGTTATGATATACCTATGTATATATATATATATATATATATATGAGTGTATTTCTAAAGTTCAAATCATAACCGGATTTAACCATGATAAGATTCTGTTATGATATACCTATGTATATATATTTATATATATATATATATATATATATATATACATATATATATATATATATATATATATATATATATATATATGAGTGTATTTCTAAAGTTCAAATCATAACCGAATCAGGAATATGAAGCCCTAGCCATACAGTTCCGCTTATACAGAACGCATGTATGGTGTAGACACTGCACAATGTAGGGATGTTTACATTATAGGGATGTGTACAGTGTACAGTGTACAGTGTATGGCATACATATAGATGATGATGATGGTGATGATTGTATTTAAACATTATGTTAACTATAACATTCTTATAGTGTGACATTAATAGATAAAATACAATAATAACATTTGTAATTAATATACTAATATTACTGTATACAGACAAGTTTTCAAAGTGTCGAAAACGAATACATTTAAAGTTCAGATATAATGAACAAGGAGGTAATTCATATGTTTATATTTGAAGGTGGTGGTTGATGTGTTGATAGTTTTGAAGGAAAAAGGTATTTGATCCCATAGGAGGCTGGCGCAAAGAGAGTAGAGATTCCTCCCTATTTTTTTCTAGTGTAACGACCGTGCCGCAGGGCCGTATAGTTAGATGATCGTATATTGCATGGTGGAGGATGGATAGAAATTAGTTGATACAGGTAATAAGGCTGTTTAGGTAGTAGAATATAGAATGGATATTAATTTAAGTTTAACAATTTTTTTTGGGACCAAGGAAAGTTAATTCGTATTCGTAGGTCAGTGATTATTGTAGTGTAGTTAGTTTATTTAGTTGGTAGATTATTCTAAGTGTCGTTTCAGTATACTGAAACGACTATAGTCTTCCTACTCGCTGACCTACTGAAATCCCTAGATAAGGACATTCCAACAAAACTACTGTTACTATACCTCTATTCAGCAATTCATCATTAACATACACTTACTTATCGGTATACCGTGGAATGTTCTGACATTTCTGAGGGTCAAGTATATTGTTGGCAGCGAGGTATGAGATTAGTTGTTTGTAAATTACTTTCTTAAGTAGTTTAGTCAGAATAGGAAATTAAGATACGGTATTATACTCGAGTCGGACTTTTTTTTATAAAATAACTGATAATGGAATGTTTTAGGTATGAGGGGATACTATCAGTTGTAGGAGATTCGTAAATGAAACGTATATATATATATATATCGCTTATGCCCTAGTACCCATCTAGCCACTTATCACAACTAACCCTAATAAATAACCAACATAATACAAGCTCATATGATAATGAATTCTCTATTAACAATACATAAATATAAGCCTGAAGCAACATTGCAATTTAAATTTTTTAAATCTTTCACGATATATAGGTAAACCTACCATGTGTTTGAAATAAGCTTCCTTCATTAATGATAATAACTATTTTATACAATAACATAAATAATATTATAATTTATTAAGTTATATTTTGAGTATAACCCTTTGCTACACATATATAAATTATTCATAAACAGTATATTTTAACAAATAAATAATCAATAATATCGTTGTCATATTTATTAAATATGTCTACAATAGTTGATGTCACTTCTTAGGGTACAATGATCTCCTGTTATGTAATAGTGGTCAGCTGTCACGTTACCATAACTAATGCTTGTACCAGTGTTTTCATCTTTGTTTATCTTTATTTCGCTTTGCCGAAAATATAGCCTACATATTAATATGAATAGTATTATATAGTATAGTATTATAATATATATATATTATTAATTACTTTAATTATGTAATTTAATGACTAAAAATATTATTAATATATATATACAAATATATGTATAATACATCATCTTAATCATCATCATATATATATATATATATATATATATATATATAAATGTTTATAGTTAATAAATAGAGACAACCTTTCATATATGCTAATCCACGCGAAAAACCATATCCTCTATTTGTATTACTTCGTCTGGACATAACTCTAGATCTTGTTCTAGATCTACAAATAGACCTAGTCCTAGTCCTAGACCTAGTTCTAGATCGACTCTTAGACTTAGATCTAGATGTAACCTTTAAATTAGGTATTGATTTACAATTATTATTGGATTATATATTTGAAAAGGTAATAGATATATATTTTAATCTATTTTTAATTTTCCTACTAACAAAACATTTATTATTTACAACTTTCGGTTCATGTTTAATTGTTACTTTTCCGGTGCATTGTTTGGAGATCGGTTTATTCTTCTGAGGTTTTGACGTCATAAGCCTGGATGATAATATTTTATTATTTTAATATGTTTATCTATACATACATATTTATAATATGATATCAATACATATCATTGCATATATATATATATATAGATATATTATTTATATATAGTTGATTCAAAAACTACTAAATTAATTGAAAAGAAGATAATAAAATAATTAAATATGGAATAAGTAATAATTAAAGTTAATAAAATACTATTTATGATACAGATTATTCATTATTCTAATTGCTCCAATAAATACATCATCAGTAATAATATTTATTCATATAATTTAATTATATATAGTATATAATATATTATAATGAATGTATTGAGTATACATACTATATAAACGATATGGAGAGATAGATAGATACATACATATGTATTTTTAAATAGAGTAATTATTTAATATTTATAAAAATAACATTACAGTTTCCGAGTAAAAAATAGGTATGCTAAAAATAGATTTGCAACTTTTATAATAAAACAAAAGAAAAGAACATAATATTAATATATTAAAAGTTACATAAACATGATCATAGTTAATATTTAGTCACCACAATTCTCACAAAAATACCCCAGGTATACCCGAAAGGACTTTAAGATAAAGTTATATTTGTGAATAACTAAAGGATGTTATGTTAATGTAGTTCTGGAATACCTATGATTACATTTCAAGTTGCCATCAACCCGGCCACACCACTAGCAACTATTGTTAAGTGTACATCTACATATGTTAAAATACATTACAATAACATAAATACCTTTTAACAATACAATTTATATAATAATATATATCATATTTTTATAAGTTATATCATCTAAAATAGCAACATATAGGTTAGTAAAATATATGATATATTGGTAATATGTATATTATATGTAGGTATTAGTTATTTCATGATATATTATTATGTTGATACATTTATATTTAAGAAATTATAATGTAATAAATAATTATTTAATTTAAATGAACTATAATATTATACATTATTTATATTCTCGGTCAAATTTTGATAAATATTAGAACCTGGACGTTCCATCTATGGATACAGACTTTTTCTTACTGTCAACTAGTTTAGAGGTAGACCTGCAAGTCTTTGTTGTTACTTTGTTCGGAGTTCTCTGTTTACGGGCAACTTTATGTTGCTTTGATGTCGTTTTACTGAATGATGATATTGTACTATATTAATATGTTTAGCCATGGCTATGGCCATGCATACATTAATGTATATATATATATAAATATATATTTTTGTATTGTTATTATTTGTTTATATAAACTATTAATATGATAATTCAGTTACATACTAGATAATAGTTAATCACATACACACACATAGATCTGGTGATTCATGTATCAGTATACCATGAGTCATGGTATACCATGACACAGTTATAACTATTACCACAATGTAATCATTGTAATCATTACTTTGAGTTATATCAATAAGAGGCACATATTAACACACACAGCTGTATAATATATAGTTAAAAGAACATATAAATGTTAGAACAAGTAATGTATATATATATATATATATATATATATATATTACACAACTCATACCGGTAAATACATGTTGACAGACTTAATAAGAAAACACACAACTAAATAAATAGCTATTCTGAATATATTGTAATTAAGAAGTGAAAGAACACAAATAAGAATTACTAGGTGTATATGTATTTTAACCTATCGATATATCGCATATGTACACACTTATTAACTAGTATATATGTTATTATCTAGGAATGAAGTTAGGTATGGGTGTGGATATATATATATATTACACTTTCAAGAATGAACAAATGTGACTTTTTTTATTAGATAGTTGTAGTGAGTGGTCCGCATTTATAGAATGTATTAATATGTCATAAGATTACTTTTGCATAATTTAGGGTAGGGGTAAATTGGAGGAAGCATTATAATATATGATGTAGAGCTAAAGCGAAGGATCATGATAGAAAGTAATAATAGACTAATAAAACCATATATATATATTCACAATATATTAAGGTTAGTAAGACACAGTAGAAGTTATATTATACGTGTTATAGGTTTAGAGAGAATACTTAATGAATTATAAGCTAGTTTAATAGTTAGTAGTATTTGATGTTATAACATGCGAAATTAAAAGTTTTACAAAGTTATAATTTATTCAATAAGTTAGTTTATATTGATATATGAAGGAAAATAACTCATACATAAGTAGATATTATAGGCATTATGCTAAATAATAAGGACACATAGTAATTAATAGATATTGTTTAGTAATATAGTAATATCTATATAATATTAAACTTATCTGAGAATGTGGTATTATAATTGATTACGAAGCTAATAGAAGTGTGCAACAGGTAGGGGCGCTAGAACCATGGTGTGTATGTAGGGCAAGGAAATCAACCAATCAAAATAAATGTTGTGGTAAAAGTGGGGGGACCAATACATATGAGGTCCCCTAGATTTTAAAGTGGGGGATATGTCCCATGTCCCCCCTGTTGCAGCGCCCCTAACAATAGGGTTGGATCTACTAAAGTAACAGTATTGTATATTTTAATACTATAGTGTATACAGGGTATTAATATACAGGCATATATGTTGATGGATATCGTATACTAACTTTTCGGTATTGATCATTGTATGTTATGCATATATTATACATGTAGATATATTCAATGCGAGAGGATATAGTCTTATAATATATTGTCAGAATTTGTAAGCACCGATGGAAATAATAAATGGTGATTCATTAATCATCAAGTACACATGCACCTAACATTACACACGTGATAGAAGATATATGTAATGCGTTGTCCCCGCACTATGTGATAACTAGAAGGGGGCTATAAGTTGGCTGGTTAAAGCTTACGGTGGGAGATAGTGATAGTAATATCAGGGAGTAAGTTGTTAACCTTATAGTTGTGTAGGCTAAGGAAGGTAGACTAGATATAATCTATAGAGGACTAGGAAGACGGAGATTATGTTATATTGGGTGGGGGGGGGGGGTTGAGAGGTAGGTATACCTATAGGTAAGAGTGAATAATAAACAGTGAAGTGAAGCTATTTCTAACATAAAGTATGTGAATATATGTATTGTAGATAATAAGATATATGTTAAGATTAATTAACTAATGGTTATTTATTTTGTATTTGTAGTTGTAGTTTGTAATGTATGGTTGTACAATTGATAGTTTGTTGTATTAATTTCATTGTAAACTTATAATAAGATATAGTATAGTATACTATAATATAAGCCTACATATTTGCCTTTATATAGGCATATATGCCTACCTATTTGTTTTGACAGTTGGATGTACTAGTCTTACATTTAATGTAAGTAAACTGTGGTATCCCTTCCATTACAAATAGGTTTACTATATAGTGTGATTATACATATCTCGTGACTTCGGTATCTACTAGACAGATACTATATAGTAGGGATCAGAAAACCTATCTAATGGATCAGAAAAAAACCTATAATATATAATTTCAATATTGACTTTGATTTATACATTAACATTAAAGAGATAGGAATATAACACTATAGTGTACACATATATATATATATATATATATATATATATATATATATACTATCACATCTACAACAACAGACCCACATACACATATACAATATAACATAAGTAACACACACGCATATATACTATAACTCACATAAAAATATACACACATATCATACATATCATAATAAGTACTACCAATATGTATATAATGCTTTTATACATAAGTAAATATAAAGGTAAAGTTAACCTTATCTTCGTAACTAGATTCTTCACAGATGTGTTATTGTTGTTAACGAGCTTTATTGATGAAAATGTCTTCTTATTACGAAGTACACGTTTGTAATTATCTTTATTTAAACTCGAGCTTCTTCTTGGTGACTTCCTTTTACGACTTATCACAGTCTGGGACTTTTTACTATTTCGTTTCGCACATGTTTTACGCGATGACCTTGTTTTCATTGTTGACCATTTATACACATGCTTCTTTATCTCTTTGTTGCTCGTTCCCTTCTTTTTAGCACACCGAACTTTACCATTGTTATAAGTCATAGCTATTGTTAATTATATAATTCACAAGTTATTATTACAAAACACGTACGTTTAGTTGATCTTATTATGTTGAATAAGTATATAAATAAATATCGAATTATATTTCATAAATTATTATGTTTATAAACAATTAATTAAAAATTAAAATATTTTAAAATACCTAATCATTTTATTTAATACACTTTTAATATTACTTCTAGTTTATATCTAATTAGCTTTACTACTGTAGTAGTTTATGGTGTATACTCCCACGAATATATATATATATATATATATGATGCAACCTGTGTTATTATTTAACGGGACCCGTGTATTGCATGGATCTATTATTATATACTTATTAACTTTATTTACTTATTGTTATAATATGCATCAATTAAAATATATATATATATATATACATAAATTCATTTAAATCAATATTACGGATACGACATTTTACATGAATACAAATCTGTTCATTATTCTATATATCTATATTTCAATATGTATTTTCTTTATTTGCCATCGTGCACACTAAATAAAGTTATATTCGTGATTTAACATGATTTAACGTGATTTATTAATGTGAATTTACTAATGTTATAAACTAAAATAAACTAAAATATGAATAGAAAAAAAGGAATAGGGGAAGTCTGCAATAACGACCACCTATCGTATCTCAGTAACTATAAAGATATTAACTAATTATATATACATAAACTATTAGTAATTTAATAGTAAATATTTATAAGTCTTTTGTACTTCAAAATATGTAATGTTACAATTGTTATTTGGTCATATAAGGGAGTGTGTCCCTGTTCAAATGTAATATTCTAGTTTTATTTATTAAATATTTGAATAATATATTTTTAAATCATAGTATAAGAGTTTACAATGCAATAAAGTCTATAACTTACACCAAATCTAAAACAAATTCAATAATTATTGATTATAATCGATTATAATCGAAGATAAGTATGGTACACCACTCGCTGATGATTTATCATGACTATGTAGATGGACTGCAAACCGTAAAGACCTCTACACTCACCCTATTGAACCTTATTTAGGAATACTTAATGATTCATTAAAGATTGATATCGATGAAGGACTACTGAATCTAAACTCGGAGGTTGAATTAGCGATACAAATCCTAAAGAGTGGGAAATAATCTAGTATTGATAATATTCCTGATGACTTAATTAAATCGGGTGGACCCATTATGACCAGAATCTTCAAATGAATATATTGCATATTAAATAAGTTATTACAAATAGTCATGTGGGGGTCTGTAATTTGAGACTTTCCTCTATATATATATAATATTTATTTATTGAAGCACGTATAATAATAGCCTTAACAAACAGCAACTTAAAAAGTCGTAGAATTATACATGTTGTAAATAACTGCGAGGCGCCCGGAAACTATAGTAACATTTTTTGTTGGTGTTTTGATTTATTGTTTATTTGTTATACTTGTTAAACACAAGAGAACAACAAGAACTATTGTTCTTAGTATAGTCCAGGTAAACCTGAAGTCATCGTGGACCTCTCACTAACTAGATTTTGATTGTTCCACTGAGCCATAGACCCCAGGATTATATATATTATATATATAGTGTATACACTAATTATGTTAATAATATATAAAAATTACTATGTAAAATAGTGCAATGTAATTTTATACAAACCTCCATGTGTAAAAGTATAATCAAAAAGGCAAACATATTATTGAATAATAATATAATTCAGATTATAATATTGATACGCGACCGTTCATTAATGAACCATTGGTCTGTGATAAAAAAAACTAATTTAATAAATATATAATAAATAACATTAAACAAAAAACACAAAAATCAATATATAAGAAAACAACATTTATACTTTAATAATTATTACATAATACAAACCAAAAAATAACAAATTAAAAATATATAATACACAATAAAATACAACTAGGCTACAACCTAATTGAAAATACAAAAAAACGTTAGTTTTCCTCATATACCACTTATAATTTAAAAAATGTAATATATAGCATTTTAAATTATATATTTAACTAACTACATTTAATATTTATTCTGTGTTCTAAACTATATATAGCCCTACATGGTCGTATTATAAGATCGTTACCCATTTAATCTCATAAGATTCAATATTCTCAAATTGTCATACTACTTTCAACATTTTCTGTCACCATAATCTAAATAATTATCATCGACCTAACACTCTCTTTAATCCTCACAAAATATCCGCTTTCTATCTTTTAACATATACTCCACGCCTCTTCAAATGATTTATTGATATTGTTTCTAACTTCTCTATATTTCTTATTTACATCTCTTGCCCAATATGTCGTTATTATCCCCTGTCCTACTAAATTTTCCACAGTTGGTATCCTATCTTCTCTATTAAACATTAAATAAAATGTACTATAACCTGTATAGGTATTCGGCATTGTAATATAGGAATGTATCGATGTATTCAAATGTAATGTCTATTTACCCCATACCTCGTTAGATAACGTTCTAAGCAACCCCAATAGTATTCTATTGAACCTTTCGACTTTACCATTGCCCATCGGATGGAATGGAGTAGTTGTATTAAGCTTAAAACCAAAACTAATATATATTTCTCTCACTACCGCAGACACAATATTTCTACCCATATCCGAATGTATTCTATTCGGTATACCAAAATGAAAAACCATTCAATCATTAATATTTTCGCTGCAGTTATTGCTAACTGATCTCTAGTCGGTATTGCTTTTGAGAATGTTATATACTAATCTGTTATGACTAAAATATTTTTTGTATATCTGTTGAATTGTCTACTATTAAAAATCGATAAAAATTAAATCTAAAGGTTGATCTGCTCTTTACCTCCCCATTTTGAGCATACCATCTCCCAATTTACACATATTGCACAGTGGACACGATCCTATATGAGTTCTAAAACCCCTATACTTCCCCTGCCAATTAAACTTCAAATTAATACGCACAATAACTCTATCAACTCATTGATACCCGTTGTAATCTTTAACCTCCTTCAATAGCATCCCTATTAATGCTTTAATTACATTACTCTATGTGTATATACGCATATACGTATTATTTGTATCTGAATATAAATGATATATCACTGTCAATAATTCATTGAAAGGTATATATAATCACTGAATGTAAAGAGCCTATAACGGAGTACTTGTTTTTAGCGCGCAGAATTGATCAAGGTAATGTCCTTGTATAGATTACGCATGTCCTTTAATATTTTCGTTGGGAATATCCTAATTATATGTGTATGTGTGTGAGTGTACGAAGTATCTACGTACTACGTACTTAACGTACAGTGTACGTATCAAACTGTACGAGTAAAATACACACGTATTAATTCACATAGTATACAGTCTTATAAAATTACAAAGTAATGCTTATATATTTATATATATATATATATATATACATTTAATATAGATATATGCATAAACATTTGTTAAAAAAATTCAAATAATATAAATAATAAAAAACTCTAGTTCTCCCTTCAGTGAATAAATATAGGAATAAATAAAAACCACTAAACACAGTAAATAAAATTGTATTCTATATTACTATAATAATTATTTATTGGGGATATTATTTGTAAGATAATTTCAATTTAAACTAATCGTTTTAGTCAATTATGTATCAAATTTAGAATTACATTATTTTTACTCGCTAGGATATATTTATTATTTTTACTCGCTAGGAGTTTTTATTTTGAATATATGATTGACAGCCAATGTTTTGTTTATTTCTGAATATCAAAGATGTGATTATCAAATTAATAAACGTAAAGGTTATATTATATTATAATATACTATATATTTAATTGTTCGACACTTTATTATAATAATGGTTAATATTAACTCACTAATTAGTAATTAAATTAGGTATTACTTAAATTAAGTGTTTAATTTGTCCTAATTAAATTTCAAATTTAATACATGTCAATATAATTTAATTATTATTCATTGTTGATTTAATTATATTGATCCTTATTATTTATTGTATAATAATTATACAAATTAATAATATAATTATAAATTTTGATTAAATTGATACGCACGTATTACTTTAATTTATTTAATGATTTCTAAAGGTTGCACCGTGAAATAATGTAAATATAAACTACATATGAATCATTACAATTTAGTCACCCTAAATATTAATTATTTTTATAAATAATTTCTAGTGTAAATCCGTGAATGGTTTCGCAGAGAAAAATACACTTGAAATAGAAGTTACCACAAGTACCAGAATTATATATATCGTATGGGTCTGTATTTCATGTTGTATATATACAGTTTACATATACACTACACTAGGTTATAATATGAACTTGTGACATCATTATGATGATCATAAATGTATAAATATTGAATATTAAAAATGACTAAAATATACGGTTCTTTATAAATATAAGAATTATATATATATATATATATATATATATATATATATATATATTCCATTACATAAATATAATAATAATATTTATAAAAATTGATTTTTTTTATATTAGTTTTCTAGTATAGTTATATATATATAATTTTTTCCATCTAAAGGGCTTCACAATAATATGTTATATTTTCTTGTGTTTTCGCCCATATATATATATTATTTTACTATACAGATTAAATATAGAATATATTATATTTATATGTATTAATTATGATACATGTATTAATAAGTTTGTTAAAGCACACAGGGTAACGACATGGACGGTAATAATGTAATAATGAATACTACTATAACTCGAGATGCTTGTGTATATGTTAGTTAAATATAAATATAAAAGTAATATAAATATATAGGGGAGACTAGTATATTATGTCAGCATTAGGGTGTACCTTAATTCGTACCAATGTATTAAACACGTTTTAAATATCTAATCATTAATATTTTTTAAATTTGTTTTATTTGTCATACAGATAATTGTATATATATATATTTATTAAAAGTAATTTGTATTAAAAACGTTATAAAATCTCTAATAATTAATATTTTTTTAATTTGTTTTATTTTTTCATAAATATAATTGTATATATATATATATATATATATATATATATATTGATAACATTGTCATAGAAAATATGTCCAGTTAAAAACTTGTTTATAAAAAATAGATATATTATATATATTATATACAAATTAGATATATATATATATATATATATATATATATATATATATATATATATTGATAACATTTTCATACATATAATTGTATATATATATTTTCTTAACATTGTCATAGAAAATATTTTCAGTTAAAAACTTGTTTATAACATATAATTTTTTCATTTTTACCGTGATTCATACTACTTTTAATATATTTTTTTTATAAATTTTATAAATTATTGAATAATTAATATATAAATGGATTATAACTTATAAGTTATACATATATGTAATATAAATAATCAAGTTTATAACATATATTGATTGGTATACAAAAGACTGTATGCATTAATAACAGTGACATTTATAATATACTTCAAAATTGTAATAATATAATATATATTTACATTTTAAAAATTAATTTTGTTGATTAAATATTTGCAGTGTAATATTTTAGGTATTCCTAATTATGGCAGGTACGAATTAAGGTAGTCTCCCCTATAATATATATATATATATATATATATATATATATATATATATATATATATATATCATGTACTGGTTGACTATAGTCAACCAAGTATACTTGGTTCAAGTACAACACTGGTTTATTTATTAACACCACGTAATATTGAAACGGGGCATCAGATACCATTAACATTAATATATATATATACATTTATATATATATATATATATATATATATATATATATATATAAATGTATACAATTTATTTATTTTAACTTTTATTTATATTAAATATAAATAATATATAACTATAGTTTTATAATAATAGTTTTATAATACTTATTATAACATAAAATATTATAGTTATTTTTTAAATTATAATTTATATCTATAAAATATATATATTATATATATACTTGAGTATTTAAATATCAATAATTTACATATATATATATGTACTATAGTAATATCAAAGCCTAAATGGCTTTGGTAATATTCTATATACGAGTATGTAAATGAATAAAGTGATGTCCTCTATAGTATGTCCACCCCACTATTACGCATGCGCGATATTTTATTACCGAGCGTCACTTGTCCTTTATTAAGGTCACGCGTTATAACAGTACACTGTAGGCTAATTGCTTCATGGGAATACATACTGTACAAGTATTGTATACAATACTTACTTATATTGTACAGTGATATCATTATTTATAAATAATATAATGTACAAATTATGTATTTTCTACATTTAATATATAAACATAATCTATCATATACACTGTTAGAAATAAGAGTTTTCCAGTGTTTGTTAAAATATAGAAAACTCTTTTTTCATAATGTAGAAAACTCTTTATTTAAAAACAGTTTTCTATCTATTAATACGGCCAAATACTCTACAAAAGAGTATTCCATATCATAACACATATAAAAACTATAGTTTTTAGTTATAGTTTATAGTTTGGGTATACCAAACTATACCTTATAGAATACTCTTTTTATATGATGTAGAAAACTCTTTTTATATGATGTAGAAAACTCTTTTTATATAATATCGAATACTCTTTTTATATAATATAGAATACTCTTTTCTGTAGAATTGATGTAAATATTACCTACATTATAGTTATATTAATTATTTAATATTGAACAAATAAAATATTATACCTTTTATTTATTTTAATATATTGATTATATTGTTATTTATCAAAATTAATAATTAATTATTTTTTTAATTGAATATTTTAGTTAATATACTGCTTTAATAAATACAATATTTATTTTAAAAACTTAAATCATTAAGTATCCTATAGATTTTTCAAAATATCAACTACAATTGTAATCATAATTACATTGATAATACAATTAGAATTCAGGTTGAATAATTGATCGATATTGAATATTGTAGCAATTGAATTCAATATTAATATTGATTAAATATTGTATTCAATATTACAATATTATTATTATTTAATTTAAGTTTTAAATCTAACTTAAATGAAATTATATAAAATATTGTAATATACAAGTTAATATTTCATGTTACGATACTATTTACTACACTAAGATACTAATATTTATTTTAATATTTTATTTTATATCTAAACCCACATCAACAACTTAACTTATTAATAGCTAGAATAATATTTTAGTAAATAGTTTTCATATGTATTAATAACTAGAAAACTCTTTCAGTAAAGAGTTTTTATATTTATTAAAAGTTAGAATACTGTTTTGGTAAAGAGTTTTTATATTTATTAAAAGCTATTAAAAGAGTTTTCTATTTGCTTAATGCTCGAAAAGAGTTCTAATACAGGGACACTTGGAAAACTCTTTTTCGGTGGTATAGAAAACTCTTTTTTCTAACAGTGTATGTTATACATTTACAAATATTAGAGTACATATATATATATATATATATATATTCTATAAAGTTTTAACATAGAAAATGTATGACTATATGTGTGTGTAAGTCTTAAGGATCTGGCGAATTCGCTAGATCTTTAAGACTTACACACACGTTAACGTGAGAACCTATTTCAAAAATATAAATAGTTGTATGTAACATATACCATTACATATACGTTATAACATAATTGTTCAACGTGATATTAATTGTATAAGAAGTATAAGTATAATGACGGAAACCGGTAAATGATACAGGATTATGGTGTTGCCTGCAAGCTATATATAGACATTCCGACAACAATGCGGCAATGGGTAAAAGGTAGAATTATTAAAATGCGTTATATCGTTATTAAAATAATTAATATATACATGTAAATATATATATATATATATATATATAAATGATATTATATATATAATGTGTAAGTATAATATACACATATGTAAGTCTTATATAATATATTTATTGAGTAAGTTGAGAGATGGTTCTGTGTTTAGAGAGGGTGTTATACGTTGGAGTGAATCAAGTTTGATTTTTTTGTAAAATGGCTGATAATGGAATGTTTTAGATCTGAGGGGATACTATCAGTTGTAAGGGATTCGTAAATGAAATGTTTGTATATTGGTTTATTGGTCGAGGCGAGATATTTCAAAGTTTGTAGGGGTAAGGGTTCTGGGGTTAATAACATTTGAAGGGTACACTCAGATTATCAATTATTGGTAGGTATGGGATATGTAGTATGTGGTTTGAATTATATATAAACAGTATATTTTAACAAATAAATAATCAATAATATCGTTGTCATATTTATTAAATATGTCTACAATTATTGATGACACTTCTTAGGGTACAATGATCGCCTGTTATGTAATAGTGGTCAGATGTCACGTTACCATAACTAATGCTTGTACCGGTGTTTTCATCTTTGTTTATCTTTATTTCGCTTTGCCGAATATATAGCCTACATATTAATATGAATTACATAATAAGTATTAGATTATATAGTATTATGATATATATTTTATTTATAATAAATTTAATTATGTAATTTAATGACCACACATATTATTAATATATATATATATATATATATATATATATATATATATATATACAAATAAATTTATAATTATATAAATAAATATACATGTATAATAAATCATCCTCATATATATAGGGGAGAGTACTCGAATACCGACACCCTAATAATAAATCACCATACATTTATTATATCTCAATTAAATATTTCTAAATTTTATTTATAGTAAAGTAGATATATACATATAATAGCTATATTAAAATGGAAATTTGGTTTGTTTAACCCTGAGATAACAGGGGTGTCGATATTATCTGCAGTTAGGAGTTAAAATGTATGCAAATCGATGTTGCTTAGATAAAGGTTTATAACCTTGTAACAAATTATGAAAAATACAAAATATTTTAGTCACATTGTAAAATATAATTAGATCTATAAGATTTATTTTAAATATTTAAAATACCTACATTTTTAAATGATTGAGAATATATATTGTACTTCAAACATTTCATAAATATAGTTGTTTGAGTAATAATGCAAAAAATCAGTTTTTTGTCTATATATAGACTATATAATTAACAAAATATAAATATTAAAAAAAAAATGATACTTATATGAATTATAATTATATTGATTTACATTTCATATATTAATTATTTTTGTGAGTGGAATTATATATTAGGAGATATCTAGGGTATCGATATTACGTGCATGTCGATATTAGAGCACTCTCCCCTATGTAGGTTATGTATAGTTAATAAATAGAGACAACCTTTCATATAGGCTAATCCACGCGAAAAACCATATCCTCTATTTGTATTACTTCGTTTGGATATAACTCTAGATCTTGTTCTAGATCTACAAATAGACCTAGACCTAGTCATAGTCCTAGACCTAGTTCTAGATCGACTCTTAGACTTAGATATAGATGTAACCTTTACAT
This sequence comes from Osedax fenrisi, assembly GCA_964019155.1. Lineage (NCBI taxonomy): Eukaryota > Metazoa > Annelida > Polychaeta > Sabellida > Siboglinidae > Osedax > Osedax fenrisi. The sequence goes on from OZ025239.1 coordinate 3,921,655, forward strand.
TAGGTATTGATTTACAGTTAGTATTGGATTATATATTTGAAAAGGTAATGGATATATATTTAGATCTATTTTTAACGTTCATACTAACAAAACATTTATTATTTACAACTTTCGGTTCACATTTAATTGTTACTTTTCCGATACATTTTTTGTTGATAGGTTTATTCTTCTGAGGTTTTGACGTCATAAGTCTGTATGATAATATATTATTATTTTAATATGTTTATCTATATATAAATATTTATAATATGATATGAATACATATCATTGTATATATATATATATATATATATATATATATATATATATATATTATGTATATAGGGGAGAGCGGGGCAGGTTGAGCCGGTTTTTATAAAAACACATGTATCTTATAATGTTATGAATGTATTTTAATAAAATAAAGTGCATAAGATATATATAGTTTATGATCAATTAAAAACATCCATAAAACAGTGTAATGATAGATAATTAATTATATAATTACATTTTAATTTTTTTTTAATTTGGCTCAACCTGCCCCGTCTACTGGGGCAGGTTGAGCCAGGTAGAAAAAATGCGAAATTAAATATATATTTAACAAATAAATATAGTTAAAGTTATATATTTATATTTATTAGTTATTTAACAAGTATATGCACCAAGATTAATATCAAAACCAATGAAACTTTTAAGGCAAGAGGTTATATTAGGAGAGAGGAGAAGATTCTCTATGTTTTAATCCAGCATATAAACCAATTATTTAATTATTTAAAATAATTACTCAATTATATATTTAATTAATTAGATTATTATTATTATTTAAATAAGTCATTAATTAATTAAATAAATTAATACATAAATGTGTTTAATGAAAAACGGGGCAGATTAACCCTATGGTCAACCTGCCCCGTTTTGCTATGGTCAACCTGCCCCATATCACTAGTATATATAACAGTAATATAATTAATTTGTGAGTGATAATTTTTGAATTATTTATTTTATAATATATAGTATATTAAATATACTTTATTTATATACCATTAATACTGCTATGTTATTACTACATATATAATAATATCAAAGTTAAACTTACTGTCCCACTAACGAGATTTTCATAAAATATTAATAATTAAATAATATTTTAATTAGTTAAAATAAATAATTTTTGAGTTGTTATACTAATGCTAAATATAATTGTGTATACATGTATTACAAATTGCATTAATATATTTATTAATAGCAGAAATAATTGAGATGGCTCAACCTGCCCCTATGGTCAACCTGCCCCGCTCTCCCCTATAGTTGATTTAAAAACTACTAAATTCATTGATATTTTAAAAAGAAGATAATGAAATAATTAAATATGGAATAAGTAATAATTAAAGTTAATAAAATACTATGTATGATACAAATTAGTCATTATTCTAATTGCTCCAATAAATACATCATCAGTAATAATATTTATTCATATAGGGGAAAGTCCCCGATTACCGACCCACTCCTAATACCGACCCCATCTCGTATCTCAGTAACTATAAATTGTATCAAAAAATAATATGTACACGAACTGTTAGTCAATTAATGATAAATATGAATAAATATTTTGTTTAAAAAAATATTTAATCCTTCAATTGTTATTTGATAAAATGTAATATTCTGTTTTTACTTTTTAAATATTTGAATAATAACTTTTTTTAAATCATTGTAAATACTTTATTAATTAAAAGCTTAATATTGAGCATAATATTGTAGATCAATAAAATATTTATAAATGTTATAAAAATAATTTAATTTGAATAAATATTAACCAATATATCTTAATTATAGCAACCCATATGATTTTCCTATTACCGACCCCCTAAATTACCCTAATACCGACCCCCAGTGATTTATAATATCCAATCAAAATAGATCCGTATTTTACTTTAAAATATGTCGTAAGTTGTTTGTGTATCATTGATATAGATTTAGGATTCATGATTCCAGTATAATATATACAATTATATACATACTGATTAATAAATAAATATTAAATAATAATATACACTATTTTAATATAATTACTATAAAGTTTAAATTTAAATTTAATATTACTACTAAAACATAAATTCAATACAAAATAAATTGCGTGAATGTTATTTTAACTATTTTTATTGGATATTATAATACTACAATTATTTATATCACGATTATTTTAGGGGGTCGGTATTAGGTACATGTATCCGATTACCGACCCCCCTGTTTATTCTTGAAAATATAATTATATCAAAAATATAAAATAGCCACATTATTAATTGCCATAATATTACCCTAATTACAAATTTTCAAATAAATATATTTAATATTTAATAAGTTATTATAAATAATCATTTAGGGGTCGGTAATCGGAGACTTTCCCCTATATGAATAAATATAAAAATGTAAATTATATAATTTAATTATATATAGTATATAATATATTACAATGAATGTATTTAGTATATATACTATATGAACGATATAGATAGATAGATAGATATATACATATTTATTTTTAAATAGAGTAATTATTAAATATTTATAAAAATAACATTAAAGTTTCTGAGTAAAAATAGGTATATTAAAAAAGATTTGCAACTTTAAATCTAAAACTTTTATATTAAAACAAGAAAATAATATAATATTAATATATTAAAAGTTACCTAAACACTATCAGAGTTAATATTTAGTCACCACAATTCTCACACAAATATCCCAGGCATACCCGAAAGTACTTGAAGATAAAGTTATATTTGTGAATAACTAAAGGATGTTATGTTAATGTAGTTCTGGAATACCTATGATTACATGTCAAGTTGCCATCAACCCGGCAACACCACTAGCAACTATTGTTTAGGATACATCTACATATGTTAAAATACAATACAATAACATAAATACCTTTTAACAATACAATTTATATAATAATATATATATCATATTTTTATAAGTTATATCGTCTAAAATAGCAACCTATAGGTTAGTAAAATATATGATATATTAGTAATATGTATATTATATGTAGGTATTAGTTATTTCATGATATATTATTATGTTGATACATTTATATTTAAGAAATTATAATGTAATAAATAATTATTTAATTTAAATGAACTATAATATTATACATTATTTATATTCTCGGTCAAATCTTGCTAAATATTAAAACCTGGACGTCCTCTCTCTGGATACAGTCCTCTTCTTACTGTTAACTAGTTTAGAGGTAGACCTGCAAGTCTTTGTTGTTACTCTGTTCGGGGTTCTCTGTTTACGGGCAACTTTGTGTTGCTTTGATGTCATTATTCTGAATAATGATATTATACTATATTAATATATATTTTAATTGTTAATATTTATTTAGATAGACTATTAATTTGATAATTCAGATAATAACTAATCACATACACACACCATCGATATAAAGAAAGCTTTCTTTATATCGATGACACACACATAGAGCTGGTGATTCATGTATCAGTAAACCAAGACACAAGTTAGAAATGTTACCACAGTGTAATTGTAATCATTACTTGGAGTTATATCAATAAGAGGCACATATTAACACACACACAACTGTATAATATAGTTAAAAGAACATATAAATATAAGAACAAGTAATGTATATATATATATATATATATATATATATATTACACAACTCATACCGCTAAATATATGTTGACAGAATTAATAAGAAAACACACAACTAAATAAATAGCTATTCTGAATATATTGTAATTAAGAAGTGAAAGAACACAAATAAGGATTACTAGGTGTATATGTATTTTAACCTATCGATATATCGCATATATACACACTTATTAACAATTATATGTGTTATAATCAGAGCTGGGCACGATACTCAACAAATATATAATAGATACAATTACAAATACAGAATTTTCTTAATAGATACTAATACATTATAAATTATAATTTATAATCTAAGAATGAAAATAGCGGTATGGGTGTGGATATATAGGTTAAACTTTTATGTATCTATGTTAAACTTTTAAGAATGAACAAATGTGACTTTTTTTATTAGATGGTTCTAGTTAGAGGTTCGTATTTATAGAATTTATTAATATTTCATATGAGTACTTTTGTGTAATGTAGGTTAGAGGTAAATAAGAGGAAACATTATAATATATGATATAGAGCGAAGTTAGATTTAATAATGTTCTGGAGGGGTAGGTTATTATAGAAGGAACATATAGTGTAATCGTTAAGGTGTAGGTGAAGGATTAAAATGGAAAGTAATACTATACTAGTAGAACCATATAGATATGCACACTAGATTAAGGGTAGTAACAAACAGTAACATTTATATTATACGTGTTATAAGTTTAGAGAGAATACGGAATATATTATAAGCTAGTTTAGTAGGTAATATGGGTAGTAGGTATTTGTGCCTATTTGATGTTGTAACATGTGAAGTTAAAAGTTATACAAAGTTATAATTTATTCAATAAGTTAGGTTACCTTGATATATGGAGGGAAATAACTCATTAATAAGTAGATATTATAAGCATTATGCTAAATAATAAGGACATAGGTATTAATATAGTAATTAATTAATTAATTAATTAATTAATTAATAGATATTGTTTATATAGTATTACACCTAGCTATCTGAGGATGTGGTATAATAATTATTTATGAATCTAATAGAGGTGTACAATAGGGTTGTATCTACTAAAGTAACATTATATATATTATAATACTACAAGGTATTAATATACAGGCATAGGCATATATGTTGATGGATATCGTATACTAACTTTTCGGTATTGATCATTGTATGTTATGCATATATTATACATGTAGATATATTCAATGCGAGAGGATATAGTCTTATAATATATTGTCAGAATTTGTAAGCACCGATGGAAAAAATAAATGCGATTCATTAATCAGTAAGTACACATGCACCTAACATTACACACGTGATAGAAGATATATGTAATGCGTTGTCCCCGCACTATGTGATAACTAGAAGGGGGCTATAAGTTGGCTGGTTAAAGCTTACGGTGGGAGATAGTGATAGTAATATCAGGGAGTAAGTTGTTAACCTTATAGTTGTGTAGGCTAAGGAAGGTAGACTAGATATAATCTATAGAGGACTAGGAAGACGGAGATTATGTTATATTGGGTGGGGGGGGGGTTGAGAGGTAGGTATACCTATAGGTAAGAGTGAATAATAAATAGTGAAGTGAAGCTATTTCTAACATAAAGTATGTGAATATATGTATTGTAGATAATAAGATATATGTTAAGATTAATTAACTAATGGTTATTTATTTTGTATTTGTAGTTGTAGTTTGTAATGTATGGTTGTACAATTGATAGTTTGTTGTATTAATTTCATTGTAAACTTATAATAAGATATAGTATAGTATACTATAATATAAGCCTACATATTTGCCTTTATATAGGCATATATGCCTACCTATTTGTTTTGACAGTTGGATGTACTAGTCTTACATTTAATGTAAGTAAACTGTGGTATCCCTTCCATTACAAATAGGTTTACTATATAGTGTGATTATACATATCTCGTGACTTCGGTATCTACTAGACAGATACTATATAGTAGGGATCAGAAAACCTATCTAATGGATCAGAAAAAAACCTATAATATATAATTTCAATATTGACTTTGATTTATACATTAACATTAAAGAGATAGGAATATAACACTATAGTGTACACATATATATATATATATATATATATATATATATATATATATATATACTATCACATCTACAACAACAGACCCACATACACATATACAATATAACATAAGTAACACACACGCATATATACTATAACTCACATAAAAATATACACACATATCATACATATCATAATAAGTACTACCAATATGTATATAATGCTTTTATACATAAGTAAATATAAAGGTAAAGTTAACCTTATCTTCGTAACTAGATTCTTCACAGATGTGTTATTGTTGTTAACGAGCTTTATTGATGAAAATGTCTTCTTATTACGAAGTACACGTTTGTAATTATCTTTATTTAAACTCGAGCTTCTTCTTGGTGACTTCCTTTTACGACTTATCACAGTCTGGGACTTTTTACTATTTCGTTTCGCACATGTTTTACGCGATGACCTTGTTTTCATTGTTGACCATTTATACACATGCTTCTTTATCTCTTTGTTGCTCGTTCCCTTCTTTTTAGCACACCGAACTTTACCATTGTTATAAGTCATAGCTATTGTTAATTATATAATTCACAAGTTATTATTACAAAACACGTACGTTTAGTTGATCTTATTATGTTGAATAAGTATATAAATAAATATCGAATTATATTTCATAAATTATTATGTTTATAAACAATTAATTAAAAATTAAAATATTTTAAAATACCTAATCATTTTATTTAATACACTTTTAATATTACTTCTAGTTTATATCTAATTAGCTTTACTACTGTAGTAGTTTATGGTGTATACTCCCACGAATATATATATATATATATATATGATGCAACCTGTGTTATTATTTAACGGGACCCGTGTATTGCATGAATCTATTATTATATACTTATTAACTTTATTTACTTATTGTTATAATATGCATCAATTAAAATATATATATATATATATATACATAAATTCATTTAAATCAATATTACGGATACGACATTTTACATGAATACAAATCTGTTCATTATTCTATATATCTATATTTCAATATGTATTTTCTTTATTTGCCATCGTGCACACTAAATAAAGTTATATTCGTGATTTAACATGATTTAACGTGATTTATTAATGTAAATTTACTAATGTTATAAACTAAAATAAACTAAAATATGAATAGAAAAAAAGGAATAGGGGAAGTCTGCAATAACGACCACCTATCGTATCTCAGTAACTATAAAGATATTAACTAATTATATATACATAAACTATTAGTAATTTAATAGTAAATATTTATAAGTCTTTTGTACTTCAAAATATGTAATGTTACAATTGTTATTTGGTCATATAAGGGAGTGTGTCCCTGTTCAAATGTAATATTCTAGTTTTATTTATTAAATATTTGAATAATATATTTTTAAATCATAGTATAAGAGTTTACAATGCAATAAAGTCTATAACTTACACCAAATCTAAAACAAATTCAATAATTATTGATTATAATCGATTATAATCGAAGATAAGTATGGTACACCACTCGCTGATGATTTATCACGACTATGTAGATGGACTGCAAACCGTAAAGACCTCTACACTCACCCTATTGAACCTTATTTAGGAATACTTAATGATTCATTAAAGATTGATATCGATGAAGGACTACTGAATCTAAACTCGGAGGTTGAATTAGCGATACAAATCCTAAAGAGTGGGAAATAATCTAGTATTGATAATATTCCTGATGACTTAATTAAATCGGGTGGACCCATTATGACCAGAATCTTCAAATGAATATATTGCATATTAAATAAGTTATTACAAATAGTCATGTGGGGGTCTGTAATTTGAGACTTTACTCTATATATATATAATATTTATTTATTGAAGCACGTATAATAATAGCCTTAACAAACAGCAACTTAAAAAGTCGTAGAATTATACATGTTGTAAATAACTGCGAGGCGCCCGGAAACTATAGTAACATTTTTTGTTGGTGTTTTGATTTATTGTTTATTTGTTATACTTGTTAAACACAAGAGAACAACAAGAACTATTGTTCTTAGTATAGTCCAGGTAAACCTGAAGTCATCGTGGACCTCTCACTAACTAGATTTTGATTGTTCCACTGAGCCATAGACCCCAGGATTATATATATTATATATATAGTGTATACACTAATTATGTTAATAATATATAAAAATTACTATGTAAAATAGTGCAATGTAATTTTATACAAACCTCCATGTGTAAAAGTATAATCAAAAAGGCAAACATATTATTGAATAATAATATAATTCAGATTATAATATTGATACGCGACCGTTCATTAATGAACCATTGGTCTGTGATAAAAAAAACTAATTTAATAAATATATAATAAATAACATTAAACAAAAAACACAAAAATCAATATATAAGAAAACAACATTTATACTTTAATAATTATTACATAATACAAACCAAAAAATAACAAATTAAAAATATATAATACACAATAAAATACAACTAGGCTACAACCTAATTGAAAATACAAAAAAACGTTAGTTTTCCTCATATACCACTTATAATTTAAAATATGTAATATATAGCATTTTAAATTATATATTTAACTAACTACATTTAATATTTATTCTGTGTTCTAAACTATATATAGCCCTACATGGTCGTATTATAAGATCGTTACCCATTTAATCTCATAAGATTCAATATTCTCAAATTGTCATACTACTTTCAACATTTTCTGTCACCATAATCTAAATAATTATCATCGACCTAACACTCTCTTTAATCCTCACAAAATATCCGCTTTCTATCTTTTAACATATACTCCACGCCTCTTCAAATGATTTATTGATATTGTTTCTAACTTCTCTATATTTCTTATTTACATCTCTTGCCCAATATGTCGTTATTATCCCCTGTCCTACTAAATTTTCCACAGTTGGTATCCTATCTTCTCTATTAAACATTAAATAAAATGTACTATAACCTGTATAGGTATTCGGCATTGTAATATAGGAATGTATCGATGTATTCAAATGTAATGTCTATTTACCCCATACCTCGTTAGATAACGTTCTAAGCAACCCCAATAGTATTCTATTGAACCTTTCGACTTTACCATTGCCCATCGGATGGAATGGAGTAGTTGTATTAAGCTTAAAACCAAAACTAATATATATTTCTCTCACTACCGCAGACACAATATTTCTACCCATATCCGAATGTATTCTATTCGGTATACCAAAATGAAAAACCATTCAATCATTAATATTTTCGCTGCAGTTATTGCTAACTGATCTCTAGTCGGTATTGCTTTTGAGAATGTTATATACTAATCTGTTATGACTAAAATATTTTTTGTATATCTGTTGAATTGTCTACTATTAAAAATCGATAAAAATTAAATCTAAAGGTTGATCTGCTCTTTACCTCCCCATTTTGAGCATACCATCTCCCAATTTACACATATTGCACAGTGGACACGATCCTATATGAGTTCTAAAACCCCTATACTTCCCCTGCCAATTAAACTTCAAATTAATACGCACAATAACTCTATCAACTCATTGATACCCGTTGTAATCTTTAACCTCCTTCAATAGCATCCCTATTAATGCTTTAATTACATTACTCTATGTGTATATACGCATATACGTATTATTTGTATCTGAATATAAATGATATATCACTGTCAATAATTCATTGAAAGGTATATATAATCACTGAATGTAAAGAGCCTATAACGGAGTACTTGTTTTTAGCGCGCAGAATTGATCAAGGTAATGTCCTTGTATAGATTACGCATGTCCTTTAATATTTTCGTTGGGAATATCCTAATTATATGTGTATGTGTGTGAGTGTACGAAGTATCTACGTACTACGTACTTAACGTACAGTTTACGTATCAAACTGTACGAGTAAAATACACACGTATTAATTCACATAGTATACAGTCTTATAAAATTACAAAGTAATGCTTATATATTTATATATATATATATATATATACATTTAATATAGATATATGCATAAACATTTGTTAAAAAAATTCAAATAATATAAATAATAAAAAACTCTAGTTCTCCCTTCAGTGAATAAATATAGGAATAAATAAAAACCACTAAACACAGTAAATAAAATTGTATTCTATATTACTATAATAATTATTTATTGGGGATATTATTTGTAAGATAATTTCAATTTAAACTAATCGTTTTAGTCAATTATGTATCAAATTTAGAATTACATTATTTTTACTCGCTAGGATATATTTATTATTTTTACTCGCTAGGAGTTTTTATTTTGAATATATGATTGACAGCCAATGTTTTGTTTATTTCTGAATATCAAAGATGTGATTATCAAATTAATAAACGTAAAGGTTATATTATATTATAATATACTATATATTTAATTGTTCGACACTTTATTATAATAATGGTTAATATTAACTCACTAATTAGTAATTAAATTAGGTATTACTTAAATTAAGTGTTTAATTTGTCCTAATTAAATTTCAAATTTAATACATGTCAATATAATTTAATTATTATTGTTGATTTAATTATTATTCATTGTTGATTTAATTATATTGATCCTTATTATTTATTGTATAATAATTATACAAATTAATAATATAATTATAAATTTTGATTAAATTGATACGCACGTATTACTTTAATTTATTTAATGATTTCTAAAGGTTGCACCGTGAAATAATGTAAATATAAACTACATATGAATCATTACAATTTAGTCACCCTAAATATTAATTATTTTTATAAATAATTTCTAGTGTAAATCCGTGAATGGTTTCGCAGAGAAAAATACACTTGAAATAGAAGTTACCACAAGTACCAGAATTATATATATCGTATGGGTCTGTATTTCATGTTGTATATATACAGTTTACATATACACTACACTAGGTTATAATATGAACTTGTGACATCATTATGATGATCATAAATGTATAAATATTGAATATTAAAAATGACTAAAATATACGGTTCTTTATAAATATAAGAATTATATATATATATATATATATATATATATATATATATATATATATTCCATTACATAAATATAATAATAATATTTATAAAAATTGATTTTTTTTATATTAGTTTTCTAGTATAGTTATATATATATATAATTTTTTCCATCTAAAGGGCTTCACAATAATATGTTATATTTTCTTGTGTTTTCGCCCATATATATATATTATTTTACTATACAGATTAAATATAGAATATATTATATTTATATGTATTAATTATGATACATGTATTAATAAGTTTGTTAAAGCACACAGGGTAACGACATGGACGGTAATAATGTAATAATGAATACTACTATAACTCGAGATGCTTGTGTATATGTTAGTTAAATATAAATATAAAAGTAATATAAATATATAGGGGAGACTAGTATATTATGTCAGCATTAGGGTGTACCTTAATTCGTACCAATGTATTAAACACGTTTTAAATATCTAATCATTAATATTTTTTAAATTTGTTTTATTTGTCATACAGATAATTGTATATATATATATTTATTAAAAGTAATTTGTATTAAAAACGTTATAAAATCTCTAATAATTAATATTTTTTTAATTTGTTTTATTTTTCATAAATATAATTGTATATATATATATATATATATATATATATATATATATATATTGATAACATTGTCATAGAAAATATGTCCAGTTAAAAACTTGTTTATAAAAAATAGATATATTATATATATTATATACAAATTAGATATATATATATATATATATATATATATATATATATATATATATATATATATTGATAACATTTTCATACATATAATTGTATATATATATTTTCTTAACATTGTCATAGAAAATATTTTCAGTTAAAAACTTGTTTATAACATATAATTTTTTCATTTTTACCGTGATTCATACTACTTTTAATATATTTTTTTTATAAATTTTATAAATTATTGAATAATTAATATATAAATGGATTATAACTTATAAGTTATACATATATGTAATATAAATAATCAAGTTTATAACATATATTGATTGGTATACAAAAGACTGTATGCATTAATAACAGTGACATTTATAATATACTTCAAAATTGTAATAATATAATATATATTTACATTTTAAAAATTAATTTTGTTGATTAAATATTTGCAGTGTAATATTTTAGGTATTCCTAATTATGGCAGGTACGAATTAAGGTAGTCTCCCCTATAATATATATATATATATATATATATATATATATATATATATATATATATATATATATATATATATATATATATCATGTACTGGTTGACTATAGTCAACCAAGTATACTTGGTTCAAGTACAACACTGGTTTATTTATTAACACCACGTAATATTGAAACGGGGCATCAGATACCATTAACATTAATATATATATATACATTTATATATATATATATATATATATATATATATATATATAAATGTATACAATTTATTTATTTTAACTTTTATTTATATTAAATATAAATAATATATAACTATAGTTTTATAATAATAGTTTTATAATACTTATTATAACATAAAATATTATAGTTATTTTTTAAATTATAATTTATATCTATAAAATATATATATTATATATATACTTGAGTATTTAAATATCAATAATTTACATATATATATGTACTATAGTAATATCAAAGCCTAAATGGCTTTGGTAATATTCTATATACGAGTATGTAAATGAATAAAGTGATGTCCTCTATAGTATGTCCACCCCACTATTACGCATGCGCGATATTTTATTACCGAGCGTCACTTGTCCTTTATTAAGGTCACGCGTTATAACAGTACACTGTAGGCTAATTGCTTCATGGGAATACATACTGTACAAGTATTGTATACAATACTTACTTATATTGTACAGTGATATCATTATTTATAAATAATATAATGTACAAATTATGTATTTTCTACATTTAATATATAAACATAATCTATCATATACACTGTTAGAAATAAGAGTTTTCCAGTGTTTGTTAAAATATAGAAAACTCTTTTTTCATAATGTAGAAAACTCTTTATTTAAAAACAGTTTTCTATCTATTAATACGGCCAAATACTCTACAAAAGAGTATTCCATATCATAACACATATAAAAACTATAGTTTTTAGTTATAGTTTATAGTTTGGGTATACCAAACTATACATTATAGAATACTCTTTTTATATGATGTAGAAAACTCTTTTTATATGATGTAGAAAACTCTTTTTATATAATATCGAATACTCTTTTTATATAATATAGAATACTCTTTTCTGTAGAATTGATGTAAATATTACCTACATTATAGTTATATTAATTATTTAATATTGAACAAATAAAATATTATACCTTTTATTTATTTTAATATATTGATTATATTGTTATTTATCAAAATTAATAATTAATTATTTTTTTAATTGAATATTTTAGTTAATATACTGCTTTAATAAATACAATATTTATTTTAAAAACTTAAATCATTAAGTATCCTATAGATTTTTCAAAATATCAACTACAATTGTAATCATAATTACATTGATAATACAATTAGAATTCAGGTTGAATAATTGATCGATATTGAATATTGTAGCAATTGAATTCAATATTAATATTGATTAAATATTGTATTCAATATTACAATATTATTATTATTTAATTTAAGTTTTAAATCTAACTTAAATGAAATTATATAAAATATTGTAATATACAAGTTAATATTTCATGTTACGATACTATTTACTACACTAAGATACTAATATTTATTTTAATATTTTATTTTATATCTAAACCCACATCAACAACTTAACTTATTAATAGCTAGAATAATATTTTAGTAAATAGTTTTCATATGTATTAATAACTAGAAAACTCTTTCAGTAAAGAGTTTTTATATTTATTAAAAGTTAGAATACTGTTTTGGTAAAGAGTTTTTATATTTATTAAAAGCTATTAAAAGAGTTTTCTATTTGCTTAATGCTCGAAAAGAGTTCTAATACAGGGACACTTGGAAAACTCTTTTTCGGTGGTATAGAAAACTCTTTTTTCTAACAGTGTATGTTATACATTTACAAATATTAGAGTACATATATATATATATATATATATATATTCTATAAAGTTTTAACATAGAAAATGTATGACTATATGTGTGTGTAAGTCTTAAGGATCTGGCGAATTCGCTAGATCTTTAAGACTTACACACACGTTAACGTGAGAACCTATTTCAAAAATATAAATAGTTGTATGTAACATATACCATTACATATACGTTATAACATAATTGTTCAACGTGATATTAATTGTATAAGAAGTATAAGTATAATGACGGAAACCGGTAAATGATACAGGATTATGGTGTTGCCTGCAAGCTATATATAGACATTCCGACAACAATGCGGCAATGGGTAAAAGGTAGAATTATTAAAATGCGTTATATCGTTATTAAAATAATTAATATATACATGTAAATATATATATATATATATATATATATAAATGATATTATATATATAATGTGTAAGTATAATATACACATATGTAAGTCTTATATAATATATTTATTATTACATATAATAATTAATGTATGCATATACAATTCACATTGTGCATATATGTACAATGTGTAAATCACTTGTGTATTAGGATTCAAAGCGATAGGACGTGTTTTTGAATTTTATAGAATTATTCAATAGACCGTGAACAATACAGACAGATAAGTGATTTTATTTTATTTGTGTGTATCTATACGTATAAATTAATAGTTGTAAAACAAATTAATATCATATATAATTATTATGCATGTACATTTATATATTAGATTATTTATTATGCAATGATATATGTTGATATATAAATAAACTATTGAGTGTATAAATATACCTATACAGATACTCTGTTGTTATTGAATATTTAATATAAAATGACAAATATATGCATATAAATTAATAGTAGTAAAACAAATTAATATCAGCTATAACTATAATATAAATATATTTAGATATTAAATTATTTATTATGTAATAATATACTTTTACATATAAATAAACTATTGAATATATAAATATACTAGATACCTTTTATTTTTATTATGTCATCTAGAATGACACATTTAGAATTGTCAACATCAATTAAGGATTATATAAAGGAATTATTTGAAGGTAATATTAAACAGATTTTAGAAAATAATACTGAAACAATAATTAAACTTAATGAAAAAATTGATGAATTAATCATAAAAATAGATAATATAGATAAAAAAAATAATAATAACAATACCACATATGCAGATATTACATCTAAACAATTACTTAATATTGAAAGTACTATTAAAAAGACAATCAATAAAAATATTTCAGAAATTAATGGTGATAATTTAAAAAACAAATCAATAATAATATATAATGCTAATGAAAGTGACTTCGCAGATAATAAAAGTAAATATGATACTGAATTAAAACTTGTAAATAATATAATTAAGACTGTTACAGATGATTCTATATGTAATAATGTAATTAAGTTCCATAGATTAGGAAAACGAAATGATGTAAAGATACAAAATAATAAAATTAGACCTATAAAAGTAATTTTTAAAAATGAAATTGATAAAATTAATATAATCAAACATGCATTTAAATTAAAAGATTCTGAATATAATAAAGTTGGTATAACACATGAATTTTCTATAGATCAACTTAATATTCAATCAGACCTAATAAAAAAGGCAAAAAGTAAGTCAACTGATGATGTTAAATATAAAGTAATATTTATAAATAATTCCTTTAAAACAATATCTATAGTATCTGAATCACAACAGTATGATGAATAATACAATTCAAAACACAGCTTATTATACTATTAAGGAATATAATAATATACATAATACGTTAAATATAACTATATTGATGCTAAACATTAGAAGTTTCAATAAAAATATCAATACATTTAATATATTTTTGGATACATTAGTCAGTAAACCAGATATAATAGTACTAACTGAAACATGGTTAACTGATACTGATGATCCTTCAATATATCTAACAGATTACAAAATGTTTAAAACAAATCGTATACTAAAAATTAAAAAAAAAGGTGGAGGAGTTGCAATTTTTGCTCACAAACATTTAGATTGTTTATATATAGAAGACTTATCAACAGCAATTGATGATGACTTAGAAATAATCAGTATACAATTAAATTTAAAATTTAAATATAAACCTATAATAATCACAGGGTTGTATAAAACACCAAATATTAATAGAACTATCTTTAATGATTTCTTTTATAATTTGTTTTTAAAATATATTAATTCTGAATTTTTTATTTGTGGTGATTTTAATATTGATTTTTTAGATGTTTTTAATCCATTCACAATTGATTTTAATAATACCATTTCACAATTAGGCCTAAATAATTTAATAAAAATACCAACTAGATTATCAACTTATAAGAATTCATTAATAGATAACATATTAACAAATAGTAATTCAATTTTATTGAATGGTGTTATTAATACAGATATATCTGATCATTCTGTTATATTTACTACTTTGAATATAAAAAATAACTATACTAAAAGTTGTGACTATGTATATATCAGAAATATGCATAATATTAATGCATTAGTAAATACATTATCGATTTACAAATGGGACTATTTTTACACAATTACAGATCCTTCTATATGTTATGATGAATTAGTAATACAATTAAATGAAATGTTTAATAAATTTTGTCCCATATCTAGAAAAAAAAAAAATAAAAATAGTATTAACAATCCATGGCTTACAAGTAAATTGAAAAATGCAATAAGAAAAAAAAATAAATTATTTAACACATATAAAACTAAAAACTGCCCTATCACATTTATTAAATATAAAAAACTAACAAATAAAATTAATAAAAATATAAAATATGAAAAAAATAAATATTACTCAAATATTTTTTCAAATTGTAATCAAAAAGAAAATTGGACACATTTGAACACTATAATTAATCAAAATGTTGATGAATTACCCAAAATACTTAAATATGAAGGAAAAGAAATTATAAATATAAAAGATCAATGTGAACATTTTAATAATTATTTTTCAAATGTGGGTTTTAAAATAAATGAAAGTTTTTTAAATAAAAATATGACTAATGATAATTTGATTAGTGATAACATGACTAGTGATAATATGACTAATGATAATATAACTAATGATAATGATTTTAGATATTTTTTAAACTCTATTGAGAACAGTTTTTATTTTTTACCTATTACTGATAAGGAAATAATTAATATTACACTTAATATGAAATCTAAATCATCCAAAGATATAAATAACTGGGACATGAAATTAATCAAGCTTTTAATAAATTCTATTGCTAAACCATTAGAATATTTATTTAATTTATGCTTGGCTAATTCTGAATTTCCTGATAATATGAAAATTGCTATCATTAAACCAGTATTTAAAGCAAATGATAAAAAACAGATAATCAACTATAGACCCATTTCATTACTACCGCAAATTAGTAAAATCTTCGAAAAAATAATTTATAATAGAATGATGGACTTTATATATAAAAATAAAATAATTAATGATAACCAATATGGATTTATTGAAAAATCCAATACTACCCTTTCACATTTTAACTTACAACATTTTTTATTTACTAAACATAGTTTAAATAAAAAATTGCTACGCTATTTTTAGACCTTAAAAAAGCGTTCGATGTTGTAGACCATGACATTTTATTAAAAAAATTAGAATACTGTGGTTTTAGGGGTCATGTAAATGTGTTTTTAAAAAATTATTTATTAGATAGAAAGTTAAAACTCGAATAAATAATACTGTATCATCTGTTAGAAATGTACGTTTTGGTGTTCCTCAGGGATCAGTATCAGGTCCATTATTTTTTATAATATTTATTAATGACATATCAAATATATTTAATAATGATGATAATATAAATTTAAATATATATGCAGATGACACATCACTCTCTATATTTGCAAATTCAAATGAAGAATTGAGTAGTAATATGCAATTATATTTAGATAGATTATGTCATTGGTTTAATATAAATAAATTAAAATTGAATATTGAAAAAACTAAAATACTTCCTTATTTTAATACAAAAATTATAAATAATATAAATTTAAATAATGCGAACATAGAAATAGTAGATAGGTATACGTTTTTAGGTATTATATTAGATAGTAATTTAACATATTCGTTTCATATTATAAATTTGTGTAATAAATTATCAAAAATTGTATATCTTTTTCGGAAGCTAAAATTTCTTAACATACGCAATTTAATTATATTATATAATTCACTATTTTTATCAAATATGTCCTATGGAATAGAAATATGGGGTAATGTTTATGAAGATAGATTAAAAAAACTAGTATTAATACAAAAAAAAACAATTCGAATTATCAATAAAAATATGATAGACAAGTCTCAATTACCTCTGATTCGTTTATCACACACTAATAATATGTTTAAATATAATTCTATTTTAAAATTGAATGAACTCATATCTTTTAGAATAATATTATTTTTATATAACCTTTTACATAATAACTATAACATTAATCTAGATACATTTTTTATTTATAATAAAGACAAATCAAGATTTATTTTACCATTAATGAAAACAACGAAATTTCAAAACACAATTTTTTTTAAATGCCCAAAATACTATAATAATATAATGAGTAATAATATATTAAAATCTGAAAATATACATAATATACACAAATTAAAAAAAGTATTAAAGAATTACTTTTTAAATAAATATTAGTTTTTATATTTTAGCATTTTAATAAATTTTAATATTTTTAATCTTCGTCAATTTTTAAAATTTTTATATTTAAAACTACTTGGGTCATATTTATGTTATTATATTTTTATAATTTTTTATTATTTTATTCGCACTTTTTTGTTATATAATTGTTTGCACAAGTTTTAAACATACTTTATTTTAATTTGTATATACTAAACCATTTGAATCATTTTATGTTATTACATTTCAATAATTTTTTATTATTTTATTCGCACTTTTTGTTTTATATTTGTTTGCACAAGTTTTAACACATTTTATTTTATTAGTTTATTTAATGGATTGATGAAACATGATGAAATACGCTGAGGGACATTATTTGTATTATTGATATTATTCTCTTTATATATATTTCTTTACTCTTATTATATTGAATTCTAGTACACAAGTCTTATTATTATTGTATAAATGTCCCAAAGCTATTATATTCATATACTATGGAGGTATCGACTTAATAAAGCTACTTATAGCTTTCAATGATCCTCCTTAGACAATTGTCTATAAACTGATTTCATTCATTAATTCATTCATTCATATATATATATATATATATATATATATATATATATATATATGTATTTGTATATTGTATACAAAAATGCAAAATGTGCATTGTATATGCATACATACATTATTATATGTAATAATACATATATTATATTTTATAATTATTATATATTTATATATCAAAATAGTAGTAGCATATATACAGATATGTGTAAATGAATGCTTAATATTATCAAATTGTAGATAAATAATTATATAATACTATTTGTATTATAAATATATAGTTAATAATATATAGGAAATATATATAAGAAAAAAATTATATATATTATAAAAAAATATATATATTTTATTAAAATAGTAGTAGCATATATATAGATATGTATAAATGAATGCATAATATTATACAAATTGTATATAAATAATTATATAATACTATTTGTATTATAAATATATAAGTAATAATATATAAGAAAAGTATATATATATATATATATATATATATATCTAAGTATAATATGTATATAAATAATTATAGAATACCATTTGTATTATAAATGTATAGTTAATAATATATAGGAAATAGATATAAGAAAAAAATTATATATATATTATAACAAATTATTTATATTTTATTAAAATATATATATATATATATATATATATATGTATGTAAATAAATAAACATGTGCATTTACCAATATACCTTCGGGTCCAAGCAATTCTATGAACATATTCTTCAATACATTTTGGCATATCGTAGTTTACAACATGCTGAACTTTCCGTGACTTATTTAATCAACGTGTTGCAATAGAGGTATATATATATTATATATATGTATATATATATAGAGTAACCTATCAGAGCATTTTTCTAGTAATTGTTGGTGTCTAGATCTATTCGGAGAAAGATACATATTATTAAAATGAAATATATTATAAAGTGAAGTCTACAGATATGACGATTAACGTACTATACATTTATATTGAAGTTAATTACATTTAATTCACTTCAATATAAATGTATATTATATTAATCGTCATATCTGTAGACTTCACTTTATAAAAAGTATATATATATACACACACACACACACATATATATATATATATATATATATATATATATATATATATATATATATATATATATATATATATATAAATGCAAATTATAAAACAATGCATGGATATTAAATATTGATTGGTCTATTGATGATACTATTTCTGAGGCGATTTGGTGACTTCACAATGACGGATAGCCTAGAATAACTGTTATAATGTTCCAACTGGTCATTTCTAAGATCACCTCTATATAGGGTTATCTAAAGAATAGGGTTAACCGAAAATTTAGATATTATACCATATATATATAGATAGTTAAATAGTTAAATAGTTATATATTCTTCATGCAATTTGGTTTACATTATACTGATAGAAACATTAAATTATATATATATATATATATTTATAAATATATATATATTCCTAAATATAATGTTATGAAATTAATAAAACCTATAAAACACACACATTTGTTATAATTGTTGTATACAATAGTTATAACAAATGTGTATATATATATATATATATATCCTAAAAATGAATATTATTATGTATCGGAGTTATTTCTAATGAAATACAGTGCTATTATTATTAGTATATATATATACTAATAATAATAGCACTATATATATATATAATATATATGAAAATATATATTTCACAAAGTATACTTGGGAAGTGATGAGACAAGTAACTGCAGTTATGTTCTGACGACGATTATATACTTAGAGATTGTCCGTTCTTTGTAGTTATAGAGAAGTACTCCGCTTGTATATGTGTCTTGTTCCACATGGGGTATGGTGATCCTAAGCGGACGACATCCACGCGATAGTTATGGACGGCCATATCATGTTCATGTATCGTCAGGTTATAGCCTATATATACCTCGCGAGGTATACATATTGTTCTCCGGACATCAACAATAATCCATTAGTGGTTGAAGAGATTATAAAATATATTCCTGCGACGGACATGTTAATAAGAAAGTTAAGCAGCGATAAATAAAAATAAAATTGAAATAATGATTTTAATTGCAATAGATATTCTTTTTAAATATCTATTACTATTTTATATAAATATAAAACTGGATAATTTATATATATATATATATATATATATATAATATCTAGATTACGAGATAATCTTTCGTATACTCTCCTTTGAGCAGAAAAAAATGTTGAAATATTAAAAAAAAAATTTTAAATATTAAATATTAAAAATGTGAGATTTTTTATAAAGATTTTTTGAAATATTTTGAAATATTTAAAAAAAAATATCTTTTATTAGTATCACTGGACAACTTATTGAATTCTACAATATAAGTCATATTGTAGTTTTTGTTAATTTTTATTAGAACACAAGTTATGATCAAAAATGTATCATATATGAAATATATATATATGAACATGCACAAATAATGCATGTATAATAAATATTTGTTGGTCTGTTGATGATACTATTTCTGAGGCGATTAAGTGATTTCATAATGACGGATATCTTAGAATCACTGTTATAATTACGTAATAGTTATTCATCACGTGATATGGGCGTATTAAATATAAGTATTAATATAAGATTATAATAATTATAAATATAATATAGTTATTATTACACATTATAATGTATGTATGCATATACAATGCACATTGTACACACATATATATATATATATATATATATATATATATATATATAAGTATATATCACTAGTAAACCAATATGTCCCAGTATATGGGTATTGTCGTATCTTCATGTATATCTTCAGGTATCCACCATTACTGTGGTCTAGTAGATCTGTAACCTTCTCGTTGTAAATCTCCATGTATCTTACGTAAGTCGTACGTATGTGCCTTTATAATATTTATTGAAATCTCATATATATATGTATATATATATATATATATATATATTCTATAAAGTTTTAACATAGAAAATGTATGACTATATGTGTGTGTAAGTCTTAAGGATCTGGCGAATTCGCTATTTCCTTAATACTTACACACACGTTAACGTGAGAACCTATTTCAAAAATATAAATAGTTGTATGTAACATATACCATTACATATACGTTATAACATAATTGTTCAACGTGATATTAATTGTATAAGAAGTATAAGTATAATGACGGAAACCGGTAAATGATACAGGATTATGGTGTTGCCTGCAAGCTATGTATAGACATTCCGACAACAATGCGGCAATGGGTAAAAGGTAGAATTATTAAAATGCGTTATATCGTTATTAAAATAATTAATATATACATGTAAATATATATATATATATATATATATATATATAAATGATATTATATATATAATGTGTAAGTATAATATACACATATGTAAGTCTTATATAATATAAGGATAAGGATAATTTATTATTGCAAAAAAATATCTTTATTATTACATATAATAATTAATGTATGCATATATAATGCACATTGTGCATATATTTATATATATATATATATATATATATGTGTATTTGTATATTGTATACAAAAATGCACAATGTGCATTGTATATGCATACATACATTATTATATGTAATAATAAATATATTATATTTTATAATTATTATATATTGATATATCAAAATAGTAGTAGCATATATACAGATATGTGTAAATGAATGCTTAATATTATACAAATTGTATATAAATAATTATATAATACTATTTCTATTATAAATATATAAGTAATAATATATAATAAAAATATATATATATATATATATATATATATATATATATATCTATTAAATATATCTATTAAATAAATATATATATTTATATATATATATATATATATATATAAGTATAATACGTATATAACTAATTATAGAATACCATTTGTATTATAAATGTATAGTTGATAATATATTGGAAATAGATATAAGAAAAAAATTATATATATATTATAAAAAATTATTTATATTTTATTAAAATATATATATATATATATATATATATATATATATATATATATATATATGTATGTAAATAAATAAACATGTGCATTTACTAATATACCTTCGGGTCCAAGCAATTCTATGAACATATTCTTCAATACATTTTGGCATATCGTAGTTTACAACATGCTGAACTTTCCGTGACTTATTTAATCAACGTGTTGCAATAGAGGTATATATATATTATATATATGTATATATATATATATATATATAGAGTAACCTATCAGAGCATTTTTCTAGTAATTGTTGGTGTCTAGATCTATTCGGAGAAAGATACATATTATTAAAATGAAATATATTATAAAGTGAAGTCTACAGATATGACGATTAACGTACTATACATTTATATTGAAGTTAATTACATTTAATTCATTTCAATATAAATGTATATTATATTAATCGTCATATCTGTAGACTTCACTTTATAAAAAGTATATATATACACACACACACACATATATATATATATATATATATATACATATATATATATATATATATATATATATAAATGCAAATTATAAAACAATGCATGGATATTAAATATTGATTGGTCTATTGATGATACTATTTCTGAGGCGATTTGGTGACTTCACAATGACGGATAGCCTAGAATAACTGTTATAATGTTCCAACTGGTCATTTCTAAGATCACCTCTATATAGGGTTATCTAAAGAATAGGGTTAACCGAAAATTTAGATATTATACCATATATATATATATATATATATATATATATATATAGTTAAATAGTTAAATAGTTATATATTCTTCATGCAATTTGGTTTACATTATACTGATAGAAACATTAAATTATATATATATATATATTTATAAATATATATATATTCCTAAATATAATGTTATGAAATTAATAAAACCTATAAAACAAACACATTTGTTATAACTGTTGTATACAATAGTTATAACAAATGTGTGTATATATATATATCCTAAAAATAGAATATTATTATGTATCGGAGTTATTTCTAATGAAATACAGTGCTATTATTATTAGTATATATATATACTAATAATAATAGCACTATATATATAATATATATGAAAATATATATTTCACAAAGTATACTTGGGAAGTGATGAGACAAGTAACTGCAGTTATGTTCTGGCGACGATTTTATACTTAGAGATTGTCCGTTCTTTGTAGTTATAGAGAAGTACTCCGCTTGTATATGTGTATTGTTCCACATGGGGTATGGTGATCCTAAGCGGACGACATCCACGCGATAGTTATGGACGGCCATATCATGTTCATGTATCGTCAGGTTATAGCCTATATATACATCGCGAGGTATACATATTGTTCTCCGGACATCAACAATAATCCATTAGTGGTTGAAGAGATTATAAAATATTTTTCCTGCGACGGACATGTTAATAAGAAAGTTAAGCAGCGATAAATAAAAATAAAATTGAAATAATGATTTTAATTGCAATAGATATTCTTTTTAAATATCTATTACTATTTTATATAAATATAAAACTGGATAATTTATATATATATATATATATATATATATAATATCTAGATTACGAGATAATCTTTCGTATACTCTCCTTTGAGCAGAAAAAAATGTTGAAATATTTTAAAAAAAAATTTAAAATATTAAATATTAAAAATGTGAGATTTTTTATAAAGATTTTTTGAAATATTTTGAAATATTAAAAAAAAAATATCTTTTATTATTATCACTGGACAACTTATTGAATTCCACAATAAAAGTCATATTGTAGTTTTTGTTAATTTTTATTAGAACACAAGTTATGATCAAAAATGTATCATATATGAAATATATATATATGAACATGCACAAATAATGCATGGATAATAAATATTTGTTATTCATCACGTGATATGGGCGTATTAAATATAAGTGTTAATATAAGATTATAATAATCATAAATATAATATAGTTATTATTACACATTATAATGTATGTATGCATATACAATGCACATTGTGCATATATATATATATATATATATATATATATATATATATATATATATATATATATATATATATATATATATATAAGTATATATCGCTAGTAAGCCAATATGTCCCAGTATCTATAGGTATTGTCGTATCTTCATGTATATCTTCATGTATCCACCATTACTGTGGTCTAGTAGATCTGTAACCTTCTCGTTGTAAATCTCCATGTAGCTTACGTAAGTCGTACGTATGTGCCTTTATAATCTTTATTGAAATCTCATATATATATATGTATATATATATTCTATAAAGTTTTAACATAGAAAATGTATGACTATATGTGTGTGTAAGTCTTAAGGATCTGGCGAATTCGCTAGATCCTTAAGACTTACACACACGTTAACGTGAGAACCTATTTCAAAAATATAAATAGTTGTTTGTAACATATACCATTAAATATACGTTATAACATAATTGTTCAACGTGATATTAATTGTATAAGAAGTATAAGTATAATGACGGAAACCGGTAAATGATACAGGATTATGGTGTTGCCTGCAAGCTATGTATAGACATTCCGACAACAATGCGGCAATGGGTAAAAGGTAGAATTATTAAAATGCGTTATATCGTTATTAAAATAATTAATATATACATGTAAATATATATATATATATATATATATATAAATGATATTATATATATAATGTGTAAGTATAATATACACATATGTAAGTCTTATATAATATAAAGATAAGGATAATTTATTATTGCAAAAAAATATCTTTATTATTACATATAATAATTAATGTATGCATATATAATGCACATTGTGCATATATGTATATATATATATATATATATATATATGTGTATTTGTATATTGTATACAAAAATGCACAATGTGCATTGTATATGCATACATACATTATTATATGTAATAATAAATATATTATATTTTATAATTATTATATATTGATATATCAAAATAGTAGTATACTACTATACTATACTATATGCTATAGCATATATACAGATATGTGTAAATGAATGCTTAATATTATACAAATTGTATATAAATAATTATATAATACTATTTCTATTATAAATATATAAGTAATAATATATAATAAAAATATATATATATATATATATATATATATCTATTAAATATATCTATTAAATAAATATATATATTTATATATATATATATATATATATATATATATATATAAGTATAATACGTATATAACTAATTATAGAATACCATTTGTATTATAAATGTATAGTTGATAATATATTGGAAATAGATATAAGAAAAAAATTATATATATATTATAAAAAATTATTTATATTTTATTAAAATATATATATATATATATATATATATATATATATATATATATATATATATATATATGTATGTAAATAAATAAACATGTGCATTTACCAATATACCTTCGGGTCCAAGCAATTCTATGAACATATTCTTCAATACATTTTGGCATATCGTAGTTTACAACATGCTGAACTTTCCGTGACTTATTTAATCAACGTGTTGCAATAGAGGTATATATATATTATATATATGTATATATATATATATATATATATATATAGAGTAACCTATCAGAGCATTTTTCTAGTAATTGTTGGTGTCTAGATCTATTCGGAGAAAGATACATATTATTAAAATGAAATATATTATAAAGTGAAGTCTATAGATATGACGATTAACGTACTATACATTTATATTGAAGTTAATTACATTTAATTCATTTCAATATAAATGTATATTATATTAATCGTCATATCTGTAGACTTCACTTTATAAAAAGTATATATACACACACACACATATATATATATATATATATATATATATATATATATATATATATATATATATATATAAATGCAAATTATAAAACAATGCATGGATATTAAATATTGATTGGTCTATTGATGATACTATTTCTGAGGCGATTTGGTGACTTCACAATGACGGATAGCCTAGAATAACTGTTATAATGTTCCAACTGGTCATTTCTAAGATCACCTCTATATAGGGTTATCTAAAGAATAGGGTTAACCGAAAATTTAGATATTATACCATATATATATAGATAGTTAAATAGTTAAATAGTTATATATTCTTCATGCAATTTGGTTTACATTATACTGATAGAAACATTACATTATATATATATATATATTTATAAATATATATATATTCCTAAATATAATGTTATGAAATTAATAAAACCTATAAAACACACACATTTGTTATAACTGTTGTATACAATAGTTATAACAAATGTGTATATATATATATATATATATATATATATATCCTAAAAATGAATATTATTATGTATCGGAGTTATTTCTAATGAAATACAGTGCTATTATTATTAGTATATATATATACTAATAATAATAGCACTATATATATATAATATATATGAAAATATATATTTCACAAAGTATACTTGGGAAGTGATGAGACAAGTAACTGCAGTTATGTTCTGACGACGATTATATACTTAGAGATTGTCCGTTCTTTGTAGTTATAGAGAAGTACTCCGCTTGTATATGTGTCTTGTTCCACATGGGGTATGGTGATCCTAAGCGGACGACATCCACGCGATAGTTATGGACGGCCATTTCATGTTCATGTATCGTCAGGTTATTGCCTATATATACCTCGCGAGGTATACATATTGTTCTCCGGACATCAACAGTAATCCATTATTGGTTGAAGAGATTATAAAATATATTCCTGCGACGGACATGTTAATAAGAAAGTTAAGCAGCGATAAATAAAAATAAAATTGAAATAATGATTTTAATTGCAATAGATATTCTTTTTAAATATCTATTACTATTTTATATAAATATAAAACTGGATAATTTATATATATATATATATATATAATATCTAGATTACGAGATAATCTTTCGTATACTCTCCTTTGAGCAGAAAAAAATGTTGAAATATTAAAAAAAAATTTTTAAATATTAAATATTAAAAATGTGAGATTTTTTATAAAGATTTTTTGAAATATTTTGAAATATTAAAAAAAAATATCTTTTATTAGTATAACTGGACAACTTATTGAATTCTACAATAGAAGTCATATTGTAGTTTTTGTTAATTTTTATTAGAACACAAGTTATGATCAAAAATGTATCATATATGAAATATATATATATGAACATGCAAAAATAATGCATGGATAATAAATATTTGTTGGTCTGTTGATGATACTATTTCTGAGGCGATTAGGTGATTTCATAATGACGGATATCTTAGAATCACTGTTATAATTACGTAATAGTTATTCATCATGTGATATGGGCGTATTATATATAAGTATTAATATAAGATTATAATAATTATAAATATAATATAGTTATTATTACACATTATAATGTATGTATGCATATACAATGCACATTGTGCATATATATTTATATACATATATATATATATATATATATATATATATATATATATATATATATATATATATATATATATATATATATAAGTATATATCACTAGTAAACCAATATGTCCCAGTATATGGGTATTATCGTATCTTCATGTATATCTTCATGTATCCACCATTACTGTGGTCTAGTAGATCTGTAACCTTCTCGTTGTAAATCTCCATGTATCTTACGTAAGTCGTACGTATGTGCCTTTATAATATTTATTGAAATCTCATATATATATGTATATATATATATATATATATATATATATATATATATTCTATAAAGTTTTAACATAGAAAATGTATGACTATATGTGTGTGTAAGTCTTAAGGATCTGGCGAATTCGCTAGATCTTTAAGACTTACACACACGTTAACGTGAGAACCTATTTCAAAAATATAAATAGTTGTATGTAACATATACCATTAAATATACGTTATAACATAATTGTTCAACGTGATATTAATTGTATAAGAAGTATAAGTATAATGACGGAAACCGGTAAATGATACAGGATTATGGTGTTGCCTGCAAGCTATGTATAGACATTCCGACAACAATGCGGCAATGGGTAAAAGGTAGAATTATTAAAATGCGTTATATCGTTATTAAAATAATTAATATATACATGTAAATATATATATATATATATATATATATATATATATAAATGATATTATATATATAATGTGTAAGTATAATATACACATATGTAAGTCTTATATAATATAAGGATAAGGATAATTTATTATTGCAAAAAAATATCTTTATTATTACATATAATAATTAATGTATGCATATATAATGCACATTGTGCATATATGTATATATATATATATATATATATATATATATATATGTGTATTTGTATATTGTATACAAAAATGCACAATGTGCATTGTATATGCATACATACATTATTATATGTAATAATAAATATATTATATTTTATAATTATTATATATTGATATATCAAAATAGTATTATACTACTATACTATACTATATGCTATAGCATATATACAGATATGTGTAAATGAATGCTTAATATTATACAAATTGTATATAAATAATTATATAATACTATTTCTATTATAAATATATAAGTAATAATATATAATAAAAATATATATATATATATATATATATCTATTAAATATATCTATTAAATAAATATATATATTTATATATATATATATATATATATAAGTATAATACGTATATAACTAATTATAGAATACCATTTGTATTATAAATGTATAGTTGATAATATATTGGAAATAGATATAAGAAAAAAATTATATATATATTATAAAAAATTATTTATATTTTATTAAAATATATATATATATATATATATATATATATGTATGTAAATAAATAAACATGTGCATTTACCAATATACCTTCGGGTCCAAGCAATTCTATGAACATATTCTTCAATACATTTTGGCATATCGTAGTTTACAACATGCTGAACTTTCCGTGACTTATTTAATCAACGTGTTGAAATAGAGGTATATATATTATATATATGTATATATATATATATATATATATATATATATATAGAGTAACCTATCAGAGCATTTTTCTAGTAATTGTTGGTGTCTAGATCTATTCGGAGAAAGATACATATTATTAAAATGAAATATATTATAAAGTGAAGTCTACAGATATGACGATTAACGTACTATACATTTATATTGAAGTTAATTACATTTAATTCATTTCAATATAAATGTATATTATATTAATCGTCATATCTGTAGACTTCACTTTATAAAAAGTATATATATACACACACACACATATATATATATATATATATATATATATATATATATATATATATAAATGCAAATTATAAAACAATGCATGGATATTAAATATTGATTGGTCTATTGATGATACTATTTCTGAGGCGATTTGGTGACTTCACAATGACGGATAGCCTAGAATAACTGTTATAATGTTCCAACTGATCATTTCTAAGATCACCTCTATATAGGGTTATCTAAAGAATAGGGTTAACCGAAAATTTAG
Source organism: Osedax fenrisi (assembly GCA_964019155.1). NCBI lineage: Eukaryota > Metazoa > Annelida > Polychaeta > Sabellida > Siboglinidae > Osedax > Osedax fenrisi. The sequence continues at coordinate 3,952,273 of OZ025239.1, forward strand.
ATATTATACCATATATATATATATATATATATATATATATATATATATATATATATATATATATATAGATAGTTAAATAGTTAAATAGTTATATATTCTTCATGCAATTTGGTTTACATTATACAGATAGAAACATTAAATTATATATATATATATTTATATATATATTTATAAATATATATATATATATTCCTGAATGTAATGTTATGAAACTAATAAAACCTATAAAACACACACATTTGTTATAACTGTTGTATACAATAGTTATAACAAATGTGTGTATATATATATAACCTAAAAATGAATATTATTATGTATCGGAGTTATTTCTAATGAAATACAGTGCTATTATTATTAGTATATATATATATATACTAATAATAATAGCACTATATATATAATATATATGAAAATATATATTTCACAAAGTATACTTTGGAAGTGATGAGACAAGCAACTGCAGTTATGTTCTGACGACGATTTTATACTTAGTGTTTGTCCGTTCTTTGTACTTATAGAGAAGTACTCCGCTTGTATATTTGTCTTGTTCCACATGGGGTATGGTGATCCTAAGCGGACGACATCCACGCGATAGTTATGGACGGCAATATCATTGTCATGTATCGTCAGGTTATAGCCTATATATACCTCGCGAGGTATACATATTGTTCTCCGGACATCAACAGTAATCCATTAGTGGTTGAAGAGATTATAAAATATATTCATGCGATGGACATGTTAATAAGAAAGTTAAGCAGCGATAAATAAAAATAAAATTGAAATAATGATTTTAATTGCAATAGATATTCTTTTTAAATATCTATTACTATTTTATATAAATATAAAACTGGATAATTTATATATATATATATATATATATATATAATATCTAGATTACGAGATAAAATTTCGTATACTCTCCTTTGAGCAGAAAAAAATGTTGAAATATTTTTAAAAAAAATTTAAAATATTAAATATTAAAAATGTGAGATTTTTTATAAAGATTTTTTGAAATATTTTGAAATATTAAAAAAAAAATATCTTTTATTAGTATCACTGGACAACTTATTGAATTCTACAATATAAGTCATATTGTAGTTTTTGTTAATTTTTATTAGAACACAAGTTATGATCGAAAATGTATCATATATGAAATATATATATATGAACATGCACATATAATGCATGGATAATAAATATTTGTTGGTCTGTTGATGATACTATTTCTGAGGCGATTAGGTGATTTCATAATGACGGATATCTTAGAATCACTGTTATAATTACGTAATGATTATTCATCACGTGATATGGGCGTATTAAATATAAGTATTAATATAAGATTATAATAATTATAAATATAATATAGTTATTATTACACATTATAATGTATGTATTCATATACAATGCACATTGTACATATATATATATATATATATATATATATATATATATATATAAGTATATATCACTAGTAAGCCAATATGTCCCAGTATATGGGTATTGTCGTATCTTCATGTATATCTTCAGGTATCCACCATTACTGTGGTCTAGTAGATCTGTAACCTTCTCGTTGTAAATCTCCATGTATCTTACGTAAGTCGTACGTATGTGCCTTTATAATATTTATTGAAATCTCATATATATATATGTATATATATATATATATATATATATATATTCTATAAAGTTTTAACATAGAAAATGTATGACTATATGTGTGTGTAAGTCTTAAGGATCTGGCGAATTCGCTAGATCTTTAAGACTTACACACACGTTAACGTGAGAACCTACTTCAAAAATATAAATAGTTGTATGTAACATATACCATTAAATATACGCTATAACATAATTGTTCAACGTGATATTAATTATATAAGAAGTATAAGTATAATGACGGAAACCGGTAAATGATACAGGATTATGGTGTTGCCTGCAAGCTATATATAGACATTCCGACAACAATGCGGCAATGGGTAAAAGGTAGAATTATTAAAATGCGTTATATCGTTATTAAAATAATTAATATATACATGTAAATATATATATATATATATATATATATATATAAATGATATTATATATATAATGTGTAAGTATAATATACACATATGTAAGTCTTATATAATATAAGGATAAGGATAATTTATTATTGCAAAAAAATATCTTTATTATTACATATAATAATTAATGTATGCATATATAATGCACATTGTGCATATATGTATATATATATATATATATATATATATATATATATGTGTATTTGTATATTGTATACAAAAATGCACAATGTGCATTGTATATGCATACATACATTATTATATGTAATAATAAATATATTATATTTTATAATTATTATATATTGATATATCAAAATAGTATTATACTACTATACTATACTATATGCTATAGCATATATACAGATATGTGTAAATGAATGCTTAATATTATACAAATTGTATATAAATAATTATATAATACTATTTCTATTATAAATATATAAGTAATAATATATAAGAAAAATATATATATATATATATATATATATATATCTATTAAATATATCTATTAAATAAATATATATATTTATATATATATATATATATATATAAGTATAATACGTATATAACTAATTATAGAATACCATTTGTATTATAAATGTATAGTTGATAATATATTGGAAATAGATATAAGAAAAAAATTATATATATATTATAAAAAATTATTTATATTTTATTAAAATATATATATATATATATATATATATATATATATATATGTATGTAAATAAATAAACATGTGCATTTACCAATATACCTTCGGGTCCAAGCAATTCTATGAACATATTCTTCAATACATTTTGGCATATCGTAGTTTACAACATGCTGAACTTTCCGTGACTTATTTAATCAACGTGTTGCAATAGAGGTATATATATATTATATATATGTATATATATATATATATATATATATATAGAGTAACCTATCAGAGCATTTTTCTAGTAATTTTTGGTGTCTAGATCTATTCGGAGAAAGATACATATTATTAAAATGAAATATATTATAAAGTGAAGTCTACAGATATGACGATTAACGTACTATACATTTATATTGAAGTTAATTACATTTAATTCACTTCAATATAAATGTATATTATATTAATCGTCATATCTGTAGACTTCACTTTATAAAAAGTATATATATACACACACACACACATATATATATATATATATATATATATATATATATATATATATATATATATATATATATATATATATATATATATATATATATATATATAAATGCAAATTATAAAACAATGCATGGATATTAAATATTAATTGGTCTATTGATGATACTATTTCTGAGGCGATTTGGTGACTTCACAATGACGGATAGCCTAGAATAACTGTTATAATGTTCCAACTGGTCATTTCTAAGATCACCTCTATATAGGGTTATCTAAAGAATAGGGTTAACCGAAAATTTAGATATTATACCATATATATATATATAGATAGTTAAATAGTTAAATAGTTATATATTCTTCATGCAATTTGGTTTACATTATACTGATAGAAACATTAAATTATATATATATATATATATTTATAAATATATATATATTCCTAAATGTAATGTTATGAAATTAATAAAACCTATAAAACACACACATTTGTTATAACTGTTGTATACAATAGTTATAACAAATGTGTGTATATATATATATATATATATATATATATATATATATATCCTAAAAATGAATATTATTATGTATCGGAGTTATTTCTAATGAAATACAGTGCTATTATTATTAGTATATATATACTAATAATAATAGCACTATATATATATAATATATATGAAAATATATATTTCACAAAGTATACTTGGGAAGTTATGAGACAAGCAACTGCAGTTATGTTCTGACGACGATTTTATACTTAGTGTTTGTCCGTTCTTTGTACTTATAGAGAAGTACTCCGCTTGTATATGTGTCTTGTTCCACATGGGGTATGGTGATCCTAAGCGGACGACATCCACGCGATAGTTATGGACGGCCATATCATTGTCATGTATCGTCAGGTTATAGCCTATATATACCTCGCGAGGTATACATATTGTTCTCCGGACATCAACAATAATCCATTAGTGGTTGAAGAGATTATAAAATATATTCCTGCGACGGACATGTTAATAAGAAAGTTAAGCAGCGATAAATAAAAATAAAATTGAAATAATGATTTTAATTGCAATAGATATTCTTTTTAAATATCTATTACTATTTTATATAAATATAAAACTGGATAATTTATATATATATATATATATATATATATATAATATCTAGATTACGAGATAATCTTTCGTATACTCTCCTTTGAGCAGAAAAAAATGTTGAAATATTTTAAAAAAAAATTTAAAATATTAAATATTAAAAATGTGAGATTTTTTATAAAGATTTTTTGAAATATTTTGAAATATTTAAAAAAAAATATCTTTTATTAGTATCACTGGACAACTTATTGAATTCTACAATATAATTCATATTGTAGTTTTTGTTAATTTTTATTAGAACACAAGTTATGATCAAAAATGTATCATATATGAAATATATATATATGAACATGCACAAATAATGCATGGATAATAAATATTTGTTGGTCTGTTGATGATACTATTTCTGAGGCGATTAAGTGATTTCATAATGACGGATATCTTAGAATCACTGTTATAATTACGTAATAGTTATTCATCACGTGATATGGGCGTATTAATATAAGTATTAATATAAGATTATAATAATTATAAATATAATATAGTTATTATTACACATTATAATGTATGTATGCATATACAATGCACATTGTACATATATATATATATATATATATATATATATATATATATATATATATATAAGTATATATCACTAGTAAGCCAATATGTCCCAGTATATGGGTATTGTCGTATCTTCATGTATATCTTCAGGTATCCACCATTACTGTGGTCTAGTAGATCTGTAACCTTCTCGTTGTAAATCTCCATGTATCTTACGTAAGTCGTACGTATGTGCCTTTATAATATTTATTGAAATCTCATATATATATGTATATATATATATATATATATATATATATATTCTATAAAGTTTTAACATAGAAAATGTATGACTATATGTGTGTGTAAGTCTTAAGGATCTGGCGAATTCGCTAGATCTTTAAGACTTACACACACGTTAACGTGAGAACCTATTTCAAAAATATAAATAGTTGTATGTAACATATACCATTACATATACGTTATAACATAATTGTTCAACGTGATATTAATTATATAAGAAGTATAAGTATAATGACGGAAACCGGTAAATGATACAGGATTATGGTGTTGCCTGCAAGCTATGTATAGACATTCCGACAACAATGCGGCAATGGGTAAAAGATAGAATTATTAAAATGCGTTATATCGTTATTAAAATAATTAATATATACATGTAAATATATATATATATATATATATATATATAAATGATATTATATATATAATGTGTAAGTATAATATACACATATGTAAGTCTTATATAATATAAGGATAAGGATAATTTATTATTGCAAAAAAATATCTTTATTATTACATATAATAATTAATGTATGCATATATAATGCACATTGTGCATATATGTATATATATATATATATATATATATATATATATATATATATATGTGTATTTGTATATTGTATACAAAAATGCACAATGTGCATTGTATATGCATACATACATTATTATATGTAATAATAAATATATTATATTTTATAATTATTATATATTGATATATCAAAATAGTATTATACTACTATACTATACTATATGCTATAGCATATATACATATATGTGTAAATGAATGCTTAATATTATACAAATTGTATATAAATAATTATATAATACTATTTCTATTATAAATATATAAGTAATAATATATAATAAAAATATATATATATATATATATATCTATTAAATATATCTATTAAATAAATATATATATTTATATATATATATATATATATATAAGTATAATACGTATATAACTAATTATAGAATACCATTTGTATTATAAATGTATAGTTGATAATATATTGGAAATAGATATAAGAAAAAAATTATATATATATTATAAAAAATTATTTATATTTTATTAAAATATATATATATATATATATATATATATATATATATGTATGTAAATAAATAAACATGTGCATTTACCAATATACCTTCGGGTCCAAGCAATTCTATGAACATATTCTTCAATACATTTTGGCATATCGTAGTTTACAACATGCTGAACTTTCCGTGACTTATTTAATCAACGTGTTGCAATAGAGGTATATATATATATTATATATATGTATATATATATATATATATATAGAGTAACCTATCAGAGCATTTTTCTAGTAATTGTTGGTGTCTAGATCTATTCGGAGAAAGATACATATTATTAAAATGAAATATATTATAAAGTGAAGTCTACAGATATGACGATTAACGTACTATACATTTATATTGAAGTTAATTACATTTAATTCATTTCAATATAAATGTATATTATATTAATCGTCATATCTGTAGACTTCACTTTATAAAAAGTATATATATACACACACACATATATATATATATATATATAAATGCAAATTATAAAACAATGCATGGATATTAAATATTGATTGGTCTATTGATGATACTATTTCTGAGGCGATTTGGTGACTTCACAATGACGGATAGCCTAGAATAACTGTTATAATGTTACAACTGGTCATTTCTAAGATCACCTCTATATAGGGTTATCTAAAGAATAGGTTTAACCGAAAATTTAGATATTATACCATATATATATATATATATATATATATATATATATAGATAGTTAAATAGTTAAATAGTTATATATTCTTCATGCAATTTGGTTTACATTATACTGATAGAAACATTAAATTATATATATATATATATTTATAAATATATATATATTCCTAAATGTAATGTTATGAAATTAATAAAACCTATAAAACACACACATTTGTTATAACTGTTGTATACAATAGTTATAACAAATGTGTATATATATATATATATATATATATATATATATATATCCTAAAAATGAATATTATTATGTATCGGAGTTATTTCTAATGAAATACAGTGCTATTATTATTAGTATATATATATACTAATAATAATAGCACTATATATATAATATATATGAAAATATATATTTCACAAAGTATACTTGGGAAGTGATGAGACAAGTAACTGCAGTTATGTTCTGACGACGATTATATACTTAGAGATTGTCCGTTCTTTGTAGTTATAGAGAAGTACTCCGCTTGTATATGTGTCTTGTTCCACATGGGGTATGGTGATCCTAAGCGGACGACATCCACGCGATAGTTATGGACGGCCATATCATGTTCATGTATCGTCAGGTTATAGCCTATATATACCTCGCGAGGTATAAATATTGTTCTCCGGACATCAACAATAATCCATTAGTGGTTGAAGAGATTATAAAATATATTCCTGCGACGGACATGTTAATAAGAAAGTTAAGCAGCGATAAATAAAAATAAAATTGAAATAATGATTTTAATTGCAATAGATATTCTTTTTAAATATCTATTACTATTTTATATAAATATAAAACTGGATAATTTATATATATATATATATATATATATATATATATATATATATAATATCTAGATTACGAGATAATCTTTCGTATACTCTCCTTTGAGCAGAAAAAAAATGTTGAAATATTTAAAAAAAAAATTTAAAATATTATAAATAAAAAATGTGAGATTTTTTATAAAGATTTTTTGAAATATTTTGAAATATTAAAAAAAAAATATCTTTTATTATTATCACTGGACAACTTATTGAATTCCACAATAGAAGTCATATTGTAGTTTTTGTTAATTTTATTAGAACACAAGTTATGATCAAAAATGTATCATATATGAAATATATATATATGAACATGCACATATAATGCATGGATAATAAATATTTGTTGGTCTGTTGATGATACTATTTCTGAGGCGATTAGGTGATTTCATAATGACGGATATCTTAGAATCACTGTTATAATTACGTAATAGTTATTCATCATGTGATATGGGCGTATTAAATATAAGTATTAATATACGATTATAATAATTATAAATATAATATAGTTATTATTACACATTATAATGTATGTATGCATATACAATGCACATTGTAAATATATATATATATATATATATATATATATATATATATATATATAAGTATATATCGCTAGTAAGCCAATATGTCCCAGTATCTATAGGTAGTATCGTACCTTCATGTATATCTTCAGGTATCCACCATTACTGTGGTCTAGTAGATCTGTAACCTTCTCGTTGTAAATCTCCATGTAGCTTACGTAAGTCGTACGTATGTGCCTTTATAATATTTATTGAAATCTCATATATATATGTATATATATATATATATATATATATATATGTATATATATATAAATATATATATATATATATATATATATATATATATTCTATAAAGTTTTAACATAGAAAATGTATGACTATAGTCATATATATATATATATATATATATATGTATATATATATATGTGTGTAAGTCTTAAGGATCTGGCGAATTCGCTAGATCTTTAAGACTTACACACACGTTAACGTGAGAACCTATTTCAAAAATATAAATAGTTGTATGTAACATATACCATTACATATACGTTATAACATAATTGTTCAACGTGATATTAATTATATAATAAGTATAAGTATAATGACGGAAACCGGTAAATGATACAGGATTATGGTATTGCCTGCAAGCTATGTATAGACATTCCGACAACAATGCGGCAATGGGTAAAAGGTAGAATTATTAAAATGCGTTATATCGTTATTAAAATAATTAATATATACAGGTAAATATGTATATATATATATATATATATATATATATATATAAATGATATTATATATATATAATGTGTAAGTATAATATACACATATGTAAGTCTTATATAATATAAGGATAAGGATAATTTATTATTGCAAAAAAATATCTTTATTATTACATATAATAATTAATGTATGCATATACAATGCACATTGTGCATATATGTATATATGTATATATATATATATATATATATATATATATATATGTGTGTGTATTTGTATATTGTATACAAAAATGCACAATGTGCATTGTATATGCATACATACATTATTATATATAATAATACATATATTATATTTTATAATTATTATATATTGATATATCAAAATAGTAGTAGCATATATACAGATATGTGTAAATGAATGCTTAATATTATCAAATTGTAGATAAATAATTATATAATACTATTTGTATTATAAATATATAGTTAATAATATATAGGAAATATATATAAGAAAAAAATGATATATATATTAAAAAAAAATATATATATTTTATTAAAATAGTAGTAGCATATATATAGATATGTATAAATGAATGCATAATATTATACAAATTGTATATAAATAATTATATAATACTATTTGTATTATAAATATATAAGTAATAATATATAAGAAAAGTATATATATATATATATATATATATATATATATATATATATATCTAAGTATAATATGTATATAAATAATTATAGAATACCATTTGTATTATAAATGTATAGTTAATAATATATAGGAAATAGATATAAGAAAAAAATTATATATATATTATAAAAAATTATTTATATTTTATTAAAATATATATATATATATATATATATATATATATATATATATGTAAATAAATAAACATGTGCATTTACCAATATACCTTCGGGTCCAAGCAATTCTATGAACATATTCTTCAATACATTTTGGCATATCGTAGTTTACAACATGCTGAACTTTCGGTGACTTATTTAATCAACGTGTTGCAATAGAGGTATATATATATATATATATATATATATAATATATTATATATATATGTATATATAGAGTAACCTATCAGAGCATTTTTCTAGTAATTTTTGGTGTCTAGATCTATTCGGAGAAAGATACATATTATTAAAATGAAATATATTATAAAGTGAAGTCTACAGATATGACGATTAACGTACTATACATTTATATTGAAGTTAATTACATTTAATTCACTTCAATATAAATGTATATTATATTAATCGTCATATCTGTAGACTTCACTTTATAAAAAGTATATATATATACACACACACACACATATATATATATATATATATATATATATATATATATATATATATATATATATATATAAATGCAAATTATAAAACAATGCATGGATATTAAATATTGATTGGTCTATTGATGATACTATTTCTGAGGCGATTTGGTGACTTCACAATGACGGATAGCCTAGAATAACTGTTATAATGTTCCAACTGGTCATTTCTAAGATCACCTCTATATAGCGTTATATATAACACTATTCCACAAAATAGAAGGGGTATCTAAAGAATAGGGTTAACCGAAAATTTAGATATTATACCATATATATATATATATATATCAGACACACAAGCAGTAGGACACGGGTTCGACCCTCGTCCGGACCATTAATTAATTTTATAAAATGGGTCTTAAAATATTATTTAGAAGTGATCTTATATAATTGTGTATAAATAAATGATCGGCTCTCGTTAAAACCATGGATGCCTTAACATGAGAGCGGCTTCGAAGGGACATTAGAGCCATATATGGTTATAAGTGAAAACTTCATCTAAGTTCCTGGATGGGATGAAAGGACTCCACCAAATAAAAAAAAAAAAAAAAAAAAAAAAATATATATATATATATATAGATAGGAGAATAGTTAAATAGTTATATATTCTTCATGCAATTTGGTTTACATTATACTGATAGAAACATTAAATTATATATATATATATATATATTTATAAATATATATATATATTCCTAAATGTAATGTTATGAAACTAATAAAACCTATAAAACACACACATTTGTTATAACTGTTGTATACAATAGCTATAACAAATGTGTGTATATATATATCCTAAAAATGAATATTATTATGTATCGGAGTTATTTCTAATGAAATACAGCGCTATTATTATTAGTATATATATATACTAATAATAATAGCACTATATATATAATATATATGAAAATATATATTTCACAAAGTATACTTGGGAAGTGATGAGACAAGCAACTGCAGTTATGTTCTGACGACGACGTTTTATACTTAGAGATTGTCCGTTCTTTGTAGTTATAGAGAAGTACTCCGCTTGTATATGTGTCTTGTTCCACATGGGGTATGGTGATCCTAAGCGGACGACATCCACGCGATAGTCTGGACGGCCATATCATTGTCATGTATCGTCAGGTTATAGCCTATATATACCTCGCGAGGTATACATATTGTTCTCCGGACATCAACAGTAATCCATTATTGGTTGAAGAGATTATAAAATATATTCCTGCGACGGACATGTTAATAAGAAAGTTAAGCAGCGATAAATAAAAATAAAATTGAAATAATGATTTTAATTGCAATAGATATTCTTTTTAAATATCTATTACTATTTTATATAAATATAAAACTGGATAATTTATATATATATATATATATATATATATATATATATAATATCTAGATTACGAGATAATCTTTCGTATACTCTCCTTTGAGCAGAAAAAAAATGTTGAAATATTTAAAAAAAAAATTTAAAATATTATAAATAAAAAATGTGAGATTTTTTATAAAGATTTTTTGAAATATTTTGAAATATTAAAAAAAAAATATCTTTTATTATTATCACTGGACAACTTATTGAATTCCACAATAAAAGTCATATTGTAGTTTTTGTTAATTTTTATTAGAACACAAGTTATGATCAAAAATGTATCATATATGAAATATATATATATGAACATGCACAAATAATGCATGGATAATAAATATTTGTTGGTCTGTTGATGATACTATTTCTGAGGCGATTAGGTGATTTCATAATGACGGATATCTTAGAATCACTGTTATAATTACGTAATAGTTATTCATCATGTGATATGGGCGTATTAAATATAAGTATTAATATACGATTATAATAATTATAAATATAATATAGTTATTATTACACATTATAATGTATGTATGCATATACAATGCACATTGTAAATATATATATATATATATATATATATATATATATATATATATATATATAAGTATATATCGCTAGTAAGCCAATATGTCCCAGTATCTATAGGTAGTATCGTACCTTCATGTATATCTTCAGGTATCCACCATTACTGTGGTCTAGTAGATCTGTAACCTTCTCGTTGTAAATCTCCATGTAGCTTACGTAAGTCGTACGTATGTGCCTTTATAATATTTATTGAAATCTCATATATATATGTATATATATATATATATATATATATATATATGTATATATATATAAATATATATATATATATATATATATATATATATATATATATATTCTATAAAGTTTTAACATAGAAAATGTATGACTATAGTCATATATATATATATATATATATATGTATATATATATATGTGTGTAAGTCTTAAGGATCTGGCGAATTCGCTAGATCTTTAAGACTTACACACACGTTAACGTGAGAACCTATTTCAAAAATATAAATAGTTGTATGTAACATATACCATTACATATACGTTATAACATAATTGTTCAACGTGATATTAATTATATAATAAGTATAAGTATAATGACGGAAACCGGTAAATGATACAGGATTATGGTATTGCCTGCAAGCTATGTATAGACATTCCGACAACAATGCGGCAATGGGTAAAAGGTAGAATTATTAAAATGCGTTATATCGTTATTAAAATAATTAATATATACAGGTAAATATGTATATATATATATATATATATATATATATATATATATATAAATGATATTATATATATATAATGTGTAAGTATAATATACACATATGTAAGTCTTATATAATATAAGGATAAGGATAATTTATTATTGCAAAAAAATATCTTTATTATTACATATAATAATTAATGTATGCATATACAATGCACATTGTGCATATATGTATATATGTATATATATATATATATATATATATATATATATATATATATATATATATATATATATATATTATATATATATATATATATATGTGTGTGTATTTGTATATTGTATACAAAAATGCACAATGTGCATTGTATATGCATACATACATTATTATATATAATAATACATATATTATATTTTATAATTATTATATATTGATATATCAAAATAGTAGTAGCATATATACAGATATGTGTAAATGAATGCTTAATATTATCAAATTGTAGATAAATAATTATATAATACTATTTGTATTATAAATATATAGTTAATAATATATAGGAAATATATATAAGAAAAAAATGATATATATATTAAAAAAAAATATATATATTTTATTAAAATAGTAGTAGCATATATATAGATATGTATAAATGAATGCATAATATTATACAAATTGTATATAAATAATTATATAATACTATTTGTATTATAAATATATAAGTAATAATATATAAGAAAAGTATATATATATATATATATATATATATATATATATATATATATCTAAGTATAATATGTATATAAATAATTATAGAATACCATTTGTATTATAAATGTATAGTTAATAATATATAGGAAATAGATATAAGAAAAAAATTATATATATATTATAAAAAATTATTTATATTTTATTAAAATATATATATATATATATATATATATATATATATATATATATATGTAAATAAATAAACATGTGCATTTACCAATATACCTTCGGGTCCAAGCAATTCTATGAACATATTCTTCAATACATTTTGGCATATCGTAGTTTACAACATGCTGAACTTTCGGTGACTTATTTAATCAACGTGTTGCAATAGAGGTATATATATATATATATATATATATATATAATATATTATATATATATGTATATATAGAGTAACCTATCAGAGCATTTTTCTAGTAATTTTTGGTGTCTAGATCTATTCGGAGAAAGATACATATTATTAAAATGAAATATATTATAAAGTGAAGTCTACAGATATGACGATTAACGTACTATACATTTATATTGAAGTTAATTACATTTAATTCACTTCAATATAAATGTATATTATATTAATCGTCATATCTGTAGACTTCACTTTATAAAAAGTATATATATATACACACACACACACATATATATATATATATATATATATATATATATATATATATATATATATATATATATATATATATATATATATATAAATGCAAATTATAAAACAATGCATGGATATTAAATATTGATTGGTCTATTGATGATACTATTTCTGAGGCGATTTGGTGACTTCACAATGACGGATAGCCTAGAATAACTGTTATAATGTTCCAACTGGTCATTTCTAAGATCACCTCTATATAGCGTTATATATAACACTATTCCACAAAATAGAAGGGGTATCTAAAGAATAGGGTTAACCGAAAATTTAGATATTATACCATATATATATATATATATATCAGACACACAAGCAGTAGGACACGGGTTCGACCCTCGTCCGGACCATTAATTAATTTTATAAAATGGGTCTTAAAATATTATTTAGAAGTGATCTTATATAATTGTGTATAAATAAATGATCGGCTCTCGTTAAAACCATGGATGCCTTAACATGAGAGCGGCTTCGAAGGGACATTAGAGCCATATATGGTTATAAGTGAAAACTTCATCTAAGTTCCTGGATGGGATGAAAGGACTCCACCAAATAAAAAAAAAAAAAAAAAAAAAAAAAATATATATATATATATATAGATAGGAGAATAGTTAAATAGTTATATATTCTTCATGCAATTTGGTTTACATTATACTGATAGAAACATTAAATTATATATATATATATATATTTATAAATATATATATATATTCCTAAATGTAATGTTATGAAACTAATAAAACCTATAAAACACACACATTTGTTATAACTGTTGTATACAATAGCTATAACAAATGTGTGTATATATATATCCTAAAAATGAATATTATTATGTATCGGAGTTATTTCTAATGAAATACAGCGCTATTA
>OZ025239.1:3972544-4037544 GCA_964019155.1 Osedax fenrisi
TTATAACATAATTGTTCAACGTGATATTAATTGTATAAGAAGTATAAGTATAATGACGGAAACCGGTAAATGATACAGGATTATGGTGTTGCCTGCAAGCTATGTATAGACATTCCGACAACAATGCGGCAATGGGTAAAAGGTAGAATTATTAAAATGAGTTATATCGTTATTAAAATAATTAATATATACATGTAAATATATATATATATATATATATATATATATATATATAAATGATATTATATATATAATGTGTAAGTATAATATACACATATGTAAGTCTTATATAATATAAGGATAAGGATAATTTATTATTGCAAAAAAATATCTTTATTATTACATATAATAATTAATGTATGCATATATAATGCACATTGTGCATATATGTATATATATATATATATATATATATATATGTGTATTTGTATATTGTATACAAAAATGCACAATGTGCATTGTATATGCATACATACATTATTATATGTAATAATAAATATATTATATTTTATAATTATTATATATTGATATATCAAAATAGTATTATACTACTATACTATACTATATGCTATAGCATATATACAGATATGTGTAAATGAATGCTTAATATTATACAAATTGTATATAAATAATTATATAATACTATTTCTATTATAAATATATAAGTAATAATATATAAGAAAAATATATATATATATATATATATATATATCTATTAAATATATCTATTAAATAAATATATATATTTATATATATATATATATATATAAGTATAATACGTATATAACTAATTATAGAATACCATTTGTATTATAAATGTATAGTTGATAATATATTGGAAATAGATATAAGAAAAAAATTATATATATATTATAAAAAATTATTTATATTTTATTAAAATATATATATATATATATATATATATATATATATATATATATATATATATATATGTATGTAAATAAATAAACATGTGCATTTACCAATATACCTTCGGGTCCAAGCAATTCTATGAACATATTCTTCAATACATTTTGGCATATCGTAGTTTACAACATGCTGAACTTTCCGTGACTTATTTAATCAACGTGTTGCAATAGAGGTATATATATATTATATATATGTATATATATATATATATATATATATATATATAGAGTAACCTATCAGAGCATTTTTCTAGTAATTGTTGGTGTCTAGATCTATTCGGAGAAAGATACATATTATTAAAATGAAATATATTATAAAGTGAAGTCTACAGATATGACGATTAACGTACTATACATTTATATTGAAGTTAATTACATTTAATTCATTTCAATATAAATGTATATTATATTAATCGTCATATATGTAGACTTCACTTTATAAAAAGTATATATATACACACACACATATATATATATATATATATAAATGCAAATTATAAAACAATGCATGGATATTAAATATTGATTGGTCTATTGATGATACTATTTCTGAGGCGATTTGGTGACTTCACAATGACGGATAGCCTAGAATAACTGTTATAATGTTACAACTGGTCATTTCTAAGATCACCTCTATATAGGGTTATCTAAAGAATAGGTTTAACCGAAAATTTAGATATTATACCATATATATATATATATATATATATATATATATATATAGATAGTTAAATAGTTAAATAGTTATATATTCTTCATGCAATTTGGTTTACATTATACTGATAGAAACATTAAATTATATATATATATATATATTTATAAATATATATATATTCCTAAATGTAATGTTATGAAATTAATAAAACCTATAAAACACACACATTTGTTATAACTGTTGTATACAATAGTTATAACAAATGTGTGTATATATATATATATATATATATATATATATATATATATATATCTTAAAAATGAATATTATTATGTATCGGAGTTATTTCTAATGAAATACAGTGCTATTATTATTAGTATATATATATACTAATAATAATAGCACTATATATATAATATATATGAAAATATATATTTCACAAAGTATACTTGGGAAGTGATGAGACAAGTAACTGCAGTTATGTTCTGACGACGATTATATACTTAGTGATTGTCCGTTCTTTGTAGTTATAGAGAAGTACTCCGCTTGTATATGTGTCTTGTTGCACACGGGGTATGGTGATCCTAAGCGGACGACATCCACGCGATAGTTATGGACTGCCATACCATTGTCATGTATCGTCAGGTTATAGCCTATATATACCTCGCGATGTATACATATTGTTCTCCGGACATCAACAATAATCCATTAGTGGTTGAAGAGATTATAAAATATATTCATGCGATGGACATGTTAATAAGAAAGTTAAGCAGCGATAAATAAAAATAAAATTGAAATAATGATTTTAATTGCAATAGATATTCTTTTTAAATATCTATTACTATTTTATATAAATATAAAACTGGATAATTTATATATATATATATATATATAATATCTAGATTACGAGATAATCTTTCGTATACTCTCCTTTGAGCAGAAAAAAATGTTGAAATATTTAAATATTAAATATTAAAAATGTGAGATTTTTTATAAAGATTTTTTGAAATATTTTGAAATATTAAAAAAAAATATCTTTTATTAGTATCACTGGACAACTTATTGAATTCTACAATAGAAGTCATATTGTAGTTTTTGTTAATTTTTATTAGAACACAAGTTATGATCAAAAATGTATCATATATGAAATATATATATATGAACATGCAAAAATAATGCATGGATAATAAA
This sequence comes from Osedax fenrisi, assembly GCA_964019155.1. Classification (NCBI taxonomy): domain Eukaryota; kingdom Metazoa; phylum Annelida; class Polychaeta; order Sabellida; family Siboglinidae; genus Osedax; species Osedax fenrisi. The sequence continues at coordinate 3,975,320 of OZ025239.1, forward strand.
TATTTGTTGGTCTGTTGATGATACTATTTCTGAGGCGATTAGGTGATTTCATAATGACTGATATCTTAGAATCACTGTTATAATTACGTAATAGTTATTCATCACGTGATATGGGCGTATTAAATATAAGTGTTAATATAAGATTATAATAATCATAAATATAATATAGTTATTATTACACATTATAATGTATGTATGCATATACAATGCACATTGTGCATATATATATATATATAAGTATATATCGCTAGTAAGCCAATATGTCCCAGTATCTATAGGTAGTATCGTACCTTCATGTATATCTTCAGGTATCCACCATTACTGTGGTCTAGTAGATCTGTAACCTTCTCGTTGTAAATCTCCATGTAGTTTACGTAAGTCGTACGTATGTGCCTTTATAATATTTATTGAAATCTCATATATATATATGTATATATATATATATTCTATAAAGTTTTAACATAGAAAATGTATGACTATATATGTGTGTAAGTCTTAAGGATCTGGCGAATTCGCTAGATCTTTAAGACTTACACACACGTTAACGTGAGAACCTATTTCAAAAATATAAATAGTTGTATGTAACATATACCATTACATATACGTTATAACATAATTGTTCAACGTGATATTAATTATATAAGAAGTATAAGTATAATGACGGAAACCAGTAAATGATATAGGATTATGGTGTTGCCTGCAAGCTATGTATAGACATTCCGACAACAATGCGGCAATGGGTAAAAGGTAGAATTATTAAAATGCGTTATATCGTTATTAAAATAATTAATATATACATGTAAATATATATATATATATATATATATATATATATATATATAAATGATATTATATATATAATGTGTAAGCATAATATACACATATGTAAGTCTTATATAATATATTTATTATTACATATAATAATTAATGTATGCATATACAATGCACATTGTGCATATATATATACATATATATATATATATATATATATATATATATATATAAATATATATATATATATATATATATATATATATATATATATTAATTTGTATATTGTATACAAAAATGCAAAATGTGCATTGTATATGCATACATACATTATTATATGTAATAATAAATATATTATATTTTATAATTATTATATATTGATATATCAAAATAGTAGTAGCATATATACAGATATGTGTAAATGAATGCTTAATATTATCAAATTGTAGATAAATAATTATATAATACTATTTGTATTATAAATATATAGTTAATAATATATAGGAAATATATATAAGAAAAAAATTATATATATATTATAAAAAAATATATATATTTTATTAAAATAGTAGTAGCATATATATAGATATGTATAAATGAATGCATAATATTATACAAATTGTATATAAATAATTATATAATACTATTTGTATTATAAATATATAAGTAATAATATATAAGAAAAGTATATATATATATATATATATATATCTAAGTATAATATGTATATAAATAATTATAGAATACCATTTGTATTATAAATGTATAGTTAATAATATATAGGAAATAGATATAAGAAAAAAATTATATATATATTATAAAAAATTATTTATATTTTATTAAAATATATATATATATATATATATATATGTATGTAAATAAATAAACATGTGCATTTACCAATATACCTTCGGGTCCAAGCAATTCTATGAACATATTCTTCAATACATTTTGGCATATCGTAGTTTACAACATGCTGAACTTTCGGTGACTTATTTAATCAACGTGTTGCAATAGAGGTATATATATATAATAATAATAATATCAGAATTTAGGCATGACCAAGGTAATCGAAGAAGCGCAATGCTTATCTAGTCGTTTACCTGAAACATATTCCCAATTAACAATTATGAGGAGAAAAAAAATAAAAGTAAAATTTATATAATATAGAAGTAAAATATGTAATTTTATAAATCTTAATAAAAAATTAATAGTATAAGAAATTAAAAGTATAATTGGAGTATATATATATATGTTAATTTTGAATGCTGTAGTTAAAGATTACTAATAAATTAGATCCAGAGTTGCCAATATTATGTTGAAATTAATGATGGTATATGATGTATCAACTTCAAGGATATGGGTACGCCAGTTCCAATGCCTTAGGGATCTTAATACCGCCAACAATAAGAACACTGACAATACTTGCCCACTCCACAAGTATATCCCATCCCCCGACACGTATCATAATCATATCAAGTCCAAACATATTAGCCACTCCGGTCATAGAAAAAATATAATGAAAAAAAAAAAAAAAAACTAATATATATATATATATTCCAATAATTAAAAACTCCTCATAATGTCATTCATCATATAATAATAAAATGTAAAGAAGAAAAATAAATTAATATAAAAATCTAGGAATATAAATATAAAATAATTATAAAATTAAAAATTAAAATACAAATCCTATTGAATAAAACAATTAAACATAACTAAAAATAACTAAACAAATAAAATAAAAAAATAAATAAAAATAAATAAATAGCTATATTATATACAAAATTAAAAAAAAAAATTAAGTAAATTTATAGTAAGTCGAACACTGTAAACACATTTTTTTTTAAATATTATAATAAGTCAAGAAAAAGTCAAGAATAAAACAAACAAATAATATTTTGTAATTTTATATTATGTCAAAGTTATATAAATAATAAAAAAATTATATAAATATTAAAAATAAAAATAAAAATAAAAATAAAAATTTAAAATTATAAAAAACATCAGAAATGTTTGTTAAATTTATATTATGTCAGAAATTAAAATTAAAATAAACAATAAAAAAATAATTATTTAGACAAATTTTCCTTTTCAAGTCATTTTTAATTCAAGAATATATTTTTTAACACGTCTTCCAAACGATTTAATACACCTATTTTTTGTAAGTTGAATGGGAAGTAAGTTCCACTGTCTAGAGGACACATTTCTCACTCTAAACAGATCTCTGCTAGTTCTTGACTTGAATCTTACAAATGTATACGTGTTTTTATTAATCAAAAAAAAGTTTTTGAATGTTACTCGGTAATTTATGATAATATGCTCTGTGAGCAACTTTAATCGAACTTAATTTTACAATATGATCAAAATTCAAAATTTTATTTTCTCTCAAAAATACATTATACGATGAACTTGTGATTATTTTTAGTAATCGCTTTTGTAATCTATTTATATAATCAGTTAATGAGGAAAAAGTATTTCCCCATATATGGGCACAGTAGTATAAGTGAGGAACAAATAATGCATTATATATAGATAGTAAAGTATATTTGTTTGCCATTGGTCTAACTTTCCTTATAATTCCGGTTATCCTAGATAACTTTTTGGAAATGTAATTATACTGTTCTTTCCAGTCTAGTTTGTCATCAATGAATACTCCAAGAAACTTATAGTTTTTAACCTTTTCGATCTTGGTATTATTTATTCTGATATCAAATATCGAGTTAGTATGTATATTTCTAACATTGAAAAGGATAAAATTAGATTTTTTAAGGTTTAAAGTTAACTTGTTTGCGCAAAGTCATTTATTCAATTTTTCAAGTTCCTTATTCATTTTAACATTTAATTTATCTAGTGAATCACTATTAAAAATAATATTAGTGTCATCTGCAAATTAAATTGTTTTGAAGTCATTGGAAATATTCTGTAAATCATTAATATATATTAAAAATAAAAGTGGCCCAAGAACCGAGCCCTGCGGAACACCATATTTCATAATCTCAGTAGTTGAGTATTCATCTTTATAGTGAACAAATTGTAGTCTATTATGTAGGTAACTTTTAATTAATGAAAGTGCTGACCCTCGTATATCATAATGTTCTAGTTTAACAAATAATATGTCATGGTGTATAGTATCGAACACTTTTTTTAGGTCAATTGATACAACTGCACATTTTTCCAATCGTTCAAGACTTTCAGATATTGATTCAGTTAGATCCATTAATGCATCCGAAGATGAAATACCTTCTCTGAATCCATATTGTGAGTCACTCAATATATCATTTTTTGTTAAAAATACATTTAATCTTGTTTTTATTATCTTTTCAAATAATTTTGATATTTGTGGTAACATTGATATTGGTCTATATATATATATATATATAATATATATTATATATATATGTATATATATAGAGTAACCTATCAGAGCATTTTTCTAGTAATTTTTGGTGTCTAGATCTATTCGGAGAAAGATACATATTATTAAAATGAAATATATTATAAAGTGAAGTCTACAGATATGACGATTAACGTACTATACATTTATATTGAAGTTAATTACATTTAATTCATTTCAATATAAATGTATATTATATTAATCGTCATATCTGTAGACTTCACTTTATAAAAAGTATATATATATATACACACACACACACATATATATATATATATATATATAAATGCAAATTATAAAACAATACATGGATATTAAATATTGATTGGTCTATAGATGATACTATTTCTGAGGCGATTTGGTGACTTCACAATGACGGATAGCCTATAGGATATTCTATAGAATAACTGTTATAATGTTCCAACTGGTCATCTCTAAGATCACCTCTATAGAGGGTTATATATAACACTCCAATTCCACAAAATAGAAGGGGTATCTAAAGAATAGGGTTAACCGAAAATTTAGATATTATACCATATATATATATATAGTTAAATAGTTAAATAGTTATATATTCTTCATGCAATTTGGTTTACATTATACTGATAGAAACATTAAATTATATATATATATATATATATATATATATATTTATAAATATATATATATTCCTAAATGTAATGTTATGAAAGTAATAAAACCTATAAAACACACACATTTGTTATAACTGTTGTATACAATAGTTATAACAAATGTGTGTATATATATATATATATATATATATCCTAAAAATGAATATTATTATGTATCGGAGTTATTTCTAATGAAATACAGTGCTATTATTATTAGTATATATATACTAATAGTAATAGCACTATATATATATAATATATATGAAAATATATATTTCACAAAGTATACTTGGGAAGTGGTGAGACAAGCAACTGCAGTTATGTTCTGACGACGATTTTATACTTAGTGATTTTCCGTTCTTTGTAGTTATAGAGAAGTACTCCGCTTGTATATGTGTCTTGTTCCACATGGGGTATGGTGATCCTAAGCGGACGACATCCACGCGATAGTTATGGACGGCCATTTCATGTTCATGTATCGTCAGGTTATTGCCTATATATACCTCGCGAGGTATAAATATTGTTCTCCGGACATCAACAATAATCCATTAGTGGTTGAAGAGATTATAAAATATATTCATGCGATGGACATGTTAAGAAAGTTAAGCAGCGATAAATAAAAATAAAATTGAAATAATGATTTAATTGCAATATAGATATTCTTTTTAAATATCTATTACTATTTTATATAAATATAAAACTGGATAATTTATATATATATATATATATATAGAGTAACCTATAGGTTACTAGATATATCAGAGCATTTTTCTAGTAATTTTTGGTGTCTAGATCTATTCGGAGAAAGATACATATTATTAAAATTAAATATATTATAAAGTGAAGTCTACAGATATGACGAGTAACGTAATATACATTTATATTGAAGTTAATGACATTTAATTCACTTCAATATAAATGTATATTATATTAATCGTCATATCTGTAGACTTGACTTTATAAAAAGTATATATATATACACACACACATATATATATATATATATATATATATCTCTACTTTAGTATACAGGCTATAGCCTGGTCAGCAATATAGATATCCCCGTTCCAATGACACTCTGATAGCGGTGTTCCTATAGGACTACTATATATAGTAACGATGTCCTTCAGCGAGTCTCGAAGGCTAGGCAGTCCGTGTATAGTGACTGTTTCACATGTTGGGGTCCACTCTCGAGTCTAACATCAACATCTGAATCTTAGTGCTGCATATTCTTACGTAATAAGCACCGCTGTCTGAACTTTGGTCTACTTCTAAATATGCAGTATACTGCAGTATACTATAGTAGTATAAGTAAATAAACACAAATTGATATATGGATAACACATAGTTAATATAGAGATAACAGATCACACATCAAGTGCATAATATGATAATAATTACGTAATGAGTATAATACCATGAGTATGTGATTACTTTTACATATAGATGTAAAAATCGAGTGATCACTATATTATGCTAATAATATAAAATATAATAATAATAGTAGTATCTCCAGATGCGATGCAGAACGAATAGTGTGGCGATATCACCGAGTAACATTCCTTCTATAAATAAATACATAAATATAATTTACAGACGATACAAATATACAATACCAAAAAAACTAATATTGACATTTATATTGCATTTATGCATTCTATTGCATCTATGCAATTATCATAGATCTTGACACTGACATCTAGTTTTTTATTATTATGAAGTTAAAATTATATCGATTTCAGTTACGTAATGCTAAATTTATTTAAATGTATATTACATTTATCGATATATCTACAAATTTGACTTTATAACATATATATATATATATATTATATATATATATTATATTAAATATATATATATATATATATATATATAATATATATGCCAATATTAGCTTGACATATCATATTAATAAACACTGCACATTGTGTAGTGTTTATTAATATGATATGTCAATATAATATTGGCATATATATGTGAGTGTAAATGAATGCTTAATATTATACAAATTGTATATAAATAATTATATAATACTATTTGAATTATAAATATATAAGTAATAATATATAGGAAATATATAATACTATATGTATTATAAATATATAAGTAATAATATATAGGAAATATATATACTATATATAGATATATATTATATAATACTATTTGTATTATAAATATATAAGTAATAATATATAGGAAATATATATACTATATATAGATATATATTATATATTATATATAATATATATATAATATATTATATATTATATAGATATATATATATATATATATATAAATGCAAATGCTAAAACAATACATGGATATTAAATATTGACTGGTCTATTGATGGTACTATTTCTTAGGCGATTAGGTGATTTCATAATGACGGATAGCTTATAAGCTATCGATAGCTTATAATTCTATAGAATCACTGTTATAATTATGTAATAGTGATTCATCACGTGATATGGGCGTATTATATTTAAGTATTAATATAACATTATAATAATTATAAAATATAATATAGTTATTATTACACATTATAATGTATGTATATATATACAATGCACATTGTGCATATATGTATAATATATATGTATTTGTATATTTTATAAAAAAAATCAACATGTGCATTGTATATTCATATGATAATTATCTATATATATATATATTAAAATATTAGTAGCATATATATATATAGATATGTGTAAATTAATGCTTAATATTATACAAATTATATATAAATAATCATATAATACTATTTGTATTATAAATATATAAGTAATAATATATAAGAAAAGTATATATATATATTTATTAATGTATATATATATATAAATGCAATTGCAAAAACAATGTATGGATATTTATAATATTAAATATTGATTGGTCTGTTTATGATATCATAATAGTATATCATAATAGTATATACTATTTCTGAGGCGATTAGGTGATTTCATAATGACGGATAGTTTATATAAAACCAATCTTATAATTACGTAATCATCACGTGATATGGGCGTATTAAATATAGGTATTAATAAAAGATTATAATAATTATAAAATATAATATAGTTATTATTACATATAATAATGTATGTATGCATATACAATGCACATTGTTCATATATGTATATATATATATATATATATATATATAATATATATATACGTATATTTTATACAAATATGCACTATGTGCATTGTATATGTATATAATATGATATATCAAAATAGTATACTATAGTAGCATATATATAGCCTATATATATTTACGTTTAGTAATTTTACTAATTTATCTATTTTTTCTTTATTGGTCGTCTTAATAACCATTTGACAGATATAAGTGTTCGGACCACCAATTATAATAAAGTTGAGTATTCTGATACAGTTTATTAAACAAAGACTTATTGTATATATATATAATAATATAACATAATACTATAGTATACTATAGTATACTACTACTACTACTACTAATAATATTAGTACCTACCAGATGCGATGCAGAACGAATAGTGTGGTGATCTCACCGAGTAACATTCCTTCTATAGAAAAATAAATAAATATTATTTACAGACGATAAAAATATAAAATACCAAAAAAACTAATATTGACATTTCTATTGCTATGCAATTATCATAGAGCTTGACACTGAAATCTAGTTTTGAATTATTATGAAGATATATCGATTTCTGTTATGTAATGCTAAATTTATTTAAATGTATATTACATTTATTGATATATCTACAAATTTGATATTATAACATATATATATATATATATAATGCTAAATTTATTTAAATGTATATTACATTTATTGATATATCTACAAATTTGATATTATAACATATATATATATATATATATATAATGCTAAATTTATTTAAATGTATATTACATTTATTGATATATCTACAAATTTGATATTATAACACATATATATATATATATATATATATATATATATATATAATTATGTGTGTTTCTGACTATATCCAAAGATATTGTGAAGTCCTTTGGAAAATCTTTGCTATATCTCAGAATCAATGCAATAATACAGTTATCTGTTGTAGTTATTCTCTGACGGCTCCTTTGCAATAAGTATTTATCCTTTCTTTTCCGATGGTATACCATAATATATATATATATATATATATATTTAATGATAAATACATGATTTATATGATAAGTTTGATATTAATGATTAATATTTTATACAAATTCATATTTTTAGTTTGCACATATTACATTTTTTTTTTGATTTTACACAATAATTTATAAATAATCATAATTATTTGAACTTATATAATTGACATTTTTATAAAAAATTAAATATTTATTTTTCTATATTTATCAAAAATTGTGGGTAATTTCATCAGAGATATACTCAATTATTAAACTTAATTATTTGTTGTACAAGAGTATGTTAATAATTTATAAATAAGGTACATATAGTTATTTATTTAATTATATTTTAAATTACAATCATTTTCGATACAAAATCAAAATGAAGGTTCCCCCCCCCCACATCTTAAAGTGAATGAAACTCCACTATATTTGCGATACCTTGACGTGGTATGGTGCCTTCTATTGAACATAGATATAACTTCGTAAACTTGTATAGGTTATATATACAACCAATTTTTATTAATTATATAAAACTAATTATTTGTATCTATTAGTTTATATATTAAAATATTTATATTAATATTATACCTATGTGTGTGAATATTGTATGCATCATATATATATATATATATATATATATATATATATATATATATATATATATATATATATATATATAAAATAATAAAAAATAAAATCTCGTCTAAATTCCTACATTAATAAACATAATGTATTACAATGTAATCAATTTGGTTTCAGGTCAAATAGATCTACTGCTGACGCAATTGATAATTTAAATGATATACTAGTTAACAATTTAGATAAGAAGGTTAATTGTATAGCAGTATCAATTGATTTAAAAAAAGCATTTGATACTTTAAATACGAATATATTATTAAATAAGTTTTCTTACTTTGGCATTAGAGGTATAACTCTAGATCTATTATGCAGTTATCTAACAAATAGAAAACAATATGTTATCAGAAATGTAATTCAAATTTACTAGATATTAATATAGGTGTTCCGCAAGGCTCCGTATTGGGACCATTGTTGTTCTTGTTATATATAAATGATATATCTAACGTTATGGACGACAATGGTTGTATCTTATTTGCTGACGACACGACCTTAGTATTCGCGGATAAAGATGTATCGATATTGGAATCAAAAGCTAACAAATATATTGGTTATATTTACTCATGGTTATGTTACAATAAACTATCATTACATTTAAATAAAACTTCTTATACTATATTTGCTCAACATAAACCTTATATTTTCAATATTTCATTAAATGGAATACTTATTAAATGTCAAAATGAATATAAATTTCTAGGTATCATCATTGATAATAAACTTTCTTGGAAACCGTATATTACTTTATTAGCCTCCAATTTATCTAGAATTGTAGCTATCTTTTATAAACTGCGTAATAAAATTAATATAAAATCATTAATTTTATTATATAACGCTCTATTTCACTCTAGATTAAGTTATTGTTGTTCGTCATCGGGCTCTAATTATAAATCAGTAGTACACAAAATTATTGTATTACAAAACAAGGTACTTAAATGTATTTATAAACTACCCCAGAGAACTAATATCAACTTTATTTATAAAAGACATAATATATTGAAAATAGTTGACTTAGACTCACATTATTAAAAAATACACATTATGCTTTTAATAGAGTCTATAGAACTAAACTATTACAAAAGTTTGTACTTTGTTCAAATAGTTGTACTAGGGCTAAAAATAGATTTATTATACCGAAATGTAGAATTAATATTAGTTGTTATGCTGTACATTATGCAAGTATTCAATTATAGAATAATCTAAGTAACAAATTAAAAATTATAAAACCTATTAAGTTATTTATAAAAAAAATAAAAATGTCTTACCTAGCTATTTACTAATTGTATTTTATTTTACATGTTTATTGGACTAATGGTGACTATTCAAGCTGATTGATAGAAGTGGAACAGATCCTCAAAGAAATTATTTTAATTTTATTTGTTTTATTTTATTAAGCTCCGTGATTATTTATTTATTATTATGAATTACTAATATGTAATATTAGATGGATTAACATAGGGATTATATTTCTGATTGTTTGAAACGCTAAATAAATCACTGAGTATTACACTCCTGGGTGTGGGCTACCCATATGGGATTTGGGCAACCCCGAAGCTTCCTTCACTTATATATTCCTTTTGATTATCCTTCTATACACATACATGTTTGAATGTATAATATGTAATTGCATTATTATTTACTCTAGCCAAACACCTCGAAAGTCAATTTGACTATTTTGTTTATCCATTTATTGTTAAAAATCAAATTTGTTTGCAATAATAAATTATCCTTATCCTTATATACTATCTATATTAATAGCTATCACTTATTTATGTTAATCGTCATTTATCATATGATGATGATGATATATTAAGTTTATTAGCACTAAAATAGGGTCATGTAGACCACTTCGTTCGTGCCGGAAGAAAATAATAATAAAATAATAGTAATACGATAATAATTTAATAATAATATACATTCAATATACCACGGACAACAATACTAAATAATATAAAGGACTATTATATACTACAGTCTGCATTGATATTATTGTTAAATAATATATGATTCACTTAGTAATAATCCCAATTCAGTGACTAAAGTATACTTTAATATATTAACTCAATTCTATGCGTAAATAAATAATCTACACCTCAATTATTATAAAATAATAACCTATGCGGTTAATATACATTAATATACATACCTACGTATGCGGTTAATATATAGTATATAGGGGAAAATAACCTAATACGGATACTCTAACAATACATGGTCTTAATTTTGTATGACTCATTATTTGTATTCAAAAATTACAATATATTAATATTATATGATTATAGATATTATTGTGATTTTTACATTTTATTTAATCTTTTAATTACCTAGATAACGGGGGTGTCCAACTCGGTACCCATGTCCGAATACGGACACCCTATGTTATAATACGGACACCCTATATACCACTAGATAAACTATATATTATTGATGAATCAATCAGACAAATTACAATTACGTTATTTAAAATTAATGTTGTATTTAAAATATATTGTAATTTAATTAGTTAATAATTTATTTATTTTTATTATTTATTAATTAATAATACAATTTAAATATCTAAATAATAATTTTTTTAGAATTAGCTTTATTGGTGGTATTAATATTATAATGCACGCGATTTTTATGAAAATCAGAATTGTTAATACGCTGCGCGCTGATTGGTTATAGGGTGTCCGTATTAAGACATTTAGAGTGTCCGACGGACACTGTCCGTATTGGGAACGTATATGACCTCTAGATATATGCTTATAACTTAATGAATATTTGATAAAAAATATAGTAATTAAAAATACAATTTTTAGAATGCTTTAATTTTATCGATTCATTTGTATAATCTTGAGAAGGTTTTAAGTTTACAATTGTTTTCATAAATTTAAAAACGTAATAAAAAAATCAGTTTATTGGATATATCAGCATAATTATGAATATTTTATTTTTATACACACACACACATATATATATATATATATATATATATATATATATATATATATATTTATATATATAGGGATACTTAAATCTGATTCTAATAATATCTCGGAATGCATAAATACCTGGAAACTGAAATTTATCATTCAGAATTATTTTATGATGAGAAATTTAAAATCAATATTGACTCGTTATTATACTATGGATATGACCTAACAAACAGAAATAAACTATCGTGTTGTTAAATTAGTTACATAGATCTTGGTATAACTTTCGGTAATTATTTTACTTTCAACTCTCAAACTATTATATTTTTGTAATAATTTTAATTTAATGAACATATTTTTAAAATATGAAAAATATAATATACCAGTAATCTCTTTCAAATGTTGTGGTTATATTATATTTTAATAATCGTAAATATAGTTTCATATAAATTATGTAAATATTGTAAAATAGTTTATTTAACATTAGAGATACAATTATTTATAATTTATCAATGCTGAATCCTTCCCGGCTTTGAACGACACAAGTTAGTAGAATAAAACCTACAGATATTATATATCATAAAGTCATTGCTATCATCAAAAAAAGTCACGCTATATATAACTTATATACAGAGCTGGGCACGATACTTGAAAAATGTATAATAGATACAATTACAATTACACACTTTTTTCTTATAATAGATACAATTACAATTACTTTAAAAAAAATCATAGTAGATACAATTACAAATACAAAATTTTCTTAGTAGATACATCTTAGTAGATACAAATACATTATAATTATATACAATGTATATAGTATATAGATATAAATTATATTTATATATATATATATATATATATATATATATATTCATCGATGTCGATTTGAAAGTACATTTCAAGGAACATTAAGGTAGTATCCTACTACAAGTATTTTAACTTTAAAACTATTTTCTTTATAAAGTTAACTATAATTTTACTGGGAAACCCCCTTACTTCCCGGCAACTTGCCTGAAATATAATAACTTTATAGGGTATCCCATTACAACTTGATAGAAAATGGTTTTAAAGTTACAATATTTCCGGTAAGTTGCCGGAAAATCTTGTAGTGGGATACCCCCTTTATACAGAAATAATGTCCGGAAATGTTTAATAGAAAGTGATTTTCTAGTAATCTGTAGTGGGATACCCCCTAAAAGTGTAGTTAACTTGCTAGAAAATAACTTTCTACAAATATTTCAGGACATTATTTCCGGAAATACTACTAGTGGGATACCTCCTTTAAAATGACATATTAAATATTTACACCTTATAACGTGTTCTTCAATATATGATATAGAATACATGTGTTGATATTTATTGACATTTAATGATGCCCACGATGAATATTTTAGTGTACCAGCGTTTATTTATCTGCAATTATACTATGAGCCATTACAGACTATATAGAAATATACATTATTACAATATACTTTTTTTCTACTAAAAATAATAAGCGACCTTTACTTTCGAATGTTAAACATGCATATAGTAAATTATCAAATATACATACAAATAAATTATTAATATATTATTAATTATTATTATTTAGAATTATCATATTTATTAAAATGATTGTATCTTTCTATATAATATATAATTTTGAATTATAAATCAATTATTATATAAAATATATTATCAAAATAATGTCTTTGTTTTCAATAAATGTATATAATGGTTTTTGAAAATAAATCTCTATAATTGATTATCATAATTTTTAATAATGAATTAATTTCAATATTTACAAAAGATATTTAAAAAAATATATATATATATAATGAATATATTTATTAAAATTTATTTATAAAATGATATTATAAAATATTGATATAAAATAAATATAATGACGAAATGATATATTATTTAATCAAATGTATCTGTTTAAATAATTGTCTTAGTAGATACGTAGATACGTAGATACTATTTATGACTAATAGATACGATTACAAATACTTTTGTAATTTTTATAATAGATACAAATACAATTACAAATGTATCTACGATACTGATTTTTTGCCTTAATAGATACTGTATCGGCGATACTGCCCAGCTCTGCTTATATATATATAATATATGACATGTTTGCGTAATTTCTATAAATAGTATATACAATTATAAATATAATATGTATCTAGTTTAAATTATGTAGGGGAGGAACAGGGGTAGCGGCCGATGCAGGAGTATACTCCTGTATCGGCCGCTACCCCTGTTCCTCCCCTACACTATAGTGGCCGTTTTAATTAACGCTGAAATGGTGCTAGATATGATAAAAAGTTCTATATACAATATTTAGATAATCAAAATGTCTATAATATAGAGTAATTTTTTTAAATTAATAATTAATTAATTACTCTAATTTATTACATAATAATTTTTTGTAAAATTTTAACAAAAACATGATTTGGAAAAGCACTTTTATACAATGAATATTAATTAAATATTTATTTGTTGTTGCATATTTATAAAATATAATTGCTTATCTATCATAATATGTATTTATGAATTCATATACATGTAATGGTAGTCATGTATGATACATATACTAGACCATATGTAATCAATAGTAGTGGCCGAAAAAATTCGACAGTAGTGGCCGCCTTATATCCAATGAAAATTGAGTAATATAGAACTCATTTACATATTCAAATTCCATAATTATTTTTTTTTAAAACAATTTTTATGAAATTCTCTATAAAATTAGGTATGCACCACTTAATATTAATAATATGATACATTATATATATCTGAATATTTGTAATCTATCAATGAAACATATATGTTACATACATATATATATATATATATCTGAATATTTGTAATATAAAATGAAACATATATGTTACATATATATTATATAATATATTATATATTATATATAGTTTAATTATTTTCGTTATATTATGTTTTGATCAACAAACACATTTGATTATCAATTTAATATTAATTATAAATTTCATTATAAAATATAAATAATAATTAACAACCTAAATCAATAATAAAAATGAAATATATGTTATTTATTATAATATGTGTTATGATATTGTATATTTAATATAATATTAATATTAATATAATATTAATATAGGTAATATATCCTAATTAAGGTGCGTATGCATCACAAATATAATTAATAATCTTAAAAAATTTAAATACAAATTAAATAATTTAAAATATTTAAATCGAATACATTACTAGACACCTATTGCATTTTCTGGTACTAG
Source organism: Osedax fenrisi (assembly GCA_964019155.1). NCBI lineage: Eukaryota > Metazoa > Annelida > Polychaeta > Sabellida > Siboglinidae > Osedax > Osedax fenrisi. Next base: position 3,991,068 of record OZ025239.1, read on the forward strand.
CGGCCACTACTCCTGTATACATAGAGCTAGAGAGACATTTTCTCTCTAGCTCTGTGCCTGTATACATTATGTTAGTGCTTTTTTTAATGACTAAGCAATCGTTAATATTATTCAATAATATACTTAATATATAAAAGTGAAATCACAGTATTCTAGAACTATATGATTTCTAGCTAATTCAAAAAAATAAGATATTCAAATTCAGTATTTATCGATATATTAGAAGTATTCTAAGGCATATACATTTTCGGCCGCTACTCCTGTTCCTCCCCTATTAATTACTTCTAGATATATCAATACTTTCCTATAACCGAGATTAAAGGAGGTATTGGATATCTCATAAAGAATTAAGTTTTTATTGATATCTATGATTATATTTTAAAATAGTCCACACAATTTTTGTTATATCTAGAACCCGATACCCTGTTTTAATATATATATGTTCGTAAAATCTTTGATATATTTTGTTTATTTTGAATATTTTGAATATAAATTTTATTTTATTTAAAATTAAATTTATATAATTTTGTATTAATCTGCATTTAATAATAAGATTATAACTTAATTAAAATGTCGTTAGTTGGTATGGTGATATTTAAAATACGTTTATATTGTTAAATAATTAATTCATTATTTTCAATTATATAATAATTATATAATCGGTTCGCGATTGATGCGCGATGTGAACGCCCGCAAACTTATTTATTCGAATTAGTAATTTTACAATAGCGAATGATTGGCCATTATAATTAAAGTATGTATATTTATAGACTATCATACATCATGTATGATACATGCAACGGCTTATCATTAACATATAATATATAATATTTGATATATACAAAGATTTTCCCTAGGAATTGCTTCGCAAAATATTTGATATATATAATATATATAATTATTATAATTATTATAATAATATATATATATATATATATATATTTATGTGTGTGTTTTATATGCTCACTCGGGATGTAACGCATCTAAAAACCTAGCAATATCAAAACTAAACTCAACTAAACCAAACTAAACAAGTGAAAATAACTAAAACAAAAATATTAATGTTTGTACAAACAAAAATACGCTATTGTAAAATCCCTAATTCGAATAAACAATATTGTGAGCGTTCAAATCGCGCATCAATCGCGAAGCTTTTGACCAGGTCATTGAGTAACTCAAGAATCTATATTCAATATATTATATTTTCAATATAATTTATATAACCATTATAATAATAGATACATTCCATCTTGGCCACTGAGTTCAAGTTGAGCGTGACTATATATATATATATATATATATATATATATATATATATATATATATATATATATATATATATATATATATATATATATATATATATATATATTATATATATATATGTTTTTATAGCATATATGCTTCTATAGGAACACTTGGGATGTAATGCAACTAAAAAAACCTGCAAATATTAAAACTAAACCCAACCAAACCAAACCATTTAAAATAATTATTTTAACTAACACCCAAAATATTAATAAGTACGCCCAACTTGAACTTTGAAATATATCGGCGGCCGAGATGAGCATTCAGGAATTTAATTATTGTAATTTTTATAATTATTATATCCTATAAATGTATAAAATGTATCGTTAATTTGTATTTCTAAATTTAAGAGTTATTTTTTAAATTATGTATAAATATGAAATATTTTCTTATAACTTAATATTCTTACAACTTTAACTATCGGTAAAATATATTTAATATGATATTTTATATTATAATTTAATATGAAATTTAATATCATATTACAACATTATATTTTACCATACATTATATTTTTATAGTGAATTTCGAAGAAGACCCCCGATTATTATTATTAGAATTTCAAAGTTCAATGTGGGCGGTACTTATTTGTCAGTCAAATATATCTATTACGCACTACTGTATAATTTAAAATATTCTGACAGGTATGATATATTCCATATGATATGCGTACTGCATTAAATTAGGTATAACATATTTGTTATTTATACAATATTTAATATATATTTATATATTTGTTGCTTGATATTTTGGGGTTGTTTGATTTCTTAATTTGGTTTTATTTTCTTGTTTTTTTTAGCTGATTATATCCCGAAGTGAGCCTATAACATATTGTGTGACTATAAAATATAGTATAATGCATTACTCGATCAAATTATTTTAAATTATGCAGTAATACGTAAGTAATGTATTTGGGTGACATATATAAGTACCGCCCACTTTGAACTGTGAACTTCTTATAATAATAATCGGTAGCCTTCTTTAGGATAATTCTTTTTTATAATAGTTTTTAACGTTTAAACAATTTCATTAATATATAATAATTAATATTATAATACTAAAATTACATATTTTAAATGTTTAGGTCTGAATCGAATATAACCCTGTTTGTTTTTATTATGATTTATGAGGTCACATTTAAATTACTCATTTCAGTAGTTGATACACTAGTACATGATAAACTAATAATATGAATAATGATAATTTAGGGTTACAACGAACTAACGGCAATTTTATTACAGTATGTATATATAAATATTAAATGACTATTATTTTGATATTAACTAATGCTGATCGTATATTATGTATATATTTCATTATGTTATAGGTCCTACTATTATAAGTCCTACTATTATATTATTAACCATATTTAAATTACATGATATTATTAAAACAATCATATAACATATATAAATGAATAATATTCGTCCATATTTATATTTATTTCAATAGTTATTAATATTATATTAAATATGTGTTAATATATATATATATATTTGTATAAATAAAATAATATAATATATTATTGATAATTGATAATTAAATTACACTATCATAGTAGTAACTAAATAATACATTTTCAGAATTAAAATTATTTTTTTTCTATTATAAAATTGGCCTTAGTCTGTATACAGCCAATTTAATATTTATTATAAGATATATATAAATATCTGTCATTATAATTTTATATTATATAGCGATAAATGTAAAATATTTAAATTAAACTTTAGCAATCGCAATCTAAACAAACGAGGTATATTCGATATTGTCCAGTATTTACATCGTCATTATTTAGATAACATATTAATTCATTATAATAATAGTAATAATTTAAATGATATCACTCAGTAATTATAAATAATCTTTAATATCGCGTCTATAGAATAGGATTTCTGCATTTAACTATTATAAAGCTGAACACATACCAAAAAGGGGCCCACTTTTAATAGTCGATTTCGGAGAACAGTAAAATCGACCAGTTTCATATGAACGGTTATAAATATATACATATATAGGGTATTGAAATACAGACAAATTTGAATATGTTTTATTTGGCAATATGGCATGATATTACTTTATCTAATATTCTAATAACGATTATATGATCATTGTTATATAAATAGATATAAGTATATGTTATTTTATATATGTTTTCACATATCGCATATAGCCACTACCATGTATATATATATATATATATATATAATATGTTTAAATCTTATACAATTCTATTATTGATTTAATAACTGGGAACTTTTTATCATTATAAAGAACATCCCACCAGTTTAAAAAATATTTCACAATCCGATTATAATCCGATTGAACTATAAAAACTGTGGAAATTATGAGATTAACATTAGATTAATCGGTTGTTTCATTTGTACATTCATCCGGTAAAGGTGCTTTCACACCAACAAAAACAACCAGTAATTAATTCGGTTTAAAATATTTACCTAATACCGGCACATCCAATATTTAATAGGTAATTTATATATAAATGCACTCATAAGATGGTGCATCGTCTTGTCAGATATCAATATAGCTTTTCACAATAAACTGCCCAATTTTTATATTCAATGATATCATGCAGTTTAAGCTAAAATAATGGTAAATGAAGCCTCACTCATTAACTGATTGCCCTCATATACCACCAGCTATTGCCCACCGGTCAATACTAAAGAGACTAGCCCCACCTGCCCCCACTAAAGAGTCTAGCCCCACCTGCCCCCACTAAAGAGGTTAGCCCCACCTACCCCCACTAAAGAGGTTAGCCCCACCTACCCCCACTAAAGAGACTAGCCCCACCTACCCCCACTAAAGAGTCTAGCCCCACCTGCCCCCACTAAAGAGTCTAGCCCCACCTGCCCCCACTAAAGAGGTTAGCCCCACCTACCCCCACTAAAGAGACTAGCCCCACTTACCCCCACTAAAGAGTCTAGCCCCACCTGCCCCCACTAAAGAGACTAGCCCCACCTGTCCCCACTAAAGAGGTTATCCCCACCTACCCACACTAAAAAAGTTAGCCCCGGTTACCAGTGCCTCCTTGACAACATCCCTACATATACAACACCACACAAACGTATGATGTGATACCATATAATCAACCCATACCTTGTCAATTAATACCTACATTCTAACTCTAGTACACACATCTATGTATCATATTGTAGTTATATATATAGAGAGATTATGAATTGTAAATAATAAATCCGTTTATAGGTGCCGAGATGCGTGGAGAAGGTGTCACGATGTCCTTGCTGAGGACATCACCCCCCCCCCCCGATGCTGTATAGAGCTACACCAGCAGTGGTACCGCGATGTCCCGGTATTGAGAAGCCCGCATAATTCATTAAGATCTCCGCGTTCATCACCCAACACTGTAAACCGGTTATTATTAGACTGTTGCAGGTTTCAGATGTAACTGTATCGACTTATGGTGGTGTAGATTTCTCTCTTGTGCAGTCATTCAATAACAGTTATTGTTATTGTTATTGTTAATATAATATATCTATAATCTAACATGATACTTATATACCTCTATTATATACAAAATAATCTCAATTTCAAAATTAAACTAAAAATTAAATCATTATTATATTTATGAATTTGAGTATTTAATAGTATATTTAATACAAATATTAAGAGACTGGATTTCAATATAAATAAAATAAAATCATAGATCGCTATTATATATATTTTATTACGTGTATATTTTAATATATTTAAATATAAAATATATTATTTTACCTTTGAATTGTGACTTATGAACTTAATTTGCATATTCTATTCCTACTGCTGAAATCATGTCACATTCTGACAAGTGAGAGATTTTAAACGGCAATAATTCTTATACAGGGTATGTCAGATATTATATTCTGAGTATTAACATTCTTGTACACTGCGAACATATAATTATATATATGTAGAGTATGTGAAAATAGTCAATTTGTGCAGCAAACTTTTGTCCTCATGTAAACACCACCTAATCAGTGTTTCATGAAATAATGTTCGCACGATTATTAACTTACTTCATAGTAGTGCAATCTCTTCAAGACTACCTATAAATACGTGCATTGCCTATTATAATAGTTAGCTGAACAGTTTGTAACGTTATCAATAGTATCTAAGCGCACATTTTCCTTCTAGTTATTAAAGAGAGATTTTTGATTTTAAAATTGTAAAGCATTTTTGTTAATGACTTTATATACAAATAATGGTTATAATAGTATATAACATTACGTAATACATATCCGTATTATATACATGCTTTATAATATATTATAATTTATTTCAAATGTTGATATTCTATTCTATTATTATATATAATATATAGAATAGAATAGTTATTCATTGAGTGAAGTAGATTTTCTTTTATTTAATATATTTTAAAATTATATACAATAATATATACATATTTATATTTGTATTTTTCAGAGCTCCGTTTCGTGGAGGATACCCAGGCTGGCACACATCTGCAGAGAAATACCGCAGCATCACCATAGCAACCTGGAGATAAACAAAGGGTAACCACGCGATATCACATGACCTAGCGAGTATTACATAATAGTGTCCGGGTGTTTACTGCGATCTGGTCTCTAGCTTTATCAGCGTTAGGATACCTTCTGAATGTAGACATAATGCAACACTATTATGTAACACGATGTAATCCACCTATACCTGGTCTACTGGTGGTGGGGATTAGATTCTAACTCTAGTACACCAGTATATTATTAAGAATAATTATTTCCCAGTTATACATTTAATACTTTAGAATATGATTTATATTCATATTTAAATCTAGTATTAATCTATAAATATTGAATAATTATTACTAAAGTATAGTATGGTATTTGCTTTGTATTTATATAGTGATCATAGATTGTTGAAATGAACATATTTATAGAAAGTGAATTTATTATTACATTGTGAATATATTTATAGATTGTGAATCTATGTATAGATAATCACTCTTCTGTGTGTATTATCCACTCTTCTGTGTGTATTAATCACTCTTTTGTGTGTTTCAGTACAAGCTATGTGCAGTTACAAGGAGAACAACATCACTCTGAAGCCCCTCCCACTCATGTCCTCCTGGCACCAATAGGATATAGTAAAGGTAGGCCTCTTGTAGACCTCTAATAGTGTTATAATGTAGACCTCTAATAGTTCTGTAATCAGGGATGGGTTCAATATATTTATCAAATACAAATAATTTTGTTTAAATAATCATAAACAAATACAAATATAAATATTTATATTATTATTTTATTCAAATAGAAATAAAAAATACTTTATCAAATACAAATACAAATATAAATACAAAATAAGAACATATAGGAATATGGGTAATATATCTAGGATGAAATAGTTTGGAATGAATGAATAAGGGTTGAATAGTGAAGTAACCTGGCAAGACCTTAAGTTATAGTTTAATAATTTACTTACAATAGTAAAATTATTAATAAATATTTATAGGTAGATATAATATTATAATTTATCAATTTATTGACTTTAATAAATATTTGTAATTGATTAAATCAGTAAATATGCATATAATACATGTATATTTTATTGTATATGTGATGAATAGCGAAGTAACCTGGAATATGCGTAAAGTAATTTGTAATGATCATAAGTATTATATTTATTTATTTTTGATAAATTCAAAATTTAAACTTGTAGTTCTATAAAATAATGTTTCTTTAAAAATACAGATACACATGTCATCTAAATAAGAAATATCAATAAATCTCACGATAATATACTCAGATTTAATGACTTACTTTCATATTATAATATGTCATTTAAAATATAATTAACATAATTAGATCTTTATTATGAAAACTAATTGAATAGCATATGATATATAATCATACTCATGCAATTAATATTAACTATATAATCAACTTTTTTTTTACCTTTTACCTATCCCATAGCATTTGGATGCCGTAGGGGCGCAGTTGACTTCAAAATAATACGTTTCCATCGGTCTCTATCCCGGGTCGCTCGCATCGCTTCTTCTATTCCAAGACTAGTCCATTCAACGATATTATCTTGCCATTGTGTCCTTGGCCGTCCTCTTCTTCTTTTACCTTCAATGGATCCTTGCAAAATAGTATTAGACATAGAGTTTGATCGTGATACATGACCAAACCACCTCAACTTCTTTGCAATGACCATCGCCAGCAATTCCGAGTGTTTGCCAATTTCTTAAACAACTCGACTCCGTACCTCAATATTGGTTATCTTGTCTCGGTATGATATGTTCATTAGCCTTCTTAAACATATCATTTCCAATGCTCTAATACGTCCTTGTAACTCCTTTGTTAGTGTCCACGTTTCGCACGCATATAGGAATATTGAGTTTACTAGTGATTGCATAAGTCGAATTTTTAGTTTCAGTTGAAGTGATTTGTCGTACCATATAACATTTAGTTTTGATAATGCAGTTATTGTCTGACCTGTTCTAGCTATTATTTCAGATTTGGAACCTTTATCGTCTATAATTGCACCTAAGTATTTAAATTTTTCAACTATTTTGAGTGTATCGTTGTTTATCTTTATTTCGGATGTGAAATTACCTTCAGAATTAGTCATAATTAGAGTTTTCGTAGCATTAATCTCCATTCCATATTTACGCGATGTACTGTCAATCTTTTTTATTAGATTGGATAGCTCGGATTCACTAGCTGCTAGTCCGTCTATGTCATCCGCAAATCTTAGATTTGTAATTATTTTACCACCGATATTTACTGTACCTATATGATTTTCTAATGCATCATTCATTATTTGTTCCAACATGATGTTGAAGAGTGTGGGTGACAGTAAGCAACCTTGTCTCACTCCAGTTGTTGTGTAGAACCATTCACCAATTTTTCCGTCAGAGTAAACAGCACTTTCAGCTTTACTATATAGACTTTGTATAGCTTCTATTAATTTTAAGTTGATATTAAATCTTTTCATAGATGACCACAATGCTTCATGCCAGACTCTATTAAATGCTTTTTTGAAGTCTATAAATACATGAAATAGCGGTTTGTTATGTTGGGCATATTTTTCCGATATGATTCTAAGGTTGAAGATTTGTTCACTTGTACTTCGGCCTTTTTGAAAACCAGCTTGTTCTTCGGAAATAAATTCTTCAGTAATGTGCTGTAGCCTGTGTAGAATTATCTTTAGCATAATTTTACTCGCGTGTGATATAAGGCTTATTGTCCTGTAGTTTTCACATTTCTGTTTACTTCCTTTCTTATGTAGACTTATTATCAGTGACTTTGTCCATTCAGATGGCCATATTCCGGTTTCCCATATTTTATTACAGATATCCGTAAGCAACTTTTTTAGTATGTCACCGCCTGATTTAAGAAGTTCAGCGGGTATGTTGTCAACACCAGGTGATTTACCGATCTTTAGTGCACGTATAGCAGCTTCCACTTCACTTTCCAGAATAGGGAAGCTATCTTGGTCTGTAGGTTCGTTCACGGCGAGCACTGCATCATCTCCTTCAGCGTTATGTGAATACAGTTCTGAACAGTATTCTGTCCATCTTTTCCTAACATCCATTTTATCAGTGATACATTTTCCATGTTTATCTTGTATATTTACAGCGGCATTATCCTTCGGTTTAGTTAGGTCTTTGACAATTTGGTAGGCTCTCTTGGTGTTATTCCTGGTTAAACAGTCACCAATGTCTATACATTTCTGGTTAATCAAATTTTCCTTAGCTTTCTTCATCTCTCTTTTTATTTGTGTGTTAACCTGCTTGTAACTACTTCCTGATAGGAATTTTGTCTTTTTCAGTTCTCTTCTTAAGTCACACATATCCATCAGTTCTTCAGTGATCCAGTTTTTCTTTTTCTCTCTATGTTTACCTAGAATTTCAGTGGCTGTATCTATCAATGTTTTATTCATTTTTTGTAATATCTCTTCGTTGTTGAATATTTTTGTTAAATGTTGTGCTGATAACTTTTCATCAATTCTATGTTTAAACAGTTTTTCAATATCTGGGTTTTTAAGTTTCTCAAGATTAAATTTATTTCGAGTGAATTTTTCTTTCTTTGGATTTTTCAGGCGAAGACAAAATGTCATCATAACCATATCGTGATCACTACCTATGTCTGATCCAGGGAATGATCGAGTCTTGTTTATATTCACGCTTGTAGTAAAACGTTTACTGACTAGGATATAATCAATTTGATTATGATATAATCCACCAGGACTATGCCAGGTTTGTATTCTTGATTTTTTGTGGGGACCAAATGTATTTTCTACTATGAGATCATTTGTTTTTGCAAATTCCAGGAGTCGGTAACCTCTCTCGTTTGTTGTTGAATTGCAAAATTTCCCGGAGGTTCTTCCCCAGTCTGTTATTGCATCCTTACCAATGTTTGCATTCCAGTCACCTTGAATCACCAGTATATCTTTCTTTGACATTTTTGAGATGGAGTCTTGTAACTCGTTGTAGAATAATTCAGTTTCTTCATCTGTATGATCGGTTATCGGGGCATATACTTGGATTATTGATATGTTAAACGGGGTTGCCTGTAATCTTATAGTCGCTAACATTTCATTTATTGGATTGAAGCACATGACCATTCGTGTTATCTCACTGTGTATCACAAAACCCACACCATTAATATGTTTCTTATCGTTTCCAATATAGTACAATTTGTGGCCTTCTCTTGTCTGAATTTCGTTCACTCCACGTTTACGTACCTCACTCAATCCTAACACATTCCACCTGTATCTGTCCAATTCATGAGTAAGTTCTTCAAGTTTACCATCTTCTCGCAGAGTTCGTACATTCCATGTACCTATGTATGTTTCGTTTCTTCTTGTCTTAATCTTATATTCTTCAGTAGCTAACTTTTCATTATTATCCTGATGAGCGATAAATGACGCGGACCTTTTTAACCCGGGCGACGTCCGAGCCGGTATGTTCTTTGTAATTGTATTTGAAATCATATTTGCGTATCTTGGGCAGATAAGATCAGCGGAGCCCATCCCTCTCTGAAATCCCCCATAATCAACTATTAATGTTATATATTTAAGAATATTAAACCCTTACAATATTTAAGTATAAGGCATGATTATAGTATATATTAATATATCTCTGATATTATGTGTTAAGAAAAAACAATATATATATATATATTTATTACATCAAATATACCATAATAACATATATCAAACTATACATGTTTATTAATAATATTATTAATATAAATAATGATAATTAACTATTACTAAAAATTATCCAATATTACTGAACAATTCGTCACAAATAACTTTATAATCATCGTCTATATAAAATAAAATATATATTATATTCACATTTACCGATCTAATCAATTAATAGTTGTTAATATTATTATATTGACACCTACTAATAGTATATCTTTCTATACATTTATTAATATTATTATTACCTAAAATAATATTATTTATCAATACTTTAAAGTCATCTCAAATTACTTCACAAGTCATCATAAATTACTTCACAAGTCATCTCAAATTACTTCACTATCTGTCTAGAAAACCTCATCCAATATTACTTGTAACCCAAATACTTTATTATATTTTCACTATCTTTTTATATATTCTTTATATTATAAATTATTATTATTCTTATGACACCTGAAATATTTCACATATAACATTTTAATTTAAATAAATTATTATTTTTTTACATTCATAAATTTACTAACTTGTTTAAAATTATTTATAATATATTTTTCCATTTAATAATTATATATAGTTTGATATCATATTTGACCAAATACAGAAATCAAATATAAATACAAATACATCTCGAGTAATCATTCAAATATAAATACCCGTACAAATAAGTATTTGACCCACCTGATCCCTGGTTGTAATATACACCTTATAGTGTTGTAATGTATTCGCATTACTTCGAGTTTGTAAGAAAATATATTACATTACAAACTAGTATATATATACATATCAATATAATAGACATAAAACTAACTATTTTGTAATATTTTATTAGATATAAGTTATAACAAATACAATTATAATGTTAGTTATAAAATATAATATAAAATATAATAAAAACGTATGATCAAATTGTGTACCCACCATAAGTACATAATATTGGACAATATTTATGTCTATACCAGTTAGCATTAGTTAGTCATATTGATTCATAACCTATTACAATATAACTAATGTATTTAGAATATGATATGGTAGTCATATCTTTGTCATTGTACAATTGTCATTATGGGAAAATATATAGAGAAAAGGGCTATTTTATATTAGCTATAAACGTTTTTATTTTAGATTATATTTTATCATTTTTGTTATATATATATATATATATAAATAATACTTAGTTACATTATTTTAACTATAGATTATATTGTAGTGTATATATTTCTATACAATTTTCATATATATATATATATATATATATATATATTTTTTAAAGTATTTTTAAGGAAAACTTGCTACATGTTTAATTTATAATATGTATGTACATAACTTTATAATTACAAATTGTAATTATTTATGTTAAATTAAGAATTCTACTATATTTTAAATCTGGAGTAATAATATGCATTATTAAAAATATATATATATATATATATATACAGTTACATGAATGAATGGCTACAAATAATATAACATATGTTATATGTGTTTTACTATTGCTATCGTTATACTTTTATCATTTATTTTCTTATTGGTGTTTTAAATATATTATTTTATTAGTTATATTATTCATAGAAATTTGATTTAATGACCATTTAAAAGATTATTTTTCATATATTGTATATTTACAAACAAATGTACTTGTAAAAACAAAGTCCCCTTAATGATTATAATGACCAAGTGTAAAAGTATAACTAATGTGTAATAGACAAGATCTGGTATGTATGGGGGGGGGGGTACTATTCAACATGTATCGCTGTGTTTTACTGTATGTGGTATATAGCAATCGTACAATATAGGCATATAAGTTATATACTTCTTGCGTTTATATAGAACTTTAATAGGTAAGAAGTAGGCTAATAATTATGTCATTATCGCTTACATATTGTATAGGAATAGCGGTTAATCGTAAATATGGGAAAATTGTTACTTTTCAAAAGGGTGGCAAATAAAAATGGAGTATATTCGAACATTAATATGTAAAAGATAGTCTAGAAATTGATAATTTACTATTATAAGGCGAGTTTAGAGGACATTAATAGAGGTTGGTTAAGCGAGGGTACTGTATATGTATTATTGAATGTATATATATATATATACATACATCTATATATATACACATAATTAGATAGATTGTATTTATTTATCAAACACTTAAGTAATAGATACATTTAACATTTTAAGAAGTATTTTTAGCGATGTCATTTAAATAATAATAACAATAGTAATAGTAATAATAGTGATAGCAATAATAATAATGATAGTACTACCTAGCTAGCTACCAGCTTTACCACTTCATCTCTCATAAAGCAGATAGCAGACGGATCAACAACGAGATAGCTGCTCAGTTCCCGGAGAGAAGCGTCACAGTGATAAAGATACATCGCGCATCTCGTAAATACAAAGAGCTGGTTCGTACCCTGCGAGCTAGCGATGATTTCCAACTACATACTACACGACTTACTTTACAAACACAACTTACGAATATTATTATAATTACTGATACTGTCACAATTTGAATGCCGACAAAATTGTTATAATTATTCTAATTAGTGATTTTATGATAATGTAACTCTATATAAATATATAATATATTATATATAGATATCTCAATCACGAAAATATGTGTCGTAAATATTGTTTAAATTAAAACAACGTGTAATATTTGTATAAATTTAGTATTAATACTAATATTAAAAATTAGTATGGATATACAAGTATGATATACGATTAATCTTATATTATATTATATTAAATATATAATAACATACTATAATAACATACTATGTATGCCATTCATATATTTATACAATCATTATTTCAAATTTTTAAAATAGCGAAGCTTTTGACATATAATCCATCATATGTATAGATAATGTATAATGGTAATTGTTATATAACTTATATATAACTTAATTTATATATTACTTATTAATTACATTATTTTTAACTTTAATATTTGGAAATTGTTTCCAAAAAGTTTGAGCGCAATGTGTTTGGTACTTTGTTATTAAATCATGCCTTCAAAAGTTCCCATGTCAATGCATGTGTATATGAAACATTATAATTACTAATTAGTCTATAAATATAAACTGAATACATTCATATATATTATGTAATTTAGTATAATATATACTGTATGTAGCATACACTATTCTAATGTGATATATCATAGAAAAAATATATATATGTAAACAAGTATTTCTAATTTTTATATTGTTTACATTAATGTTCAAATAATGATCGCAATGATAATTTCTATATATCTATAAGTAATATAATATTAATAATACAATGTTAGACATCAATATTAGCAAAGTTAAGTGTATACTCTTTATTTATAAATATTTACCCATGCTCAAAACCTGTCTTAAATAACTAGAAACAGTTTCAGACAAGCTTATCCACTTTTTAAAATCTATATAATTTCATATTAGGAACGATACCTTCCTCATGGATGGATAGAAGAAATGCCATAACATCAAGGGATTACTGTCATGTCAAGCTGCTAAAGAGGTCGCCTGTCATATAAATATGTGCCGTGAGTTTCTAAAGAGGTCAGCTTTCGTGTCGAGATCGTGCATGTTATCAGCCTTAAACCGACCACCAACGAAATCATACCTATAAGCAAATGAGTTTTCTGGATACCTATGTTACATCATTGTTTTGTGTAAATTGTAAAACCTTCTTCTAGATTATACTCTTCAGTCTATAAATATCTTATATATATATATATATATATATATATATATATATATATATATATATATATATATATATATATATATATATATATATATATATATATATATATATTTATTTCCATATCATATTATAATTGTGTATGTAATAAAATCTTATATTCTAAATTTAAATTGATAGTGTTTTTTGTTGTTCAATTAATTATAATACATATTTTATAATAGTAAAATAGTTTATTTCAGAAAAAAAGAATACAAATTATAATATTTACAACTAATTAAATTAAATAATATAAATAATTCCATTGAACATACCATATTAAAGTATATAAACCATATAAAATAATTATTATATAGATAAATGTAAATATTATTCCACTAATTTTAGTAATTTATTTTTTTATGAAATGATACAATTTTATAATAGGTATAAATTATTGAATATTTTATATAATATAATATTTTAAAGAGATTATCTTTAAGTAATATAATTTCTATATCTTATTGATTGTTTTATAAAAGTTTACTTATTCAATAGTATTAAGTATTTAAATAAACTATTAATAATTATAAAATATATATTGTAATTTTATTTATTTTTATTAAAAAAATACAACTTTATTGTAATATGAATTATATTTATAAAATATTAGATATTCTTAAAGAGTATATTATTATCTTTAAAATAAACATAACTTGTAATGTTAAAAAATCAATATTTCATGTAGAAATTTGTATTTGAAAATGTATATTGATAAATATAAATCATATATAAAATTCACAAAAATGTTAAAATATTCAAATACTATATTGTAGATAACTTATTGAATAATTTATAAAATAAAATATCACTTATATATTATTATTAAGTAATATAATTACTATAACTTATTAAATATATGTATTATAAAAGTACACTTTTTAAATAAAATATTTACAAATTATTTATCGACCTTAATTTTTTTCAAATAAAAAAAAACATATTGATTGTTATTTATATCATTGGTTATTGAATTATATTTAAAAATTATTAGATATTCTTAGAGTATTTTATTATCTTTAAAATATATATAACTTTTAATGTTTAGAAATCAATATTTTATATAGAAATGCGTATTTGAAAATTTATATCACAGCGCTTTAACAACAGGAATTCATATTTATGCAGCCCTTAATGTGTTAAGGTTAATATATGAATGATATTTCTTAGTACATTAAAAATAAATAGATATTTAATCATAATGTGTGCAAATTTATATCTAAATTTTTATTATTAATTTATGTAAACAATTTTAAGGTATATATAAAATGCATAAGTTGGATAACTCTTGAATCTATGAAGCAAGGAAGGTAACTTTCTTTCAGTGAAGGCACAATATATTTTGTTATCAGAGGTTTCATTATGTGTATTTATAGAGGTAAGCTTTATCTCTCTCTCTATGTAATATTACACTACATATTTTAGAATGAAATAATGATTACAAATAAGTTATAGATGTTAGTGTTTAATAATATAAATATATATATATATATATATATATATATATATTTAATTATGTATGAATTATATAAATCCAATTAATATATAATTTAATATTTTAATTATAATTGTAGGTTATCTTTTCATATCATCAAAATAAGATATGTATATAAACAATCCTCCCCTCACCCCTGTATCTTATGTGAATATTATAGTTCCTTTTTATCTTAAAGTTATATTAGTTGATACACTATATCTCTCTTACTTTTATAGATTTATGTATCGAATGAAGAGCTAATATCTACGGTATATATCTACCTATAGACAAGTGGATTGAAAAAATATTTAAAATTCTATTAATAAAATACTAATTAGAATAAATGTATATTTTTCTTATCTTATTTTATCTATACTATAAGAGCGAAGTTGTCTGTGTGTCTGTGTGTGTGTGTGTGTAAGTATTAGGATCTCGCGAACGCGAGATCCGTTTTCCGTAAGGAAAACCTCAGGTGATAAAGTGGGGCAGCGGGGTTTTAATAGATGATTTACTTTTTTGAATATGTATTCGCGCGATACCAAATATCGTTAAATAGTGTCATTTTTTAGTCGATTTACGTAATCGAAAAATTTAAATTCGAAGCAAATTTTTAATAACAAACTTTATCGTGAATAATTTGATGGTAAATAATTTCGTAAAAATGAGTTTCTTTAATTTCGAATACATTACGTAGATTTACGGAATCCTACTTCCGGTGTGAATATTTAAATAACAACTGTTGCATCGGAATTTTTTACCCGTATTATTGAGGTGAAATTTACTAATATGTAAAATCGAGTTAATATTAATTATTTCCTATCTACGCCATGTAAAAATAAATTATTAAACATAGGTGATACAATCGTAATATATAATTAGGTGAGTTAAAAAATCAAAATCTACAATAATTATTCGATTTCAATAATTTTAACTTTATTAAATAGATAATTAAAATAGAATATAATTTTATATATTGGGACTTCTTATGTTTAATATTCTTCGAGCTACGGCAGAAATAGTGAAAAATACATGATTTTAGAGTAGTCTATTTGACCGACTTCCGGTAATATTTTCGTATAAAATATGGATTCATCAGATTACGAGTACGAAAATACATGTAATGAAATCAGAAAAATCATGAAAATATGAATAATAGGGTTTC
The DNA here is from genome assembly GCA_964019155.1 of Osedax fenrisi. Classification (NCBI taxonomy): domain Eukaryota; kingdom Metazoa; phylum Annelida; class Polychaeta; order Sabellida; family Siboglinidae; genus Osedax; species Osedax fenrisi. The sequence goes on from OZ025239.1 coordinate 4,007,933, forward strand.
CATCTCTGTTTTATTATTTCGCCAAATGTCATCATATATATGGTCAAAGAAAAAATATAGATTTATAAAATTTGTTTTTTTCTAAAATCTATTCTATAATTATATATGAATTACATACCGAGTGAGCATATACAAGCATATATATATATATATATATATATATATATATTTGTAGGTTTTAGCTACATTACTTCCCGAGTTAGCCTATACAAATATATTGATATTTGTCTTTGTGTGGTCATTAATATATGGAGTATTATTTATTTTCACAGTTGTGGTTAGGTTGGGTTAAGTTTTAATTTGTATAGGTTTTGTTTAGCTGCATTACTTCCCGAGTGAGCTGTTAAAAGTGTATTTATTTATATATTTAATTTCACAGTTGTGGTTAGGTTGGGTTAAGTTTTAATTTTGGTAGGTTTTTTTAGCTGCATTACTTACCGAGTGAGCCTATAAAAGCATATTGATATTGTTATGTTATATATGTGTACAACACATATATGTAAACGCATATAATTGCATATTGTATGTCGAACTATATATCGGACAATTGTTATATAACATGTTTACTGTCTCGCGATATATAGTTCGACGCACGCATTACGTGCGTCACGTACTGCGTGCACTAAGGAATACGCTTCCCTGATTGGCCAACGTAATTGTTTCGCCACGCCATGCTTTGCACTCGAATGTTACTTTAACGTCTGCGCTAAGCGTCGCAACATGTATACTAAATAAATATGACCAATACTTAAACTAGCTTATTCCCTAACAACTCAACATGGTGGCAGTTGTATAAGAGATAATCCCCACGCTATTATATACCGAACTCCCATTATGAACACCCATCGATATGCTATACCTACCCCATCCTTCAACTGGCAAGCCGACGATAAGCTCGCCGAGCTATCCAGATTCAAACGAGAATGCGGATATCATTTCGGTGGCCCATACATATCCCTCTCAGAACCCGAGAGGAATATGTTCGTTTTAATATGGATGGGCTCCGAAGGCCAAAAGCTTCACGAAGAAGCTAAAACGAAAGCAGACGACAAGACACCCTTAACCAGCACATGGGCTCTCTTCGAGGAATCGTTCACCCCTAAAACAAACCCGCGGATCTTCAGAGACAAACGATTCACCATACTGAAGGTCCCAGATGAGTCAATGAAATCATACATATATCGTTGCCGCCAGCACATCACTAAGTGCAAATACACTGATGCAGACGACCAACTAGTAGACCAAATCATATCTGGTCTACGCGATGACGTCCTTAGAGGAAAACTCTTCGACGATAAATCGATAGACTTGAAGAAGTGTACCGAGATATGCCTATCCCACGAAGATCTACTAGCTGACAGACGCCTATACCGGACGACATGCGACACGTCAACACAGGGTCATATCATGACCGTCCAAAAACATGATCCCTGTCGAAACTGCGGCAAGAACCACGACATCTGCCCGGCTATTGGCTCACGCTGCAGTTCCTGTGGGAGGCTGAACCACTGGGCTAAGCAGTGCTTCCGGCGGAGTACGACCCCTCTCGCCACACACACTCTAACAATGGGAACACGGGTATCGTCCAACGATACCCGTGATGAGGTTTTTATTATCTTAGATATCGCTAATGATCACATAAAAATAAAGGCTAAAGTTGACACTGGCGCGCAAGCTAATGTTTTACCCTACCATATATATAACTCGCTAAAAAAAACCCCACCTATCAGCACCCCTTCACGTATTCTATTAGCATACGACAATACACCTATTCCTCTGAAAGGCACGGCTAATATACAATGTATACATAATGGCATCACCTATAATATACCATTCTACATCGCGCACACTAATAGCTGCCCAATAATTGGTCTCCCTACATGTAGAGAACTACAAATTATTACCCTTCATTGCGAGATATCATTAGCACCGCACATACCAACTAATATCACCTCTCTACAGAAACACTTCCCAGATAGATTTTCAGGACTAGGTCGATTCCCTGGAAAATTAAAGATCGTCCTGGACCCAAAAGTAATACCAATAATCCATGCCACCCGACGCGTACCACTACACATCAGACAAGAAGTTTCCGAAGCTCTAAACGAAATGTGTCAAAATGACATAATTACGAAAGTACACATACCAACCCCGTGGGTTTCAAGTATAACCTATGCCCGAAAAAAGTCAGGTGCGATCCGTATATGTCTCGACCCGAAGGATCTAAATAAAGCTATTCGACGACCCCACTATACTTCTCGAACCCTCGACGAAGTCAATCATCTTCTCTGCAAAGCAAAAGTATTCTCGAAACTGGATGCCCGTTCCGGATACTGGGCCGTAATGCTAGATGACGCATCCAGCCATCTAACCACGTTCAATACCCATCAAGGGCGGTACAGATTCAAAAGACTACCGTTTGGATTGAATCTTTCGCAAGACGTTTTCCAAGAGCATATGGACTACATGCTACAGCCTCTCGTTGGTATAATCAACATTGCCGACGACATCATAGTATATGGTAAAGATATCGTAAGTCACGATAATAACCTCCTCTCCCTCATGAAACGAGCAGAAGAGTATGGCCTGGTTTTCAACATTGATAAATGTGACATCGGAGTCCCTGAAATTTCCTTTTTCGGTCTCATATACTCCGAGAAGGGAATTCGACCCGACCCAGAAAGAACGTCTGCCATCAGAAATATACCCACTCCTACTTCCCTAACTTCAACCAGAAGTTTTCTCGGTGTGGCCAATTACATGGCCCCATTCGTACCTCATATTAGCGATTTGCTATCTCCTATACGAGAACTCACAAAGAAGGACGTCGTTTTCTGTTGGACACCATCCCATCAACAAATCTTCGAAACCATTAAGGACAAAATCTCTAAGAATACCACCCTAAAATACTTCGATACTAGCTTACATACTACCATACAAGTCGACGCATCAGGCATCGGGCTGGGCGCAGTTCTATTACAAAACAACACACCGATATGTTTTGCTTCAAGAACACTCACTGACACCGAAAAAAGATATGCAAACATTGATCGCGAATTATTGGCTGTAGTATATGGATGCGAACGCTTTCACCACTATGTATTTGGCAAGATATTCACTATAGAAAGCGACCACCGCCCACTCGAAATGATCACACTCAAGAATACTTCATCCGCACCAGCTAGACTACAAAGACTTCTACTTCGCATACAAAATTACCAAGCTACCATCAAATACAAACCCGGCAAGGAAATGATACTGGCAGATGCATTCTCCAGAAGCCCCGAACACCAACACCAAAATGATATTACCATCAATATCAACTTAATATGTTTCACCCCAAAAACCGAAGCTATAATAACGCTAGCTCAAAGCGAAGATCTCGAACATAAAGAACTGAAGGAAATCTTGGCATCTGGCTGGCCTCAAGATCGTCGACATGTCACCAAATATCTTAGACAATACTGGCCATACCGTGACGAACTAACATATGACGACACCTACATCATGAAAGGAAATGCTGTTTTAGTACCATCTCGTGCCAGAGACTACATTATCAAGCGCCTTCACGAAGCACATCAAGGTCTAGCAAAGATGTTAATTACCGCTAAAGATAATGTATTCTGGCCTGCTATGCGCCAAGACCTTACCAATATAACCACACAATGCAAAAAGTGTCAAACGTTTGCCAAATCTCAATGGAAACCACCCCATACCCCACGAGAATTACCAACACGACCATGGCAATATATCGCTACTGATCTTTTCCAACTAGACGGTAAGACATACCTATTAACGGTAGATATATTTTCGAAATACCCCATCCTCCACCAACTTCGAAATGGCTCTACAAGCAAGATCGTGATTAACCGTCTATCCGAAGCATTCTCCATGTTCGGTATTCCAGAACGGTTATACTCTGATAATGGTCCCCAATACAGCTCTCCAGAATTTGCAAAATTTGCATCTTCCTGGGGTTTCCAACACGTTACGTCAAGCCCACACTACCCACAATCTAACGGCTTCATAGAGAGGCATGTACAGACCATAAAAACGATCATACAAAAGGCAGAAAGTTTGCCGAAAGCACTTCTAAGCTGGCGCAATACCCCAATAGATATCGAAACACCAAGCCCGTTATATACATTAACACACCAGAACCAAGATACCATCCAAAAGATAATACACCAACAACAACTAAAGAGTGACGCTCAAGCTCTTAGATTATCGGTCGGGAGGAAAATAATAGAAGCTCCAGAACTTCAACCGAACCAAACTATCACTACCCGAATATCTACATCAGATAAATGGGAACCTGCAATCGTAATACGTAAAAGGTCAGAGCCTAACTCATATGATATCAAGACAAAAAGAGGAATAGTTCGAAGAGCCCGCCATCAGATCAGAACAATAGAACCAATGCATATACCATCCTATTCTCCACACCAACATATACCATCATATTCTTCACACCAACATATACCACTCCCACCCGCTTCGCATAATAATATTAATACCCCCGATATAACAGTAGTAACTAATGTAGATCCCCCTCCTCTATCCACACCATTATCCACCCAACACCAAAATACACCATATCTACGAGCCTCACCGCAGCATCCTACGCCCCCCGATACTGCTATCAACACCCGATCACTCGTAACCACATCGCGCACCTCTACCAATATAGCATATATACCACCCCCATCCCCTACCATAACACCTAATTGCCCAATTGCTAACCCACCCTTACACCAAACAGATGCTGTGATACCCAGAAGGAGCTCGAGACAGCGTCGTTCACCAGACTGGTACATACCCTGACAACCAGCGGATCCATGACATCAAGCTGAATGGCACAAGCGCCGCAAGTAGGTCACCTCGTCAAATCCGTTGGCACATCCGGCTCGGTTCAGTTCTGTTATTCGTTCGTAGATCGTTTCTTCTCCAACCGGGAGAAGGAGGGATGTTATGTTATATATGTGTACAACACATATATGTAAACGCATATAATTGCATATTGTATGTCGAACTATATATCGGACAATTGTTATATAACATGTTTACTGTCTCGCGATATATAGTTCGACGCACGCATTACGTGCGTCACGTACTGCGTGCACTAAGGAATACGCTTCCCTGATTGGCCAACGTAATTGTTTCGCCACGCCATGCTTTGCACTCGAATGTTACTTTAACGTCTGCGCTAAGCGTCGCAACATGTATACTAAATAAATATGACCAATACTTAAACTAGCTTATTCCCTAACAACTCAACAGATATATTTGTTTGTGTGGTCATTGATATTTGGAGTATTAGTTATTTTCACAGTTGTGGTTAGGTTGGGTTAAGATTTAATTTGTGTAGGTTTTTTTAGCTGCATTACTTCCCGAGTGAACCTATACAAGTATATTGTCACGGTTGTGGTTAGGTTGGGTTAAGTTTTAATTTGTGGAGGTTTTTTTTAGCTGCATTACTTCCCATGTGAGCCTATACAATTATATTTTCACAGTTGTGGTTAGGTTGGGTTAAGTTTTGATTTGTGGAGATTTTTTTTAGCTGCATTACTTCCCGAGTGAGCCTATAAAAGTATATTTTCACTGTTGGGGATAGGTTGGGTTAAGTTTTGATTTTTGGAGGTTTTTTTTAGCTGCATTACTTCTCGAGTGAGCCTATAAAAGTATATTGTCAGTTTTGTGGTTAGGTTTGATTAAGTTTTAATTTTTGTAGGTTTTTTTTATCTGAATTACTTCCCGAGTGAGCCTATACAATTATATTTTCACAGTTGTGGTTAGGTTGGGTTAAGTTTTAATTTGTGGAGGTTTTTTTTAGCTGCATTACATCCCGAGTGAACCTATAAAAGCATATTGATAAATGTGTGTATGTGTCATTGATATTTTAAGTTATAGTACCTATATAAACATATTAATAAAAATTCCCAAGTACATTACATCAACAAGTGAACGTTACGCGCGATCACGGGCGAAGCCGGGCCCCGACCGCCTAGTATATATATATATAGAACACAAATATTTTAAACTAATATTTGTAATAATCGGAAGATATATTTTTTCTGATTTAAATTTATTTATTAATTAATTTTTAATCTCTTAATTTATTATATATATATATTTAGAATTAGTAGTTGTAGTAGTATTAGTAGTAGTAATAGTAGTAGTGGTAGTGGTAGTAGTTGTAGTAGTAGTTGTAGTAGTAGTGGTAGTGGTAGTGGTAGTAGTTGTAGTAGTAGTTGTTGTAGTAGTAGTAGTAGTAGTAGTAGTATCAGTAGTAGTGGTAGTATTAGTAGTAGTAGTTGTAGTAGTCAATTATTAATAGTTATGAGACAGGATTGAAGGTGGATATTGGATTATTGGTGATAATTGACGTGAATTTCAATGTAATTTGCATAAATGTTGTACCTAACGGAAGGAAAGGATTATAACAGTTTGTTAAAGGAGAATAGGTAGATACTGAAGAGTATAAGGGAGAGGCATAATCCTCAAGGTACTCCAAAGAGGACTCTGCATTTGGCTGATAGTGATTTGTTAATTTTAGTGCTATAGGTTCTGTTAGTAATGTAGTTGGAAAACTATATTAGTACAATATTTTCAAGTTTAATTAATATTAGTTTATAGATAAGAAAGTCTAGGTTAATTATGTAAAATACTGAAGAGAGGTAGAGTAATAGTAATCTAGTTGGGGTGTCCTTATTTAGGAATTTCAGTTGGTCATCGAGTAGGGAGAGTATAGTCTTTTATGTACTGTGGAATTTTCTGAAGGCACTTTGCCGAGCGTCAAGTATATTGTTGGCAGTGAGGTAAGAGATTAGATATTTGTAAATTACTTTCTCAAGTGGTTTAGTCAGAAGATTAAGTTGAGAGATGGTTCTGTGTTTAGAGAGGGTGTTATACGTTGGAGTGAATCAAGTTTGATTTTTTTGTAAAATGGCTGATAATGGAATGTTTTAGATCTGAGGGGATACTATCAGTTGTAAGGGATTCGTAAATGAAATGTTTGTATATTGGTTTATTGGTCGAGGCGAGATATTTCAAAGTTTGTAGGGGTAAGGGTTCTGGGGTTAATAACATTTGAAGGGTACACTCAGATTATCAATTATTGGTAGGTATGGGATATGTAGTATGTGGTTTGAATTATATATAAACAGTATATTTTAACAAATAAATAATCAATAATATCGTTGTCATATTTATTAAATATGTCTACAATTATTGATGACACTTCTTAGGGTACAATGATCGCCTGTTATGTAATAGTGGTCAGATGTCACGTTACCATAACTAATGCTTGTACCGGTGTTTTCATCTTTGTTTATCTTTATTTCGCTTTGCCGAATATATAGCCTACATATTAATATGAATTACATAATAAGTATTAGATTATATAGTATTATATATTTTATTTATAATAAATTTAATTATGTAATTTAATGACCACACATATTATTAATATATATATATATATATATATATACACAAATAAATTTATAATTATATAAATAAATATACATGTATAATAAATCATCCTCATATATATATATAGGGGAGAGTACTCGAATACCGACACCCTAATAATAAATCACCATACATTTATTATATCTCAATTAAATATTTCTAAATTTTATTTATAGTAAAGTAGATATATACATATAATAGCTATATTAAAATAGAAATTTGGTTTGTTTAACCCTGAGATAACAGGGGTGTCGATATTATCTGCAGTTAGGAGTTAAAATGTATGCAAATCGATGTTGCTTAGATAAAGGTTTATAACCTTGTAACAAATTATGAAAAATACAAAATATTTTAGTCACATTGTAAAATATAATTAGATCTATAAGATTTATTTTAAATATTTAAAATACCTACATTTTTAAATGATTGAGAATATATATTGTACTTCAAAAATTTCTTAAATTTAGTTGTTTGAGTAATAATGCAAAAATCAGTTTTTTGTCTATAATTAACAAAATATAAATATTAAAAAAAAAATGATACTTATATGAATTATAATTATATTGATTTACATTTCATATATTAATTATTGTTGTGAGTGGAATTATATATTAGGAGATATCTAGGGTATCGATATTACGTGCATGTCGATATTAGAGCACTCTCCCCTATGTAGGTTATGTATAGTTAATAAATAGAGACAACCTTTCATATAGGCTAATCCACGCGAAAAACCATATCCTCTATTTGTATTACTTCGTTTGGATATAACTCTAGATCTTGTTCTAGATCTACAAATAGACCTAAACCTAGTCATAGTCCTAGACCTAGTTCTAGATCGACTCTTAGACTTAGATATAGATGTAACCTTTACATTAGGTATTGATTTACAGTTAGTATTGGATTATATATTTGAAAAGGTAATGGATATATATTTAGATCTATTTTTAACGTTCATACTAACAAAACATTTATTATTTACAACTTTCGGTTCACATTTAATTGTTACTTTTCCGATACATTTTTTGTTGATAGGTTTATTCTTCTGAGGTTTTGACGTCATAAGTCTGTATGATAATATATTATTATTTTAATATGTTTATCTATATATAAATATTTATAATATGATATGAATACATATCATTGTATATATATATATATATATATATATTTTTTTATTTATTTTTATTTTTATTTGGTGGAGTCCTTTCATCCCATCCAGGAACTTAGATGAAGTTTTCACTTATAACCATATATGGCTCTAATGTCCCTTCGAAGCCGCTCTCATGTTAAGGCATCCATGGTTTTAACGAGAGCCGATCATTTATTTATACACAATTATATAAGATCACTTCTAAATAATATTTTAAGACCCATTTTATAAAATTAATTAATGGTCCGGACAAGGGTCGAACCCATGTCCTACTGCTTGTGTGTCTGACGCCTTAGCCACTGAGCCACACAGGCAGTTTAATAATAAATATATATATATATATATTATGTATATAGGGGAGAGCGGGGCAGGTTGAGCCGGTTTTTATAAAAACACATGTATCTTATAATGTTATGAATGTATTTTAATAAAATAAAGTGCATAAGATATATATAGTTTATGATCAATTAAAAACATCCATAAAACAGTGTAATGATAGATAATTAATTATATAATTACATTTTAATTTTTTTTTAATTTGGCTCAACCTGCCCCGTCTACTGGGGCAGGTTGAGCCAGGTAGAAAAAATGCGAAATTAAATATATATTTAACAAATAAATATAGTTAAAGTTATATATTTATATTTATTAGTTATTTAACAAGTATATGAACCAAGATTAATATCAAAACCAATGAAACTTTTAAGGCAAGAGGTTATATTAGGAGAGAGGAGAAGATTCTCTATGTTTTAATCCAGCATATAAACCAATTATTTAATTATTTAAAATAATTACTCAATTATATATTTAATTAATTAGATTATTATTATTATTTAAATAAGTCATTAATTAATTAAATAAATTAATACATAAATGTGTTTAATGAAAAACGGGGCAGATTAACCCTATGGTCAACCTGCCCCGTTTTGCTATGGTCAACCTGCCCCATATCACTAGTATATATAAAAGTAATATAATTAATTTGTGAGTGATAATTTTTGAATTATTTATTTTATAATATATAGTATATTAAATATACTTTATTTATATACCATTAATACTGCTATGTTATTACTACATATATAATAATATCAAAGTTAAACTTACTGTCCCACTAACGAGATTTTCATAAAATATTAATAATTAAATAATATTTTAATTAGTTAAAATAAATAATTTTTGAGTTGTTATACTAATGCTAAATATAATTGTGTATACATGTATTAAAAATTGCATTAATATATTTATTAATAGCAGAAATAATTGAGATGGCTCAACCTGCCCCTATGGTCAACCTGCCCCGCTCTCCCCTATAGTTGATTTAAAAACTACTAAATTCATTGATATTTTAAAAAGAAGATAATGAAATAATTAAATATGGAATAAGTAATAATTAAAGTTAATAAAATACTATGTATGATACAAATTAGTCATTATTCTAATTGCTCCAATAAATACATCATCAGTAATAATATTTATTCATATAGGGGAAAGTCCCCGATTACCGACCCACTCCTAATACCGACCCCCTCTCGTATCTCAGTAACTATAAATTGTATCAAAAAATAATATGTACACGAACTGTTAGTCAATTAATGATAAATATGAATAAATATTTTGTTTAAAAAAATATTTAATCCTTCAATTGTTATTTGATAAAATGTAATATTCTGTTTTTACTTTTTAAATATTTGAATAATAACTTTTTTTAAATCATTGTAAATACTTTATTAATTAAAAGCTTAATATTGAGCATAATATTGTAGATCAATAAAATATTTATAAATGTTATAAAAATAATTTAATTTGAATAAATATTAACCAATATATCTTAATTATAGCAACCCATATGATTTTCCTATTACCGACCCCCTAAATTACCCTAATACCGACCCCCAGTGATTTATAATATCCAATCAAAATAGATCCGTATTTTACTTTAAAATATGTCGTAAGTTGTTTGTGTATCATTGATATAGATTTAGGATTCATGATTCCAGTATAATATATACAATTATATACATACTGATTAATAAATAAATATTAAATAATAATATACACTATTTTAATATAATTACTATAAAGTTTAAATTTAAATTTAATATTACTACTAAAACATAAATTCAATACAAAATAAATTGCGTGAATGTTATTTGAACTATTTTTATTGGATATTATAATACTACAATTATTTATATCACGATTATTTTAGGGGGTCGGTATTAGGTACATGTATCCGATTACCGACCCCCCTGTTTATTCTTGAAAATATAATTATATCAAAAATATAAAATAGCCACATTATTAATTGCCATAATATTACCCTAATTACAAATTTTCAAATAAATATATTTAATATTTAATAAGTTATTATAAACAATCATTTAGGGGTCGGTAATCGGAGACTTTCCCCTATATGAATAAATATAAAAATGTAAATTATATAATTTAATTATATATAGTATATAATATATTACAATGAATGTATTTAGTATATATACTATATGAACGATATAGATAGATAGATAGATATATACATATTTATTTTTAAATAGAGTAATTATTAAATATTTATAAAAATAACATTAAAGTTTCTGAGTAAAAATAGGTATATTAAAAAAGATTTGCAACTTTAAATCTAAAACTTTTATATTAAAACAAGAAAATAATATAATATTAATATATTAAAAGTTACCTAAACACTATCAGAGTTAATATTTAGTCACCACAATTCTCACACAAATATCCCAGGCATACCCGAAAGTACTTGAAGATAAAGTTATATTTGTGAATAACTAAAGGATGTTATGTTAATGTAGTTCTGGAATACCTATGATTACATGTCAAGTTGCCATCAACCCGGCAACACCACTAGCAACTATTGTTTAGGATACATCTACATATGTTAAAATACAATACAATAACATAAATACCTTTTAACAATACAATTTATATAATAATATATATATCATATTTTTATAAGTTATATCGTCTAAAATAGCAACCTATAGGTTAGTAAAATATATGATATATTAGTAATATGTATATTATATGTAGGTATTAGTTATTTCATGATATATTATTATGTTGATACATTTATATTTAAGAAATTATAATGTAATAAATAATTATTTAATTTAAATGAACTATAATATTATACATTATTTATATTCTCGGTCAAATCTTGCTAAATATTAAAACCTGGACGTCCTCTCTCTGGATACAGTCCTCTTCTTACTGTTAACTAGTTTAGAGGTAGACCTGCAAGTCTTTGTTGTTACTCTGTTCGGGGTTCTCTGTTTACGGGCAACTTTGTGTTGCTTTGATGTCATTATTCTGAATAATGATATTATACTATATTAATATATATTTTAATTGTTAATATTTATTTAGATAGACTATTAATTTGATAATTCAGATAATAACTAATCACATACACACACCATCGATATAAAGAAAGTTTTCTTTATATCGATGACACACACATAGAGCTGGTGATTCATGTATCAGTAAACCAAGACACAAGTTAGAAATGTTACCACAGTGTAATTGTAATCATTACTTGGAGTTAATTCAATAAGAGGCACATATTAACACACACACAGCTGTATAATATATAGTTAAAAGAACATATAAATGTTAGAACAAGTAATGTATATATATATATATATATTACACAACTCATACCGCTAAATATATGTTGACAGAATTAATAAGAAAACACACAACTAAATAAATAGCTATTCTGAATATATTGTAATTAAGAAGTGAAAGAACACAAATAAGGATTACTAGGTGTATATGTATTTTAACCTATCGATATATCGCATATATACACACTTATTAACAATTATATGTGTTATAATCAGAGCTGGGCACGATACTCAACAAATATATAATAGATACAATTACAAATACAGAATTTTCTTAATATATACTAATACATTATAAATTATAATTTATAATCTAAGAATGAAAATAGCGGTATGGGTGTGGATATATAGGTTAAACTTTTATGTATCTATGTTAAACTTTTAAGAATGAACAAATGTGACTTTTTTTATTAGATGGTTCTAGTTAGAGGTTCGTATTTATAGAATTTATTAATATTTCATATGAGTACTTTTGTGTAATGTAGGTTAGGGGTAAATAGGAGGAAGCATTATAATATATAATGTAGAGAGAAGTTAGATTTGGTAATGTTGGGGAGGGGTAGGTTATTATAGAAGGAACATATAGTGTAATCGTTAAGGTGTAGGTGAAGGATTAAAATGGAAAGTAATACTATACTAGTAGAACCATATAGATATGCACACTAGATTAAGGGTAGTAACAAACAGTAACATTTATATTATACGTGTTATAAGTTTAGAGAGAATACGGAATATATTATAAGCTAGTTTAGTAGGTAATATGGGTAGTAGGTATTTGTGCCTATTTGATGTTGTAACATGTGAAGTTAAAAGTTATACAAAGTTATAATTTATTCAATAAGTTAGGTTACCTTGATATATGGAGGGAAATAACTCATTAATAAGTAGATATTATAAGCATTATGCTAAATAATAAGGACATAGGTATTAATATAGTAATTAATTAATTAATTAATTAATTAATTAATAGATATTGTTTATATAGTATTACACCTAGCTATCTGAGGATGTGGTATAATAATTATTTATGAATCTAATAGAGGTGTACAATAGGGTTGTATCTACTAAAGTAACATTATATATATTATAATACTACAAGGTATTAATATACAGGCATAGGCATATATGTTGATGGATATCGTATACTAACTTTTCGGTATTGATCATTGTATGTTATGCATATATTATACATGTAGATATATTCAATGCGAGAGGATATAGTCTTATAATATATTGTCAGAATTTGTAAGCACCGATGGAAAAAATAAATGCGATTCATTAATCAGTAAGTACACATGCACCTAACATTACACACGTGATAGAAGATATATGTAATGCGTTGTCCCCGCACTATGTGATAACTAGAAGGGGGCTATAAGTTGGCTGGTTAAAGCTTACGGTGGGAGATAGTGATAGTAATATCAGGGAGTAAGTTGTTAACCTTATAGTTGTGTAGGCTAAGGAAGGTAGACTAGATATAATCTATAGAGGACTAGGAAGACGGAGATTATGTTATATTGGGTGGGGGGGGGGGTTGAGAGGTAGGTATACCTATAGGTAAGAGTGAATAATAAATAGTGAAGTGAAGCTATTTCTAACATAAAGTATGTGAATATATGTATTGTAGATAATAAGATATATGTTAAGATTAATTAACTAATGGTTATTTATTTTGTATTTGTAGTTGTAGTTTGTAATGTATGGTTGTACAATTGATAGTTTGTTGTATTAATTTCATTGTAAACTTATAATAAGATATAGTATAGTATACTATAATATAAGCCTACATATTTGCCTTTATATAGGCATATATGCCTACCTATTTGTTTTGACAGTTGGATGTACTAGTCTTACATTTAATGTAAGTAAACTGTGGTATCCCTTCCATTACAAATAGGTTTACTATATAGTGTGATTATAAATATCTCGTGACTTCGGTATCTACTAGACAGATACTATATAGTAGGGATAAGAAAAACTATCTAATGGATCAGAAAAAAACCTATAATATATAATTTCAATATTGACTTTGATTTATACATTAACATTAAAGAGATAGGAATATAACACTATAGTGTACACATATATATATATATATATATATATATATATATATATATATATATATATATATATATATATACTATCACATCTACAACAACAGACCCACATACACATATACAATATAAAATAAGTAACACACACGCATATATACTATAACTCACATAAAAATATACACACATATCATACATATCATAATAAGTACTACCAATATGTATATAATGCTTTTATACATAAGTAAATATAAAGGTAAAGTTAACCTTATCTTCGTAACTAGATTCTTCACAGATGTGTTATTGTTGTTGTAATATGTTATTATATATCAATTGGTTCGTCTATAGAGTTATAACTTATATATTAAGATTATGATAATCTTATCCTAAATATATAATGTATAATATATATATAATATATGTATTGGGTATACTATTATATGTAGGATGTATTACCTTTGGGTAGCTTCAAGATATCTGCCAGAGTACTCTGCAGATGATTCTTCGTGGTTTGGGGTATATAGTATTATCTATTATAGATTAACGTAAGTGCTATTGGTTTGACTGCTAAGATACAAGTGAAGTGTTTATCACTAATAATGTGGGCGTGTCTAATTATATATATTATATTACACCCTTATACCAAATTTTTAATCTAAAATTTATACACCTTAAATAATCACAAGTGAAGTGTTTACCACTAATAATGTGGGCGTGTCTAATTATATATTTTGTTACATATTATATTAGTCTTCTTTAAAATTGGTAATAACTTATTATATGGCATTACGGATACGCTTGCGCCTGTATCTATCTTAAACTTAATAACTTTTTCGAATTGTTCACAATTTACTGTTAAATCTTTTATCCATTTATTTTGTTCAATGTTAGTTTTAATTTCGCCTAAAAATATAAAATTTTCGTCTATTTTTGAACAACAAATTTCATTTGTTTCGTATGTTTGCTGATTGTAGTTATCACTCCTTGATTTACAACACTTTGCCCAGTGTCCTAACTTGTTACAGATATTGCATTTTGTGTTGAATGCTTTACATGACCTTGGTTCATGTATTCGATCACATCTGCCGCATTTTTTTTTATTAAACTTTTGGCTTGGTTTATTATAAGTTTCGTTATTCTTATATTTATTGATTTTTTTGTTAATATAATCAATATTTTCGTATTCTTTATTATTGATTTTCTGCATTTGGTTATTGCTTGTTTCTTTTATTTTTGTAGCTTGGACTACCTCTTCGGCTGTAATTTCTTTACCTTTAACTTCTTGTAGGAATCTCTGGCGTAAATTATTGTCAATCATGCCTATGATGATTCTATCTTTGATCAATGAATCTTTCAAATCTTTGAATTCGCAAGTCATAGCCAGTTTTCGTAATTCAGCATAGTAGCATTCAATATTCTCGCTTTCAAATTGATCACGTTTAAAAAATACATATCTTTCATATGTCAAGTTTCTTTTTGGAATGAAATACGCTTTAAACTTTTCTTTTATCCACTCTAAGTTTTTCTTACCAGAGGATTTTGTTTTTTTTTCATCTATCATTACTTCGATAGTTTCATCTTCAAATGAATTGTATATATCTACGCCATCTGATCCTATTGTATTTAGAAATATACCGACTTGTGACTTTTCTGATTTGTTTTCCAATTCTCTAGCATTTTCATAAATTTCATAAGATTGTATCCATCTTTTATATATTTCGGCCCCTCTGATTTTATCTACAATTAATATTTCTGGGATTCTACATTCACTCATTTTTATAATAAATGTACTAATATTATGTTATTTCTGTAAATTCTGTGTGAATATAAATATATTTATATATATATTAAACAACCTATTCTATGGTATTACATTAATTACCCATAAGATAGTTATATACACTATTAAAATAAACAATTAATAATATCCAGTAACTTATTATGTAATAAATATACAATGTATATTTTTATATATTTAATTAATTTTTAATTAGTTTTTTTTTTTTTTTTTTTTCTAATTAATTTTTAATTAATTTACAATAACAACTTGTTATGTAATAATCTAAGTACACTGTACTTAATGTATGTCGAATCTAATAATAAGCTTGCCTTATAATTATGATTTTAATCCCAAATCTTAATACCACGTAACTAATATCACTATTTAACTATCTAGTTAAAGAACAACCGCTGTCACCATGTAATATGTTATTATATATCAATTGGTTCGTCTATAGAGTTATAACTTATATATTAAGATTATGATAATCTTATCCTAAATATATAATGTATAATATATATATAATATATGTATTGGGTATACTATTATATGTAGGATGTATTACCTTTGGGTAGCTTCAAGATATCTGCCAGAGTACTCTGCAGATGATTCTTCGTGGTTTGGGGTATATAGTATTATCTATTATAGATTAACGTAAGTGCTATTGGTTTGACTGCTAAGATACAAGTGAAGTGTTTATCACTAATAATGTGGGCGTGTCTAATTATATATATTATATTACAGTTGTTAACGAGCTTTATTGATGAAAATGTCTTCTTATTACGAAGTACACGTTTGTAATTATCTTTATTTAAACTCGAGCTTCTTCTTGGTGACTTCCTTTTACGACTTATCACAGTCTGGGACTTTTTACTATTTCGTTTCGCACATGTTTTACGCGATGACCTTGTTTTCATTGTTGACCATTTATACACATGCTTCTTTATCTCTTTGTTGCTCGTTCCCTTCTTTTTAGCACACCGAACTTTACCATTGTTATAAGTCATAGCTATTGTTAATTATATAATTCACAAGTTATTATTACAAAACACGTACGTTTAGTTGATCTTATTATGTTGAATAAGTATATAAATAAATATCGAATTATATTTCATAAATTATTATGTTTATAAACAATTAATTAAAAATTAAAATATTTTAAAATACCTAATCATTTTATTTAATACACTTTTAATATTACTTCTAGTTTATATCTAATTAGCTTTACTACTGTAGTAGTTTATGGTGTATACTCCCACGAATATATATATATATATATATATATATATATATATGATGCAACCTGTGTTATTATTTAACGGGACCCGTGTATTGCATGAATCTATTATTATATACTTATTAACTTTATTTACTTATTGTTATAATATGCATCAATTAAAATATATATATATATATATATACATAAATTCATTTAAATCAATATTACGGATACGACATTTTACATGAATACAAATCTGTTCATTATTCTATATATCTATATTTCAATATGTATTTTCTTTATTTGCCATCGTGCACACTAAATAAAGTTATATTCGTGATTTAACATGATTTAACGTGATTTATTAATGTGAATTTACTAATGTTATAAACTAAAATAAACTAAAATATGAATAGAAAAAAAGGAATAGGGGAAGTCTGCAATAACGACCACCTATCGTATCTCAGTAACTATAAAGATATTAACTAATTATATATACATAAACTATTAGTAATTTAATAGTAAATATTTATAAGTCTTTTGTACTTCAAAATATGTAATGTTACAATTGTTATTTGGTCATATAAGGGAGTGTGTCCCTGTTCAAATGTAATATTCTAGTTTTATTTATTAAATATTTGAATAATATATTTTTAAATCATAGTATAAGAGTTTACAATGCAATAAAGTCTATAACTTACACCAAATCTAAAACAAATTCAATAATTATTGATTATAATCGATTATAATCGAAGATAAGTATGGTACACCACTCGCTGATGATTTATCACGACTATGTAGATGGACTGCAAACCGTAAAGACCTCTACACTCACCCTATTGAACCTTATTTAGGAATACTTAATGATTCATTAAAGATTGATATCGATGAAGGACTACTGAATCTAAACTCGGAGGTTGAATTAGCGATACAAATCCTAAAGAGTGGGAAATAATCTAGTATTGATAATATTCCTGATGACTTAATTAAATCGGGTGGACCCATTATGACCAGAATCTTCAAATGAATATATTGCATATTAAATAAGTTATTACAAATAGTCATGTGGGGGTCTGTAATTTGAGACTTTCCTCTATATATATAATATTTATTTATTGAAGCACGTATAATAATAGCCTTAACAAACAGCAACTTAAAAAGTCGTAGAATTATACATGTTGTAAATAACTGCGAGGCGCCCGGAAACTATAGTAACATTTTTTGTTGGTGTTTTGATTTATTGTTTATTTGTTATACTTGTTAAACACAAGAGAACAACAAGAACTATTGTTCTTAGTATAGTCCAGGTAAACCTGAAGTCATCGTGGACCTCTCACTAACTAGATTTTGATTGTTCCACTGAGCCATAGACCCCAGGATTATATATATAGTGTATACACTAATTATGTTAATAATATATAAAAATTACTATGTAAAATAGTGCAATGTAATTTTATACAAACCTCCATGTGTAAAAGTATAATCAAAAAGGCAAACATATTATTGAATAATAATATAATTCAGATTATAATATTGATACGCGACCGTTCATTAATGAACCAATTGGTCTGTGATAAAAAAAACTAATTTAATAAATATATAATAAATAACATTAAACAAAAAACACAAAAATCAATATATAAGAAAACAACATTTATACTTTAATAATTATTACATAATACAAACCAAAAAATAACAAATTAAAAATATATAATACACAATAAAATACAACTAGGCTACAACCTAATTGAAATTACAAAAAAACGTTAGTTTTCCTCATATACCACTTATAATTTAAAAAATGTAATATATAGCATTTTAAATTATATATTTAACTAACTACATTTAATATTTATTCTGTGTTCTAAACTATATATAGCCCTACATGGTCGTATTATAAGATCGTTACCCATTTAATCTCATAAGATTCAATATTCTCAAATTGTCATACTACTTTCAACATTTTCTGTCACCATAATCTAAATAATTATCATCGACCTAACACTCTCTTTAATCCTCACAAAATATCCGCTTTCTATCTTTTAACATATACTCCACGCCTCTTCAAATGATTTATTGATATTGTTTCTAACTTCTCTATATTTCTTATTTACATCTCTTGCCCAATATGTCGTTATTATCCCCTGTCCTACTAAATTTTCCACAGTTGGTATCCTATCTTCTCTATTAAACATTAAATAAAATGTACTATAACCTGTATAGGTATTCGGCATTGTAATATAGGAATGTATCGATGTATTCAAATGTAATGTCTATTTACCCCATACCTCGTTAGATAACGTTCTAAGCAACCCCAATAGTATTCTATTGAACCTTTCGACTTTACCATTGCCCATCGGATGGAATGGAGTAGTTGTATTAAGCTTAAAACCAAAACTAATATATATTTCTCTCACTACCGCAGACACAATATTTCTACCCATATCCGAATGTATTCTATTCGGTATACCAAAATGAAAAACCATTCAATCATTAATATTTTCGCTGCAGTTATTGCTAACTGATCTCTAGTCGGTATTGCTTTTGAGAATGTTATATACTAATCTGTTATGACTAAAATATTTTTTGTATATCTGTTGAATTGTCTACTATTAAAAATCGATAAAAATTAAATCTAAAGGTTGATCTGCTCTTTACCTCCCCATTTTGAGCATACCATCTCCCAATTTACACATATTGCACAGTGGACACGATCCTATATGAGTTCTAAAACCCCTATACTTCCCCTGCCAATTAAACTTCAAATTAATACGCACAATAACTCTATCAACTCATTGATACCCGTTGTAATCTTTAACCTCCTTCAATAGCATCCCTATTAATGCTTTAATTACATTACTCTATGTGTATATACGCATATACGTATTATTTGTATCTGAATATAAATTATATATCACTGTCAATAATTCATTGAAAGGTATATATAATCACTGAATGTAAAGAGCCTATAACGGAGTACTTGTTTTTAGCGCGCAGAATTGATCAAGGTAATGTCCTTGTATAGATTACGCATGTCCTTTAATATTTTCGTTGGGAATATCCTAATTATATGTGTATGTGTGTGAGTGTACGAAGTATCTACGTACTACGTACTTAACGTACAGTGTACGTATCAAACTGTACGAGTAAAATACACACGTATTAATTCACATAGTATACAGTCTTATAAAATTACAAAGTAATGCTTATATATTTATATATATATATATATACATTTAATATAGATATATGCATAAACATTTGTTAAAAAAATTCAAATAATATAAATAATAAAAAACTCTAGTTCTCCCTTCAGTGAATAAATATAGGAATAAATAAAAACCACTAAACACAGTAAATAAAATTGTATTCTATATTACTATAATAATTATTTATTGGGGATATTATTTGTAAGATAATTTCAATTTAAACTAATCGTTTTAGTCAATTATGTATCCAATTTAGAATTACATTATTTTTACTCGCTAGGATATATTTATTATTTTTACTCGCTAGGAGTTTTTATTTTGAATATATGATTGACAGCCAATGTTTTGTTTATTTCTGAATATCAAAGATGTGATTATCAAATTAATAAACGTAAAGGTTATATTATATTATAATATACTATATATTTAATTGTTCGACACTTTATTATAATAATGGTTAATATTAACTCACTAATTAGTAATTAAATTAGGTATTACTTAAATTAAGTGTTTAATTTGTCCTAATTAAATTTCAAATTTAATACATGTCAATATAATTTAATTATTATTGTTGATTTAATTATTATTCATTGTTGATTTAATTATAGTGATCCTTATTATTTATTGTATAATAATTATACAAATTAATAATATAATTATAAATTTTGATTAAATTGATACGCACGTATTACTTTAATTTATTTAATGATTTCTAAAGGTTGCACCGTGCAATAATGTAAATATAAACTACATATGAATCATTACAATTTAGTCACCCTAAATATTAATTATTTTTATAAATAATTTCTAGTGTAAATCCGTGAATGGTTTCGCAGAGAAAAATACACTTGAAATAGAAGTTACCACAAGTACCAGAATTATATATATCGTATGGGTCTGTATTTCATGTTGTATATATACAGTTTACATATACACTACACTAGGTTATAATATGAACTTGTGACATCATTATGATGATCATAAATGTATAAATATTGAATATTAAAAATGACTAAAATATACGGTTCTTTATAAATATAAGAATTATATATATATATATATATATATATTCCATTACATAAATATAATAATAATATTTATAAAAATTGATTTTTTTTATATTAGTTTTCTAGTATAGTTATATATATATAATTTTTTCCATCTAAAGGGCTTCACAATAATATGTTATATTTTCTTGTGTTTTCGCCCATATATATATATTATTTTACTATACAGATTAAATATAGAATATATTATATTTATATGTATTAATTATGATACATGTATTAATAAGTTTGTTAAAGCACACAGGGTAACGACATGGACGGTAATAATGTAATAATGAATACTACTATAACTCGAGATGCTTGTGTATATGTTAGTTAAATATAAATATAAAAGTAATATAAATATATAGGGGAGACTAGTATATTATGTCAGCATTAGGGTGTACCTTAATTCGTACCAATGTATTAAACACGTTTTAAATATCTAATCATTAATATTTTTTAAATTTGTTTTATTTGTCATACAGATAATTGTATATATATATATTTATTAAAAGTAATTTGTATTAAAAACGTTATAAAATCTCTAATAATTAATATTTTTTTAATTTGTTTTATTTTTCATAAATATAATTGTATATATATATATATATATATATATATATATATATATATATTGATAACATTGTCATAGAAAATATGTCCAGTTAAAAACTTGTTTATAAAAAATAGATATATTATATATATTATATACAAATTAGATATATATATATATATATATATATATATATATATATATATTGATAACATTTTCATACATATAATTGTATATATATATTTTCTTAACATTGTCATAGAAAATATTTTCAGTTAAAAACTTGTTTATAACATATAATTTTTTCATTTTTACCGTGATTCATACTACTTTTAATATATTTTTTTTATAAATTTTATAAATTATTGAATAATTAATATATAAATGGATTATAACTTATAAGTTATACATATATGTAATATAAATAATCAAGTTTATAACATATATTGATTGGTATACAAAAGACTGTATGCATTAATAACAGTGACATTTATAATATACTTCAAAATTGTAATAATATAATAAATATTTACATTTAAAAAATTAATTTTGTTGATTAAATATTTGCAAAGTGTAATATTTTAGGTATTCCTAATTATGGCAGGTACGAATTAAGGTAGTCTCCCCTATAATATATATATATATATATATATATATATATATATATATCATGTACTGGTTGACTATAGTCAACCAAGTATACTTGGTTCAAGTACAACACTGGTTTATTTATTAACACCACGTAATATTGAAACGGGGCATCAGATACCATT
Organism: Osedax fenrisi; assembly: GCA_964019155.1. Lineage (NCBI taxonomy): Eukaryota > Metazoa > Annelida > Polychaeta > Sabellida > Siboglinidae > Osedax > Osedax fenrisi. Next base: position 4,030,849 of record OZ025239.1, read on the forward strand.
AACATTAATATATATATACATTTATATATATATATATATATATATATATATATATATATATATATATATATATATATATATATATAAATGTATACAATTTATTTATTTTAACTTTTATTTATATTAAATATAAATAATATATAACTATAGTTTTATAATAATAGTTTTATAATACTTATTATAACATAAAATATTATAGTTATTTTTTAAATTATAATTTATATCTATAAAATATATATATTATATATATACTTGAGTATTTAAATATCAATAATTTACATATATATATGTACTATAGTAATATCAAAGCCTAAATGGCTTTGGTAATATTCTATATACGAGTATGTAAATGAATAAAGTGATGTCCTCTATAGTATGTCCACCCCACTATTACGCATGCGCGATATTTTATTACCGAGCGTCACTTGTCCTTTATTAAGGTCACGCGTTATAACAGTACACTGTAGGCTAATTGCTTCATGGGAATACATACTGTACAAGTATTGTATACAATACTTACTTATATTGTACAGTGATATCATTATTTATAAATAATATAATGTACAAATTATGTATTTTCTACATTTAATATATAAACATAATCTATCATATACACTGTTAGAAATAAGAGTTTTCCAGTGTTTGTTAAAATATAGAAAACTCTTTTTTCATAATGTAGAAAACTCTTTATTTAAAAACAGTTTTCTATCTATTAATACGGCCAAATACTCTACAAAAGAGTATTCCATATCATAACACATATAAAAACTATAGTTTTTAGTTATAGTTTATAGTTTGGGTATACCAAACTATACCTTATAGAATACTCTTTTTATATGATGTAGAAAACTCTTTTTATATGATGTAGAAAACTCTTTTTATATAATATCGAATACTCTTTTTATATAATATAGAATACTCTTTTCTGTAGAATTGATGTAAATATTACCTACATTATAGTTATATTAATTATTTAATATTGAACAAATAAAATATTATACCTTTTATTTATTTTAATATATTGATTATATTGTTATTTATCAAAATTAATAATTAATTATTTTTTTAATTGAATATTTTAGTTAATATACTACTTTAATAAATACAATATTTATTTTAAAAACTTAAATCATTAAGTATCCTATAGATTTTTCAAAATATCAACTACAATTGTAATCATAATTACATTGATAATACAATTAGAATTCAGGTTGAATAATTGATCGATATTGAATATTGTAGCAATTGAATTCAATATTAATATTGATTAAATATTGTATTCAATATTACAATATTATTATTATTTAATTTAAGTTTTAAATCTAACTTAAATGAAATTATATAAAATATTGTAATATACAAGTTAATATTTCATGTTACGATACTATTGACTACACTAAGATACTAATATTTATTTTAATATTTTATTTTATATCTAAACCCACATCAACAACTTAACTTATTAATAGCTAGAATAATATTTTAGTAAATAGTTTTCATATGTATTAATAACTAGAAAACTCTTTCAGTAAAGAGTTTTTATATTTATTAAAAGTTAGAATACTGTTTTGGTAAAGAGTTTTTATATTTATTAAAAGCTATTAAAAGAGTTTTCTATTTGCTTAATGCTCGAAAAGAGTTCTAATACAGGGACACTTGGAAAACTCTTTTTCGGTGGTATAGAAAACTCTTTTTTCTAACAGTGTATGTTATACATTTACAAATATTAGAGTACATATATATATATATATATTCTATAAAGTTTTAACATAGAAAATGTATGACTATATGTGTGTGTAAGTCTTAAGGATCTGGCGAATTCGCTAGATCTTTAAGACTTACACACACGTTAACGTGAGAACCTATTTCAAAAATATAAATAGTTGTATGTATCATATACCATTAAATATACGTTATAACATAATTGTTCAACGTGATATTAATTATATAAGAAGTATAAGTATAATGACGGAAACCGGTAAATGATACAGGATTATGGTGTTGCCTGCAAGCTATATATAGACATTCCGACAACAATGCGGCAATGGGTAAAAGGTAGAATTATTAAAATGCGTTATATCGTTATTAAAATAATTAATATATACATGTAAATATATATATATATATATATATATATATATATATATATATATATAAATGATATTATATATATAATGTGTAAGTATAATATACACATATGTAAGTCTTATATAATATATTTATTATTACATATAATAATTAATGTATGCATATACAATTCACATTGTGCATATATGTACAATGTGTAAATCACTTGTGTATTAGGATTCAAAGCGATAGGACGTGTTTTTGATTTTATAGAATTATTCAATAGACCGTGAACAATACAGACAGATAAGTGATTTTATTTTATTTGTGTGTATCTATACGTATAAATTAATAGTTGTAAAACAAATTAATATCATATATAATTATTATGCATGTACATTTATATATTAGATTATTTATTATGCAATGATATATGTTGATATATAAATAAACTATTGAGTGTATAAATATACCTATACAGATACTCTGTTGTTATTGAATATTTAATATAAAATGACAAATATATGCATATAAATTAATAGTAGTAAAACAAATTAATATCAGCTATAACTATAATATAAATATATTTAGATATTAAATTATTTATTATGTAATAATATACTTTTACATATAAATAAACTATTGAATATATAAATATACTAGATACCTTTTATTTTTATTATGTCATCTAGAATGACACATTTAGAATTGTCAACATCAATTAAGGATTATATAAAGGAATTATTTGAAGGTAATATTAAACAGATTTTAGAAAATAATACTGAAACAATAATTAAACTTAATGAAAAAATTGATGAATTAATCATAAAAATAGATAATATAGATAAAAAAAATAATAATAACAATACCACATATGCAGATATTACATCTAAACAATTACTTAATATTGAAAGTACTATTAAAAAGACAATCAATAAAAATATTTCAGAAATTAATGGTGATAATTTAAAAAACAAATCAATAATAATATATAATGCTAATGAAAGTGACTTCGCAGATAATAAAAGTAAATATGATACTGGATTAAAACTTGTAAATAATATAATTAAGACTGTTACAGATGATTCTATATGTAATAATGTAATTAAGTTCCATAGATTAGGAAAACGAAATGATGTAAAGATACAAAATAATAAAATTAGACCTATAAAAGTAATTTTTAAAAATGAAATTGATAAAATTAATATAATCAAACATGCATTTAAATTAAAAGATTCTGAATATAATAAAGTTGGTATAACACATGAATTTTCTATAGATCAACTTAATATTCAATCAGACCTAATAAAAAAGGCAAAAAGTAAGTCAACTGATGATGTTAAATATAAAGTAATATTTATAAATAATTCCTTTAAAACAATATCTATAGTATCTGAATCACAACAGTATGATGAATAATACAATTCAAAACACAGCTTATTATACTATTAAGGAATATAATAATATACATAATACGTTAAATATAACTATATTGATGCTAAACATTAGAAGTTTCAATAAAAATATCAATACATTTAATATATTTTTGGATACATTAGTCAGTAAACCAGATATAATAGTACTAACTGAAACATGGTTAACTGATACTGATGATCCTTCAATATATCTAACAGATTACAAAATGTTTAAAACAAATCGTATACTAAAAATTAAAAAAAAAGGTGGAGGAGTTGCAATTTTTGCTCACAAACATTTAGATTGTTTATATATAGAAGACTTATCAACAGCAATTGATGATGACTTAGAAATAATCAGTATACAATTAAATTTAAAATTTAAATATAAACCTATAATAATCACAGGGTTGTATAAAACACCAAATATTAATAGAACTATCTTTAATGATTTCTTTTATAATTTGTTTTTAAAATATATTAATTCTGAATTTTTTATTTGTGGTGATTTTAATATTGATTTTTTAGATGTTTTTAATCCATTCACAATTTATTTTAATAATACCATTTCACAATTAGGCCTAAATAATTTAATAAAAATACCAACTAGATTATCAACTTATAAGAATTCATTAATAGATAACATATTAACAAATAGTAATTCAATTTTATTGAATGGTGTTATTAATACAGATATATCTGATCATTCTGTTATATTTACTACTTTGAATATAAAAAATAACTATACTAAAAGTTGTGACTATGTATATATCAGAAATATGCATAATATTAATGCATTAGTAAATACATTATCGATTTACAAATGGGACTATTTTTACACAATTACAGATCCTTCTATATGCTATGATGAATTAGTAATACAATTAAATGAAATGTTTAATAAATTTTGTCCCATATCTAGAAAAAAAAAAAATAAAAATAGTATTAACAATCCATGGCTTACAAGTAAATTGAAAAATGCAATAAGAAAAAAAAATAAATTATTTAACACATATAAAACTAAAAACTGCCCTATCACATTTATTAAATATAAAAAACTAACAAATAAAATTAATAAAAATATAAAATATGAAAAAAATAAATATTACTCAAATATTTTTTCAAATTGTAATCAAAAAGAAAATTGGACACATTTGAACACTATAATTAATCAAAATGTTGATGAATTACCCAAAATACTTAAATATGAAGGAAAAGAAATTATAAATATAAAAGATCAATGTGAACATTTTAATAATTATTTTTCAAATGTGGGTTTTAAAATAAATGAAAGTTTTTTAAATAAAAATATGACTAATGATAATTTGATTAGTGATAACATGACTAGTGATAATATGACTAATGATAATATAACTAATGATAATGATTTTAGATATTTTTTAAACTCTATTGAGAACAGTTTTTATTTTTTACCTATTACTGATAAGGAAATAATTAATATTACACTTAATATGAAATCTAAATCATCCAAAGATATAAATAACTGGGACATGAAATTAATCAAGCTTTTAATAAATTCTATTGCTAAACCATTAGAATATTTATTTAATTTATGCTTGGCTAATTCTGAATTTCCTGATAATATGAAAATTGCTATCATTAAACCAGTATTTAAAGCAAATGATAAAAAACAGATAATCAACTATAGACCCATTTCATTACTACCGCAAATTAGTAAAATCTTCGAAAAAATAATTTATAATAGAATGATGGACTTTATATATAAAAATAAAATAATTAATGATAACCAATATGGATTTATTGAAAAATCCAATACTACCCTTTCACATTTTAACTTACAACATTTTTTATTTACTAAACATAGTTTAAATAAAAAAATTGCTACGCTATTTTTAGACCTTAAAAAAGCGTTCGATGTTGTAGACCATGACATTTTATTAAAAAAATTAGAATACTGTGGTTTTAGGGGTCATGTAAATGTGTTTTTAAAAAATTATTTATTAGATAGAAAGTTAAAACTCGAATAAATAATACTGTATCATCTGTTAGAAATGTACGTTTTGGTGTTCCTCAGGGATCAGTATCAGGTCCATTATTTTTTATAATATTTATTAATGACATATCAAATATATTTAATAATGATGATAATATAAATTTAAATATATATGCAGATGACACATCACTCTCTATATTTGCAAATTCAAATGAAGAATTGAGTAGTAATATGCAATTATATTTAGATAGATTATGTCATTGGTTTAATATAAATAAATTAAAATTGAATATTGAAAAAACTAAAATACTTCCTTATTTTAATACAAAAATTATAAATAATATAAATTTAAATAATGCGAACATAGAAATAGTAGATAGGTATACGTTTTTAGGTATTATATTAGATAGTAATTTAACATATTCGTTTCATATTATAAATTTGTGTAATAAATTATCAAAAATTGTATATCTTTTTCGGAAGCTAAAATTTCTTAACATACGCAATTTAATTATATTATATAATTCACTATTTTTATCAAATATGTCATATGGAATAGAAATATGGGGTAATGTTTATGAAGATAGATTAAAAAAACTAGTATTAATACAAAAAAAAACAATTCGAATTATCAATAAAAATATGATAGACAAGTCTCAATTACCTCTGATTCGTTTATCACACACTAATAATATGTTTAAATATAATTCTATTTTAAAATTGAATGAACTCATATCTTTTAGAATAATATTATTTTTATATAACCTTTTACATAATAACTATAACATTAATCTAGATTCATTTTTTATTTATAATAAAGACAAATCAAGATTTATTTTACCATTAATGAAAACAACGAAATTTCAAAACACAATTTTTTTTAAAGGCCCAAAATACTATAATAATATAATGAGTAATAATATATTAAAATCTGAAAATATACATAATATACACAAATTAAAAAAAGTATTAAAGAATTACTTTTTAAATAAATATTAGTTTTTATATTTTAGCATTTTAATAAATTTTAATATTTTTAATCTTCGTCAATTTTTAAAATTTTTATATTTAAAACTACTTGGGTCATATTTATGTTATTATATTTTTATAATTTTTTATAATTTTATTCGCACTTTTTTGTTATATAATTGTTTGCACAAGTTTTAAACATACTTTATTTTAATTTGTATATACTAAACCATTTGAATCATTTTATGTTATTACATTTCAATAATTTTT
>OZ025239.1:4042544-4262544 GCA_964019155.1 Osedax fenrisi
AAAACAATGCATGGATATTAAATATTGATTGGTCTATTGATGATACTATTTCTGAGGCGATTTGGTGACTTCACAATGACGGATAGCCTAGAATAACTGTTATAATGTTCCAACTGGTCATTTCTAAGATCACCTCTATATATATATAGGGTATACCCTATATATACCCTATATACCCTATAGGGTTATCTAAAGAATAGGGTTAACCGAAAATTTAGATATTATACCATATATATATATATATATATATAGATAGTTAAATAGTTAAATAGTTATATATTCTTCATGCAATTTGGTTTACATTATACTGATAGAAACATTAAATTATATATATATATATATTTATAAATATATATATATTCCTAAATATAATGTTATGAAATTAATAAAACCTATAAAACACACACATTTGTTATAACTGTTGTATACAATAGTTATAACAAATGTGTATATATATATATATATATATCCTAAAAATGAATATTATTATGTATCGGAGTTATTTCTAATGAAATACAGTGCTATTATTATTAGTATATATATACTAATAATAATAGCACTATATATATATAATATATATGAAAATATATATTTCACAAAGTATACTTGGGAAGTGATGAGACAAGTAACTGCATTTATGTTCTGACGACGATTATATACTTAGAGATTGTCCGTTCTTTGTAGTTATAGAGAAGTACTCCGCTTGTATATGTGTCTTGTTGCACATGGGGTATGGTGATCCTAAGCGGACGACATCCACGCGATAGTTATGGACGGCAATATCATTGTCATGTATCGTCAGGTTATAGCCTATATATACCTCGCGAGGTATAAATATTGTTCTCCGGACATCAACAGTAATCCATTAGTGGTTGAAGAGATTATAAAATATATTCCTGCGACGGACATGTTAATAAGAAAGTTAAGCAGCGATAAATAAAAATAAAATTGAAATAATGATTTTAATTGCAATAGATATTCTTTTTAAATATCTATTACTATTTTATATAAATATAAAACTGGATAATTTATATATATATATATATATATATATATAATATCTAGATTACGAGATAATCTTTCGTATACTCTCCTTTGAGCAGAAAAAAATGTTGAAATATTTAAAATTTTTTTTTTAAATATTAAATATTAAAAATGTGAGATTTTTTATAAAGATTTTTTGAAATATTTTGAAATATTAAAAAAAAATATCTTGTATTAGTATAACTGGACAACTTATTGAATTCTACAATAGAAGTCATATTGTAGTTTTTGTTAATTTTTATTAGAACACAAGTTATGATCAAAAATATATCATATATGAAATATATATATATGAACATGCAAAAATAATGCATGGATAATAAATATTTGTTGGTCTGTTGATGATACTATTTCTGAGGCGATTAGGTGATTTCATAATGACGGATATCTTAGAATCACTGTTATAATTACGTAATAGTTATTCATCATGTGATATGGGCGTATTATATATAAGTATTAATATAAGATTATAATAATTATAAATATAATATAGTTATTATTACACATTATAATGTATGTATGCATATACAATGCACATTGTGCATATATATATATATATATATATATATATATATATATATATATATATATATATAAGTATATATCGCTAGTAAGCCAATATGTCCCAGTATCTGGGTATTGTCGTATCTTCATGTATATCTTCAGGTATCCACCATTACTGTGGTCTAGTAGATCTGTAACCTTCTCGTTGTAAATCTCCATGTATCTTACGTACGTCGTACGTATGTGCCTTTATAATATTTATTGAAATCTCATATATATATGTATATATATATATATATATATATATATATATATATATATATATATATGTATATATATATAAATATATATATATATATATATATTCTATAAAGTTTTAACATAGAAAATGTATGACTATATGTGTGTGTAAGTCTTAAGGATCTGGCGAATTCGCTAGATCTTTAAGACTTACACACACGTGAGAACCTATTTCAAAAATATAAATAGTTGTATGTAACATATACCATTAAATATACGTTATAACATAATTGTTCAACGTGATATTAATTGTATAAGAAGTATAAGTATAATGACGGAAACCGGTAAATGATACAGGATTATGGTGTTGCCTGCAAGCTATGTATAGACATTCCGACAACAATGCGGCAATGGGTAAAAGGTAGAATTATTAAAATGCGTTATATCGTTATTAAAATAATTAATATATACATGTAAATATATATATATATATATATATATATATATATAAATGATATTATATATATAATGTGTAAGTATAATATACACATATGTAAGTCTTATATAATATAAGGATAAGGATAATTTATTATTGCAAAAAAATATCTTTATTATTACATATAATAATTAATGTATGCATATATAATGCACATTGTGCATATATGTATATATATATATATATATATATATATATATATATATATATGTGTATTTGTATATTGTATACAAAAATGCACAATGTGCATTGTATATGCATACATACATTATTATATGTAATAATAAATATATTATATTTTATAATTATTATATATTGATATATCAAAATAGTATTATACTACTATACTATACTATATGCTATAGCATATATACAGATATGTGTAAATGAATGCTTAATATTATACAAATTGTATATAAATAATGATATAATACTATTTCTATTATAAATATATAAGTAATAATATATAAGAAAAATATATATATATATATATATATATCTATTAAATATATCTATTAAATAAATATATATATTTATATATATATATATATATATATATATAAGTATAATACGTATATAACTAATTATAGAATACCATTTGTATTATAAATGTATAGTTGATAATATATTGGAAATAGATATAAGAAAAAAATTATATATATATTATAAAAAATTATTTATATTTTATTAAAATATATATATATATATATATATATATATATATATATGTATGTAAATAAATAAACATGTGCATTTACCAATATACCTTCGGGTCCAAGCAATTCTATGAACATATTCTTCAATACATTTTGGCATATCGTAGTTTACAACATGCTGAACTTTCCGTGACTTATTTAATCAACGTGTTGCAATAGAGGTATATATATATTATATATATGTATATATATATATATATATATATATATAGAGTAACCTATCAGAGCATTTTTCTAGTAATTGTTGGTGTCTAGATCTATTCGGAGAAAGATACATATTATTAAAATGAAATATATTATAAAGTGAAGTCTACAGATATGACGATTAACGTACTATACATTTATATTGAAGTTAATTACATTTAATTCATTTCAATATAAATGTATATTATATTAATCGTCATATATGTAGACTTCACTTTATAAAAAGTATATATATACACACACACACATATATATATATATATAAATGAAAATTATAAAACAATGCATGGATATTAAATATTGATTGGTCTATTGATGATACTATTTCTGAGGCGATTTGGTGACTTCACAATGACGGATAGCCTAGAATAACTGTTATAATGTTCCAACTGGTCATTTCTAAGATCACCTCTATATATATATAGGGTATACCCTATATATACCCTATATACCCTATAGGGTTATCTAAAGAATAGGGTTAACCGAAAATTTAGATATTATACCATATATATATATATATATATATATATAGATAGTTAAATAGTTAAATAGTTATATATTCTTCATGCAATTTGGTTTACATTATACTGATAGAAACATTAAATTATATATATATATATATTTATAAATATATATATATTCCTAAATATAATGTTATGAAATTAATAAAACCTATAAAACACACACATTTGTTATAACTGTTGTATACAATAGTTATAACAAATGTGTATATATATATATATATATATATATATATATCCTAAAAATGAATATTATTATGTATCGGAGTTATTTCTAATGAAATACAGTGCTATTATTATTAGTATATATATACTAATAATAATAGCACTATATATATATAATATATATGAAAATATATATTTCACAAAGTATACTTGGGAAGTGATGAGACAAGTAACTGCATTTATGTTCTGACGACGATTATATACTTAGAGATTGTCCGTTCTTTGTAGTTATAGAGAAGTACTCCGCTTGTATATGTGTCTTGTTGCACATGGGGTATGGTGATCCTAAGCGGACGACATCCACGCGATAGTTATGGACGGCAATATCATTGTCATGTATCGTCAGGTTATAGCCTATATATACCTCGCGAGGTATAAATATTGTTCTCCGGACATCAACAGTAATCCATTAGTGGTTGAAGAGATTATAAAATATATTCCTGCGACGGACATGTTAATAAGAAAGTTAAGCAGCGATAAATAAAAATAAAATTGAAATAATGATTTTAATTGCAATAGATATTCTTTTTAAATATCTATTACTATTTTATATAAATATAAAACTGGATAATTTATATATATATATATATATATATATATATAATATCTAGATTACGAGATAATCTTTCGTATACTCTCCTTTGAGCAGAAAAAAATGTTGAAATATTTAAAAAATTTTTTTTAAATATTAAATATTAAAAATGTGAGATTTTTTATAAAGATTTTTTGAAATATTTTGAAATATTAAAAAAAAATATCTTGTATTAGTATAACTGGAAAACTTATTGAATTCTACAATAGAAGTCATATTGTAGTTTTTGTTAATTTTTATTAGAACACAAGTTATGATCAAAAATATATCATATATGAAATATATATATATGAACATGCAAAAATAATGCATGGATAATAAATATTTATTGGTCTGTTGATGATACTATTTCTGAGGCGATTAGGTGATTTCATAATGACGGATATCTTAGAATCACTGTTATAATTACGTAATAGTTATTCATCATGTGATATGGGCGTATTATATATAAGTATTAATATAAGATTATAATAATTATAAATATAATATAGTTATTATTACACATTATAATGTATGTATGCATATACAATGCACATTGTGCATATATATTTATATACATATATATATATATATATATATATATATATATATATATATATATATATAAGTATATATCACTAGTAAACCAATATGTCCCAGTATATGGGTATTGTCGTATCTTCATGTATATCTTCATGTATCCACCATTACTGTGGTCTAGTAGATCTGTAACCTTCTCGTTGTAAATCTCCATGTATCTTACGTAAGTCGTACGTATGTGCCTTTATAATATTTATTGAAATCTCATATATATATGTATATATATATATATATATATATATATATATATTCTATAAAGTTTTAACATAGAAAATGTATGACTATATGTGTGTGTAAATCTTAAGGATCTGGCGAATTCGCTAGATCTTTAAGACTTACACACACGTGAGAACCTATTTCAAAAATATAAATAGTTGTATGTAACATATACCATTAAATATACGTTATAACATAATTGTTCAACGTGATATTAATTGTATAAGAAGTATAAGTATAATGACGGAAACCGGTAAATGATACAGGATTATGGTGTTGCCTGCAAGCTATGTATAGACATTCCGACAACAATGCGGCAATGGGTAAAAGGTAGAATTATTAAAATGCGTTATATCGTTATTAAAATAATTAATATATACATGTAAATATATATATATATATATATATAAATGATATTATATATATAATGTGTAAGTATAATATACACATATGTAAGTCTTATATAATATAAGGATAAGGATAATTTATTATTGCAAAAAAATATCTTTATTATTACATATAATAATTAATGTATGCATATATAATGCACATTGTGCATATATGTATATATATATATATATATATATATATATATATATGTGTATTTGTATATTGTATACAAAAATGCACAATGTGCATTGTATATGCATACATACATTATTATATGTAATAATAAATATATTATATTTTATAATTATTATATATTGATATATCAAAATAGTATTATACTACTATACTATACTATATGCTATAGCATATATACAGATATGTGTAAATGAATGCTTAATATTATACAAATTGTATATAAATAATTATATACTACTATTTCTATTATAAATATATAAGTAATAATATATAATAAAAATATATATATATATATATATATCTATTAAATATATCTATTAAATAAATATATATATTTATATATATATATATATATATATATAAGTATAATACGTATATAACTAATTATAGAATACCATTTGTATTATAAATGTATAGTTGATAATATATTGGAAATAGATATAAGAAAAAAATTATATATATATTATAAAAAATTATTTATATTTTATTAAAATATATATATATATATATATATATATATATATATATATATATGTATGTAAATAAATAAACATGTGCATTTACCAATATACCTTCGGGTCCAAGCAATTCTATGAACATATTCTTCAATACATTTTGGCATATCGTAGTTTACAACATGCTGAACTTTCCGTGACTTATTTAATCAACGTGTTGCAATAGAGGTATATATATATTATATATATGTATATATATATATATATATATATATATATAGAGTAACCTATCAGAGCATTTTTCTAGTAATTGTTGGTGTCTAGATCTATTCGGAGAAAGATACATATTATTAAAATGAAATATATTATAAAGTGAAGTCTACAGATATGACGATTAACGTACTATACATTTATATTGAAGTTAATTACATTTAATTCATTTCAATATAAATGTATATTATATTAATCGTCATATCTGTAGACTTCACTTTATAAAAAGTATATATATACACACACACACACATATATATATATATATATATATATATAAATGCAAATTATAAAACAATGCATGGATATTAAATATTGATTGGTCTATTGATGATACTATTTCTGAGGCGATTTGGTGACTTCACAATGACGGATAGCCTAGAATAACTGTTATAATGTTCCAACTGGTCATTTCTAAGATCACCTCTATATAGGGTTATCTAAAGAATAGGGTTAACCGAAAATTTAGATATTATACCATATATATATAGATAGTTAAATAGTTAAATAGTTATATATTCTTCATGCAATTTGGTTTACATTATACTGATAGAAACATTAAATTATATATATATATATATTTATAAATATATATATATTCCTAAATATAATGTTATGAAATTAATAAAACCTATAAAACACACACATTTGTTATAACTGTTGTATACAATAGTTATAACAAATGTGTATATATATATATATATATATATATATCCTAAAAATGAATATTATTATGTATCGGAGTTATTTCTAATGAAATACAGTGCTATTATTATTAGTATATATATATACTAATAATAATAGCACTATATATATATAATATATATGAAAATATATATTTCACAAAGTATACTTGGGAAGTGATGAGACAAGTAACTGCAGTTATGTTCTGACGACGATTATATACTTAGAGATTGTCCGTTCTTTGTAGTTATAGAGAAGTACTCCGCTTGTATATGTGTCTTGTTCCACACGGGGTATGGTGATCCTAAGCGGACGACATCCACGCGATAGTTCTGGACTGCAATATCATTGTCATGTATCGTCAGGTTATAGCCTATATATACCTCGCGAGGTATACATATTGTTCTCCGGACATCAACAGTAATCCATTATTGGTTGAAGAGATTATAAAATATATTCCTGCGACGGACATGTTAATAAGAAAGTTAAGCAGCGATAAATAAAAATAAAATTGAAATAATGATTTTAATTGCAATAGATATTCTTTTTAAATATCTATTACTATTTTATATAAATATAAAACTGGATAATTTATATATATATATATATATATATATATATATATAATATCTAGATTACGAGATAATCTTTCGTATACTCTCCTTTGAGCAGAAAAAAAATGTTGAAATATTTAAAAAAAAAATTTAAAATATTATAAATAAAAAATGTGAGATTTTTTATAAAGATTTTTTGAAATATTTTGAAATATTAAAAAAAAAATATCTTTTATTATTATCACTGGACAACTTATTGAATTCCACAATAGAAGTCATATTGTAGTTTTTGTTAATTTTTATTAGAACACAAGTTATGATCAAAAATGTATCATATATGAAATATATATATATGAACATGCACATATAATGCATGGATAATAAATATTTGTTGGTCTGTTGATGCATCATGATACTATTTCTGAGGCGATTAGGTGATTTCATAATGACTGATATCTTAGAATCACTGTTATAATTACGTAATAGTTATTCATCACGTGATATGGGCGTATTAAATATAAGTGTTAATATAAGATTATAATAATCATAAATATAATATAGTTATTATTACACATTATAATGTATGTATGCATATACAATGCACATTGTGCATATATATATATATATATATATATATATATATATATATATATATAAGTATATATCGCTAGTAAGCCAATATGTCCCAGTATCTATAGGTATTGTCGTATCTTCATGTATATCTTCAGGTATCCACCATTACTGTGGTCTAGTAGATCTGTAACCTTCTCGTTGTAAATCTCCATGTAGCTTACGTAAGTCGTACGTATGTGCCTTTATAATCTTTATTGAAATCTCATATATATATGTATATATATATATTCTATAAAGTTTTAACATAGAAAATGTATGACTATATGTGTGTGTAAGTCTTAAGGATCTGGCGAATTCGCTAGATCTTTAAGACTTACACACACGTTAACGTGAGAACCTATTTCAAAAATATAAATAGTTGTATGTAACATATACCATTAAATATACGCTATAACATAATTGTTCAACGTGATATTAATTATATAAGAAGTATAAGTATAATGACGGAAACCGGTAAATGATACAGGATTATGGTGTTGCCTGCAAGCTATATATAGACATTCCGACAACAATGCGGAAATGGGTAAAAGGTAGAATTATTAAAATGCGTTATATCGTTATTAAAATAATTAATATATACATGTAAATATATACATATATATATATATATAAATGATATTATATATATAATGTGTAAGTATAATATACACATATGTAAGTCTTATATAATATATTTATTATTACATATACTAATTAATGTATGCATATACAATGCACATTGTGCATATATATATATACATATATATATATATAAATATATATATATATATATATATATATATATATATATATATATTAATTTGTATATTGTATACAAAAATGCAAAATGTGCATTGTATATGCATACATACATTATTATATGTAATAATAAATATATTATATTTTATAATTATTATATATTGATATATCAAAATAGTAGTAGCATATATACAGATATGTGTAAATGAATGCTTAATATTATCAAATTGTAGATAAATATTATATAATACTATTTGTATTATAAATATATAGTTAATAATATATAGGAAATATATATAAGAAAAAAATTATATATATATTATAAAAAAATATATATATTTTATTAAAATAGTAGTAGCATATATATAGATATGTATAAATGAATGCATAATATTATACAAATTGTATATAAATAATTATATAATACTATTTGTATTATAAATATATAAGTAATAATATATAAGAAAAGTATATATATATATATATATATATATATCTAAGTATAATATGTATATAAATAATTATAGAATACCATTTGTATTATAAATGTATAGTTAATAATATATAGGAAATAGATATAAGAAAAAAATTATATATATATTATAAACAATTATTTATATTTTATTAAAATATATATATATATATATATATATATATATATATATATGTATGTAAATAAATAAACATGTGCATTTACCAATATACCTTCGGGTCCAAGCAATTCTATGAACATATTCTTCAATACATTTTGGCATATCGTAGTTTACAACATGCTGAACTTTCCGTGACTTATTTAATCAACGTGTTGCAATAGAGGTATATATATATTATATATATGTATATATATATATATATATATATAGAGTAACCTATCAGAGCATTTTTCTAGTAATTGTTGGTGTCTAGATCTATTCGGAGAAAGATACATATTATTAAAATGAAATATATTATAAAGTGAAGTCTACAGATATGACGATTAACGTATACGTTAATTAGTATACTTTTAATTTATTAGTATACTATACATTTATATTGAAGTTAATTACATTTAATTCACTTCAATATAAATGTATATTATATTAATCGTCATATCTGTAGACTTCACTTTATAAAAAGTATATATATACACACACACACACACATATATATATATATATATATATATATATATATATATATATATATATATATATATATATATATATATATATATATATATATATATATATATATATAAATGCAAATTATAAAACAATGCATGGATATTAAATATTGATTGGTCTATTGATGATACTATTTCTGAGGCGATTTGGTGACTTCACAATGACGGATAGCCTAGAATAACTGTTATAATGTTCCAACTGGTCATTTCTAAGATCACCTCTATATAGGGTTATCTAAAGAATAGGGTTAACCGAAAATTTAGATATTATACCATATATATATAGATAGTTAAATAGTTAAATAGTTATATATTCTTCATGCAATTTGGTTTACATTATACTGATAGAAACATTAAATTATATATATATATATATTTATAAATATATATATATTCCTAAATATAATGTTATGATATTAATAAAACCTATAAAACACACACATTTGTTATAACTGTTGTATACAATAGTTATAACAAATGTGTATATATATATATATATATATATATCATAAAAATGAATATTATTATGTATCGGAGTTATTTCTAATGAAATACAGTGCTATTATTATTAGTATATATATATACTAATAATAATAGCACTATATATATATAATATATATGAAAATATATATTTCACAAAGTATACTTGGGAAGTGATGAGACAAGTAACTGCAGTTATGTTCTGACGACGATTATATACTTAGAGATTGTCCGTTCTTTGTAGTTATAGAGAAGTACTCCGCTTGTATATGTGTCTTGTTCCACATGGGGTATGGTGATCCTAAGCGGACGACATCCACGCGATAGTTATGGACGGCAATATCATTGTCATGTATCGTCAGGTTATAGCCTATATATACCTCGCGAGGTATACATATTGTTCTCCGGACATCAACAGTAATCCATTATTGGTTGAAGAGATTATAAAATATATTCCTGCGACGGACATGTTAATAAGAAAGTTAAGCAGCGATAAATAAAAATAAAATTGAAATAATGATTTTAATTGCAATAGATATTCTTTTTAAATATCTATTACTATTTTATATAAATATAAAACTGGATAATTTATATATATATATATATATATATATATATATATATATATAATATCTAGATTACGAGATAATCTTTCGTATACTCTCCTTTGAGCAGAAAAAAAATGTTGAAATATTTAAAAAAAAAATTTAAAATATTATAAATAAAAAATGTGAGATTTTTTATAAAGATTTTTTGAAATATTTTGAAATATTAAAAAAAAAATATCTTTTATTATTATCACTGGACAACTTATTGAATTCCACAATAGAAGTCATATTGTAGTTTTTGTTAATTTTTATTAGAACACAAGTTATGATCAAAAATGTATCATATATGAAATATATATATATGAACATGCACAAATAATGCATGGATAATAAATATTTGTTGGTCTGTTGATGATACTATTTCTGAGGCGATTAGGTGATTTCATAATGACGGATATCTTAGAATCACTGTTATAATTACGTAATAGTTATTCATCATGTGATATGGGCGTATTATATATAAGTATTAATATAAGATTATAATAATTATAAATATAATATAGTTATTATTACACATTATAATGTATGTATGCATATACAATGCACATTGTGCATATATATTTATATACATATATATATATATATATATATATATATATATATATAAGTATATATCACTAGTAAACCAATATGTCCCAGTATATGGGTATTGTCGTATCTTCATGTATATCTTCATGTATCCACCATTACTGTGGTCTAGTAGATCTGTAACCTTCTCGTTGTAAATCTCCATGTATCTTACGTAAGTCGTACGTATGTGCCTTTATAATATTTATTGAAATCTCATATATATATGTATATATATATATATATATATATATATTCTATAAAGTTTTAACATAGAAAATGTATGACTATATGTGTGTGTAAGTCTTAAGGATCTGGCGAATTCGCTAGATCCTTAAGACTTACACACACGTTAACGTGAAAACCTATTTCAAAAATATAAATAGTTGTATGTAACATATACCATTAAATATACGTTATAACATAATTGTTCAACGTGATATTAATTGTATAAGAAGTATAAGTATAATGACGGAAACCGGTAAATTATACAGGATTATGGTGTTGCCTGCAAGCTATGTATAGACATTCCGACAACAATGCGGCAATGGGTAAAAGGTAGAATTATTAAAATGCGTTATATCGTTATTAAAATAATTAATATATACATGTAAATATATATATATATATATATATATATATATAAATGATATTATATATATAATGTGTAAGTATAATATACACATATGTAAGTCTTATATAATATAAGGATAAGGATAATTTATTATTGCAAAAAAATATCTTTATTATTACATATAATAATTAATGTATGCATATATAATGCACATTGTGCATATATGTATATATATATATATATATATATATATATATATGTGTATTTGTATATTGTATACAAAAATGCACAATGTGCATTGTATATGCATACATACATTATTATATGTAATAATAAATATATTATATTTTATAATTATTATATATTGATATATCAAAATAGTATTATACTACTATACTATACTATATGCTATAGCATATATACAGATATGTGTAAATGAATGCTTAATATTATACAAATTGTATATAAATAATTATATAATACTATTTCTATTATAAATATATAAGTAATAATATATAATAAAAATATATATATATATATATATCTATTAAATATATCTATTAAATAAATATATATATTTATATATATATATATATATATAAGTATAATACGTATATAACTAATTATAGAATACCATTTGTATTATAAATGTATAGTTGATAATATATTGGAAATAGATATAAGAAAAAAATTATATATATATTATAAAAAATTATTTATATTTTATTAAAATATATATATATATATATATATATATATATATATATATATATATATGTATGTAAATAAATAAACATGTGCATTTACCAATATACCTTCGGGTCCAAGCAATTCTATGAACATATTCTTCAATACATTTTGGCATATCGTAGTTTACAACATGCTGAACTTTCCGTGACTTATTTAATCAACGTGTTGCAATAGAGGTATATATATATTATATATATGTATATATATATATATATATATAGAGTAACCTATCAGAGCATTTTTCTAGTAATTGTTGGTGTCTAGATCTATTCGGAGAAAGATACATATTATTAAAATGAAATATATTATAAAGTGAAGTCTACAGATATGACGATTAACGTACTATACATTTATATTGAAGTTAATTACATTTAATTCATTTCAATATAAATGTATATTATATTAATCGTCATATCTGTAGACTTCACTTTATAAAAAGTATATATATACACACACACACATATATATATATATATATATATATATATATATATATATATATATATATATATATATATATATATATATATATATATAAATGCAAATTATAAAACAATGCATGGATATTAAATATTGATTGGTCTATTGATGATACTATTTCTGAGGCGATTTGGTGACTTCACAATGACGGATAGCCTAGAATAACTGTTATAATGTTCCAACTGATCATTTCTAAGATCACCTCTATATAGGGTTATCTAAAGAATAGGGTTAACCGAAAATTTAGATATTATACCATATATATATAGATAGTTAAATAGTTAAATAGTTATATATTCTTCATGCAATTTGGTTTACATTATACTGATAGAAACATTAAATTATATATATATATATATTTATAAATATATATATATTCCTAAATATAATGTTATGAAATTAATAAAACCTATAAAACACACACATTTGTTATAACTGTTGTATACAATAGTTATAACAAATGTGTATATATATATATATATATATATATATATATATATATCCTAAAAATGAATATTATTATGTATCGGAGTTATTTCTAATGAAATACAGTGCTATTATTATTAGTATATATATATACTAATAATAATAGCACTATATATATATAATATATATGAAAATATATATTTCACAAAGTATACTTGGGAAGTGATGAGACAAGTAACTGCAGTTATGTTCTGACGACGATTATATACTTAGAGATTGTCCGTTCTTTGTAGTTATAGAGAAGTACTCCGCTTGTATATGTGTCTTGTTCCACATGGGGTATGGTGATCCTAAGCGGACGACATCCACGCGATAGTTCTGGACTGCAATATCATTGTCATGTATCGTCAGGTTATAGCCTATATATACCTCGCGAGGTATACATATTGTTCTCCGGACATCAACAGTAATCCATTATTGGTTGAAGAGATTATAAAATATATTCCTGCGACGGACATGTTAATAAGAAAGTTAAGCAGCGATAAATAAAAATAAAATTGAAATAATGATTTTAATTG
The DNA here is from genome assembly GCA_964019155.1 of Osedax fenrisi. Taxonomy (NCBI): domain Eukaryota; kingdom Metazoa; phylum Annelida; class Polychaeta; order Sabellida; family Siboglinidae; genus Osedax; species Osedax fenrisi. The sequence continues at coordinate 4,057,426 of OZ025239.1, forward strand.
CAATAGATATTCTTTTTAAATATCTATTACTATTTTATATAAATATAAAACTGGATAATTTATATATATATATATATATATATAATATCTAGATTACGAGATAATCTTTCGTAGACTCTCCTTTGAGCAGAAAAAAATGTTGAAATATTAAAAAAAAATTTTTAAATATTAAATATTAAAAATGTGAGATTTTTTATAAAGATTTTTTGAAATATTTTGAAATATTAAAAAAAAATATCTTTTATTAGTATAACTGGACAACTTATTGAATTCTACAATAGAAGTCATATTGTAGTTTTTGTTAATTTTTATTAGAACACAAGTTATGATCAAAAATGTATCATATATGAAATATATATATATGAACATGCACAAATAATGCATGGATAATAAATATTTGTTGGTCTGTTGATGATACTATTTCTGAGGCGATTAGGTGATTTCATAATGACGGATATCTTAGAATCACTGTTATAATTACGTAATAGTTATTCATCATGTGATATGGGCGTATTATATATAAGTATTAATATAAGATTATAATAATTATAAATATAATATAGTTATTATTACACATTATAATGTATGTATGCATATACAAGGCACATTGTGCATATATATTTATATACATATATATATATATATATATATATATATATATATATATATATATAAGTATATATCACTAGTAAACCAATATGTCCCAGTATATGGGTATTGTCGTATCTTCATGTATATCTTCAGGTATCCACCATTACTGTGGTCTAGTAGATCTGTAACCTTCTCGTTGTAAATCTCCATGTATCTTACGTAAGTCGTACGTATGTGCCTTTATAATATTTATTGAAATCTCATATATATATGTATATATATATATATATATATATATATATATATATATTCTATAAAGTTTTAACATAGAAAATGTATGACTATAGTCATATATATATATGTGTGTAAGTCTTAAGGATCTGGCGAATTCGCTAGATCTTTAAGACTTACACACACGTTAACGTGAGAACCTATTTCAAAAATATAAATAGTTGTATGTAACATATACCATTACATATACGTTATAACATAATTGTTCAACGTGATATTAATTATATAAGAAGTATAAGTATAATGACGGAAACCGGTAAATGATACAGGATTATGGTGTTGCCTGCAAGCTATGTATAGACATTCCGACAACAATGCGGCAATGGGTAAAAGGTAGAATTATTAAAATGCGTTATATCGTTATTAAAATAATTAATATATACATGTAAATATATATATATATATATATATATATAAATGATATTATATATATAATGTGTAAGTATAATATACACATATGTAAGTCTTATATAATATAAGGATAAGGATAATTTATTATTGCAAAAAAATATCTTTATTATTACATATAATAATTAATGTATGCATATATAATGCACATTGTGCATATATTTATATATATATATATATATATATATATATATATATACATATATATATGTGTATTTGTATATTGTATACAAAAATGCACAATGTGCATTGTATATGCATACATACATTATTATATGTAATAATAAATATATTATATTTTATAATTATTATATATTGATATATCAAAATAGTAGTATACTACTATACTATACTATATGCTATAGCATATATACAGATATGTGTAAATAAATGCTTAATATTATACAAATTGTATATAAATAATTATATAATACTATTTCTATTATAAATATATAAGTAATAATATATAATAAAAATATATATATATATATATATATATATATATATCTATTAAATATATCTATTAAATAAATATATATATTTATATATATATATATATATATATATAAGTATAATACGTATATAACTAATTATAGAATACCATTTGTATTATAAATGTATAGTTGATAATATATTGGAAATAGATATAAGAAAAAAATTATATATATATTATAAAAAATTATTTATATTTTATTAAAATATATATATATATATATATATATATATATATATATATATGTATGTAAATAAATAAACATGTGCATTTACCAATATACCTTCGGGTCCAAGCAATTCTATGAACATATTCTTCAATACATTTTGGCATATCGTAGTTTACAACATGCTGAACTTTCCGTGACTTATTTAATCAACGTGTTGCAATAGAGGTATATATATATTATATATATGTATATATATATATATATATATATATATATATATAGAGTAACCTATCAGAGCATTTTTCTAGTAATTGTTGGTGTCTAGATCTATTCGGAGAAAGATACATATTATTAAAATGAAATATATTATAAAGTGAAGTCTACAGATATGACGATTAACGTACTATACATTTATATTGAAGTTAATTACATTTAATTCATTTCAATATAAATGTATATTATATTAATCGTCATATCTGTAGACTTCACTTTATAAAAAGTATATATATACACACACACATATATATATATATATATATATATATATATATATATATATATTTATATATATATATATATATATATATATATATATATATATAAATGCAAATTATAAAACAATGCATGGATATTAAATATTGATTGGTCTATTGATGATACTATTTCTGAGGCGATTTGGTGACTTCACAATGACGGATAGCCTAGAATAACTGTTATAATGTTCCAACTGGTCATTTCTAAGATCACCTCTATATAGGGTTATCTAAAGAATAGGGTTAACCGAAAATTTAGATATTATACCATATATATATAGATAGTTAAATAGTTAAATAGTTATATATTCTTCATGCAATTTGGTTTACATTATACTGATAGAAACATTAAATTATATATATATATATATATTTATAAATATATATATATTCCTAAATATAATGTTATGAAATTAATAAAACCTATAAAACACACACATTTGTTATAACTGTTGTATACAATAGTTATAACAAATGTGTATATATATATATATATATATATATATATATCCTAAAAATGAATATTATTATGTATCGGAGTTATTTCTAATGAAATACAGTGCTATTATTATTAGTATATATATACTAATAATAATAGCACTATATATATATAATATATATGAAAATATATATTTCACAAAGTATACTTGGGAAGTGATGAGACAAGTAACTGCAGTTATGTTCTGACGACGATTATATACTTAGAGATTGTCCGTTCTTTGTAGTTATAGAGAAGTACTCCGCTTGTATATGTGTCTTGTTCCACATGGGGTATGGTGATCCTAAGCGGACGACATCCACGCGATAGTTATGGACGGCCATATCATGTTCATGTATCGTCAGGTTATAGCCTATATATACCTCGCGAGGTATACATATTGTTCTCCGGACATCAACAATAATCCATTAGTGGTTGAAGAGATTATAAAATATATTCCTGCGACGGACATGTTAATAAGAAAGTTAAGCAGCGATAAATAAAAATAAAATTGAAATAATGATTTTAATTGCAATAGATATTCTTTTTAAATATCTATTACTATTTTATATAAATATAAAACTGGATAATTTATATATATATATATATATATATATATATATATATATATAATATCTAGATTACGAGATAATCTTTCGTATACTCTCCTTTGAGCAGAAAAAAAATGTTGAAATATTTAAAAAAAAAATTTAAAATATTATAAATAAAAAATGTGAGATTTTTTATAAAGATTTTTTGAAATATTTTGAAATATTAAAAAAAAAATATCTTTTATTATTATCACTGGACAACTTATTGAATTCCACAATAGAAGTCATATTGTAGTTTTTGTTAATTTTTATTAGAACACAAGTTATGATCAAAAATGTATCATATATGAAATATATATATATGAACATGCACATATAATGCATGGATAATAAATATTTGTTGGTCTGTTGATGCATCATGATACTATTTCTGAGGCGATTAGGTGATTTCATAATGACTGATATCTTAGAATCACTGTTATAATTACGTAATAGTTATTCATCACGTGATATGGGCGTATTAAATATAAGTGTTAATATAAGATTATAATAATCATAAATATAATATAGTTATTATTACACATTATAATGTATGTATGCATATACAATGCACATTGTGCATATATATATATATATATATATATATATATATATAAGTATATATCGCTAGTAAGCCAATATGTCCCAGTATCTATAGGTATTGTCGTATCTTCATGTATATCTTCAGGTATCCACCATTACTGTGGTCTAGTAGATCTGTAACCTTCTCGTTGTAAATCTCCATGTAGCTTACGTAAGTCGTACGTATGTGCCTTTATAATCTTTATTGAAATCTCATATATATATATATGTATATATATATATTCTATAAAGTTTTAACATAGAAAATGTATGACTATATGTGTGTGTAAGTCTTAAGGATCTGGCGAATTCGCTAGATCTTTAAGACTTACACACACGTTAACGTGAGAACCTATTTCAAAAATATAAATAGTTGTATGTAACATATACCATTAAATATACGCTATAACATAATTGTTCAACGTGATATTAATTATATAAGAAGTATAAGTATAATGACGGAAACCGGTAAATGATACAGGATTATGGTGTTGCCTGCAAGCTATATATAGACATTCCGACAACAATGCGGAAATGGGTAAAAGGTAGAATTATTAAAATGCGTTATATCGTTATTAAAATAATTAATATATACATGTAAATATATACATATATATATATATATATATAAATGATATTATATATATAATGTGTAAGTATAATATACACATATGTAAGTCTTATATAATATATTTATTATTACATATAATAATTAATGTATGCATATACAATGCACATTGTGCATATATATATATATACATATATATATATATATAAATATATATATATATATATATATATATATATATATATTAATTTGTATATTGTATACAAAAATGCAAAATGTGCATTGTATATGCATACATACATTATTATATGTAATAATAAATATATTATATTTTATAATTATTATATATTGATATATCAAAATAGTAGTAGCATATATACAGATATATGTAAATGAATGCTTAATATTATCAAATTGTAGATAAATATTATATAATACTATTTGTATTATAAATATATAGTTAATAATATATAGGAAATATATATAAGAAAAAAATTATATATATATTATAAAAAAATATATATATTTTATTAAAATAGTAGTAGCATATATATAGATATGTATAAATGAATGCATAATATTATACAAATTGTATATAAATAATTATATAATACTATTTGTATTATAAATATATAAGTAATAATATATAAGAAAAGTATATATATATATATATATATATATATATCTAAGTATAATATGTATATAAATAATTATAGAATACCATTTGTATTATAAATGTATAGTTAATAATATATAGGAAATAGATATAAGAAAAAAATTATATATATATTATAAACAATTATTTATATTTTATTAAAATATATATATATATATATATATATATATATATATATATATATATATGTATGTAAATAAATAAACATGTGCATTTACCAATATACCTTCGGGTCCAAGCAATTCTATGAACATATTCTTCAATACATTTTGGCATATCGTAGTTTACAACATGCTGAACTTTCCGTGACTTATTTAATCAACGTGTTGCAATAGAGGTATATATATATTATATATATGTATATATATATATATATATATAGAGTAACCTATCAGAGCATTTTTCTAGTAATTGTTGGTGTCTAGATCTATTCGGAGAAAGATACATATTATTAAAATGAAATATATTATAAAGTGAAGTCTACAGATATGACGATTAACGTACTATACATTTATATTGAAGTTAATTACATTTAATTCACTTCAATATAAATGTATATTATATTAATCGTCATATCTGTAGACTTCACTTTATAAAAAGTATATATATATACACACACACACACACATATATATATATATATATATATATATATATATATATATATATATATATATATATATATATATATATATATATATATAAATGCAAATTATAAAACAATGCATGGATATTAAATATTGATTGGTCTATTGATGATACTATTTCTGAGGCGATTTGGTGACTTCACAATGACGGATAGCCTAGAATAACTGTTATAATGTTCCAACTGGTCATTTCTAAGATCACCTCTATATAGGGTTATCTAAAGAATAGGGTTAACCGAAAATTTAGATATTATACCATATATATATAGATAGTTAAATAGTTAAATAGTTATATATTCTTCATGCAATTTGGTTTACATTATACTGATAGAAACATTAAATTATATATATATATATATATTTATAAATATATATATATTCCTAAATATAATGTTATGAAATTAATAAAACCTATAAAACACACACATTTGTTATAACTGTTGTATACAATAGTTATAACAAATGTGTATATATATATATATATATATATATATATCCTAAAAATGAATATTATTATGTATCGGAGTTATTTCTAATGAAATACAGTGCTATTATTATTAGTATATATATACTAATAATAATAGCACTATATATATATAATATATATGAAAATATATATTTCACAAAGTATACTTGGGAAGTGATGAGACAAGTAACTGCAGTTATGTTCTGACGACGATTATATACTTAGAGATTGTCCGTTCTTTGTAGTTATAGAGAAGTACTCCGCTTGTATATGTGTCTTGTTCCACATGGGGTATGGTGATCCTAAGCGGACGACATCCACGCGATAGTTATGGACGGCCATATCATGTTCATGTATCGTCAGGTTATAGCCTATATATACCTCGCGAGGTATACATATTGTTCTCCGGACATCAACAATAATCCATTAGTGGTTGAAGAGATTATAAAATATATTCCTGCGACGGACATGTTAATAAGAAAGTTAAGCAGCGATAAATAAAAATAAAATTGAAATAATGATTTTAATTGCAATAGATATTCTTTTTAAATATCTATTACTATTTTATATAAATATAAAACTGGATAATTTATATATATATATATATATATATATATATATATATATAATATCTAGATTACGAGATAATCTTTCGTATACTCTCCTTTGAGCAGAAAAAAAATGTTGAAATATTTAAAAAAAAAATTTAAAATATTATAAATAAAAAATGTGAGATTTTTTATAAAGATTTTTTGAAATATTTTGAAATATTAAAAAAAAAATATCTTTTATTATTATCACTGGACAACTTATTGAATTCCACAATAGAAGTCATATTGTAGTTTTTGTTAATTTTTATTAGAACACAAGTTATGATCAAAAATGTATCATATATGAAATATATATATATGAACATGCACATATAATGCATGGATAATAAATATTTGTTGGTCTGTTGATGCATCATGATACTATTTCTGAGGCGATTAGGTGATTTCATAATGACTGATATCTTAGAATCACTGTTATAATTACGTAATAGTTATTCATCACGTGATATGGGCGTATTAAATATAAGTGTTAATATAAGATTATAATAATCATAAATATAATATAGTTATTATTACACATTATAATGTATGTATGCATATACAATGCACATTGTGCATATATATATATATATATATATATATATATATATAAGTATATATCGCTAGTAAGCCAATATGTCCCAGTATCTATAGGTATTGTCGTATCTTCATGTATATCTTCAGGTATCCACCATTACTGTGGTCTAGTAGATCTGTAACCTTCTCGTTGTAAATCTCCATGTAGCTTACGTAAGTCGTACGTATGTGCCTTTATAATCTTTATTGAAATCTCATATATATATATATGTATATATATATATTCTATAAAGTTTTAACATAGAAAATGTATGACTATATGTGTGTGTAAGTCTTAAGGATCTGGCGAATTCGCTAGATCTTTAAGACTTACACACACGTTAACGTGAGAACCTATTTCAAAAATATAAATAGTTGTATGTAACATATACCATTAAATATACGCTATAACATAATTGTTCAACGTGATATTAATTATATAAGAAGTATAAGTATAATGACGGAAACCGGTAAATGATACAGGATTATGGTGTTGCCTGCAAGCTATATATAGACATTCCGACAACAATGCGGAAATGGGTAAAAGGTAGAATTATTAAAATGCGTTATATCGTTATTAAAATAATTAATATATACATGTAAATATATACATATATATATATATATATATAAATGATATTATATATATAATGTGTAAGTATAATATACACATATGTAAGTCTTATATAATATATTTATTATTACATATAATAATTAATGTATGCATATACAATGCACATTGTGCATATATATATATATACATATATATATATATATAAATATATATATATATATATATATATATATATATATATTAATTTGTATATTGTATACAAAAATGCAAAATGTGCATTGTATATGCATACATACATTATTATATGTAATAATAAATATATTATATTTTATAATTATTATATATTGATATATCAAAATAGTAGTAGCATATATACAGATATATGTAAATGAATGCTTAATATTATCAAATTGTAGATAAATATTATATAATACTATTTGTATTATAAATATATAGTTAATAATATATAGGAAATATATATAAGAAAAAAATTATATATATATTATAAAAAAATATATATATTTTATTAAAATAGTAGTAGCATATATATAGATATGTATAAATGAATGCATAATATTATACAAATTGTATATAAATAATTATATAATACTATTTGTATTATAAATATATAAGTAATAATATATAAGAAAAGTATATATATATATATATATATATATATATCTAAGTATAATATGTATATAAATAATTATAGAATACCATTTGTATTATAAATGTATAGTTAATAATATATAGGAAATAGATATAAGAAAAAAATTATATATATATTATAAACAATTATTTATATTTTATTAAAATATATATATATATATATATATATATATATATATATATATATATATATATATATATGTATGTAAATAAATAAACATGTGCATTTACCAATATACCTTCGGGTCCAAGCAATTCTATGAACATATTCTTCAATACATTTTGGCATATCGTAGTTTACAACATGCTGAACTTTCCGTGACTTATTTAATCAACGTGTTGCAATAGAGGTATATATATATTATATATATGTATATATATATATATATATATATAGAGTAACCTATCAGAGCATTTTTCTAGTAATTGTTGGTGTCTAGATCTATTCGGAGAAAGATACATATTATTAAAATGAAATATATTATAAAGTGAAGTCTACAGATATGACGATTAACGTACTATACATTTATATTGAAGTTAATTACATTTAATTCACTTCAATATAAATGTATATTATATTAATCGTCATATCTGTAGACTTCACTTTATAAAAAGTATATATATACACACACACACACACATATATATATATATATATATATATATATATATATATATATATATATATATATATATATATATATAAATGCAAATTATAAAACAATGCATGGATATTAAATATTGATTGGTCTATTGATGATACTATTTCTGAGGCGATTTGGTGACTTCACAATGACGGATAGCCTAGAATAACTGTTATAATGTTCCAACTGGTCATTTCTAAGATCACCTCTATATAGGGTTATCTAAAGAATAGGGTTAACCGAAAATTTAGATATTATACCATATATATATAGATAGTTAAATAGTTAAATAGTTATATATTCTTCATGCAATTTGGTTTACATTATACTGATAGAAACATTAAATTATATATATATATATATATTTATAAATATATATATATTCCTAAATATAATGTTATGAAATTAATAAAACCTATAAAACACACACATTTGTTATAACTGTTGTATACAATAGTTATAACAAATCTGTATATATATATATATATATATATATATATATATATCCTAAAAATGAATATTATTATGTATCGGAGTTATTTCTAATGAAATACAGTGCTATTATTATTAGTATATATATATACTAATAATAATAGCACTATATATATAATATATATGAAAATATATATTTCACAAAGTATACTTGGGAAGTGATGAGACAAGTAACTGCAGTTATGTTCTGACGACGATTATATACTTAGAGATTGTCCGTTCTTTGTAGTTATAGAGAAGTACTCCGCTTGTATATGTGTCTTGTTCCACACGGGGTATGGTGATCCTAAGCGGACGACATCCACGCGATAGTTATGGACGGCAATATCATTGTCATGTATCGTCAGGTTATAGACTATATATACCTCGCGAAGTATAAATATTGTTCTCCGGACATCAACAATAATCCATTAGTGGTTGAAGAGATTATAAAATATATTCCTGCGACGGACATGTTAATAAGAAAGTTAAGCAGCGATAAATAAAAATAAAATTGAAATAATGATTTTAATTGCAATAGATATTCTTTTTAAATATCTATTACTATTTTATATAAATATAAAACTGGATAATTTATATATATATATATATATATATATATATATATAATATCTAGATTACGAGATAATCTTTCGTATACTCTCCTTTGAGCAGAAAAAAAATGTTGAAATATTTAAAAAAAAAATTTAAAATATTATAAATAAAAAATGTGAGATTTTTTATAAAGATTTTTTGAAATATTTTGAAATATTAAAAAAAAAATATCTTTTATTATTATCACTGGACAACTTATTGAATTCCACAATAGAAGTCATATTGTAGTTTTTGTTAATTTTTATTAGAACACAAGTTATGATCAAAAATGTATCATATATGAAATATATATATATGAACATGCACATATAATGCATGGATAATAAATATTTGTTGGTCTGTTGATGCATCATGATACTATTTCTGAGGCGATTAGGTGATTTCATAATGACTGATATCTTAGAATCACTGTTATAATTACGTAATAGTTATTCATCACGTGATATGGGCGTATTAAATATAAGTGTTAATATAAGATTATAATAATCATAAATATAATATAGTTATTATTACACATTATAATGTATGTATGCATATACAATGCACATTGTGCATATATATATATATATATATATATATATATATATATAAGTATATATCGCTAGTAAGCCAATATGTCCCAGTATCTATAGGTATTGTCGTATCTTCATGTATATCTTCAGGTATCCACCATTACGGTGGTCTAGTAGATCTGTAACCTTCTCGTTGTAAATCTCCATGTAGCTTACGTAAGTCGTACGTATGTGCCTTTATAATCTTTATTGAAATCTCATATATATATGTATATATATATATTCTATAAAGTTTTAACATAGAAAATGTATGACTATATGTGTGTGTAAGTCTTAAGGATCTGGCGAATTCGCTAGATCTTTAAGACTTACACACACGTTAACGTGAGAACCTATTTCAAAAATATAAATAGTTGTATGTAACATATACCATTAAATATACGCTATAACATAATTGTTCAACGTGATATTAATTATATAAGAAGTATAAGTATAATGACGGAAACCGGTAAATGATACAGGATTATGGTGTTGCCTGCAAGCTATATATAGACATTCCGACAACAATGCGGAAATGGGTAAAAGGTAGAATTATTAAAATGCGTTATATCGTTATTAAAATAATTAATATATACATGTAAATATATACATATATATATATATATAAATGATATTATATATATAATGTGTAAGTATAATATACACATATGTAAGTCTTATATAATATATTTATTATTACATATACTAATTAATGTATGCATATACAATGCACATTGTGCATATATATATATACATATATATATATATAAATATATATATATATATATATATATATATATATATATATATATATATATATATTAATTTGTATATTGTATACAAAAATGCAAAATGTGCATTGTATATGCATACATACATTATTATATGTAATAATAAATATATTATATTTTATAATTATTATATATTGATATATCAAAATAGTAGTAGCATATATACAGATATGTGTAAATGAATGCTTAATATTATCAAATTGTAGATAAATATTATATAATACTATTTGTATTATAAATATATAGTTAATAATATATAGGAAATATATATAAGAAAAAAATTATATATATATTATAAAAAAATATATATATTTTATTAAAATAGTAGTAGCATATATATAGATATGTATAAATGAATGCATAATATTATACAAATTGTATATAAATAATTATATAATACTATTTGTATTATAAATATATAAGTAATAATATATAAGAAAAGTATATATATATATATATATATATATATCTAAGTATAATATGTATATAAATAATTATAGAATACCATTTGTATTATAAATGTATAGTTAATAATATATAGGAAATAGATATAAGAAAAAAATTATATATATATTATAAACAATTATTTATATTTTATTAAAATATATATATATATATATATATATATATATATATATATATATATATGTATGTAAATAAATAAACATGTGCATTTACCAATATATCTTCGGGTCCAAGCAATTCTATGAACATATTCTTCAATACATTTTGGCATATCGTAGTTTACAACATGCTGAACTTTCCGTGACTTATTTAATCAACGTGTTGCAATAGAGGTATATATATATTATATATATGTATATATATATATATATATATATATATAGAGTAACCTATCAGAGCATTTTTCTAGTAATTGTTGGTGTCTAGATCTATTCGGAGAAAGATACATATTATTAAAATGAAATATATTATAAAGTGAAGTCTACAGATATGACGATTAACGTATACGTTAATTAGTATACTTTTAATTTATTAGTATACTATACATTTATATTGAAGTTAATTACATTTAATTCACTTCAATATAAATGTATATTATATTAATCGTCATATCTGTAGACTTCACTTTATAAAAAGTATATATATACACACACACACACACATATATATATATATATATATATATATATATATATATATATATATATATATATATATATATATATATATAAATGCAAATTATAAAACAATGCATGGATATTAAATATTGATTGGTCTATTGATGATACTATCTCTGAGGCGATTTGGTGACTTCACAATGACGGATAGCCTAGAATAACTGTTATAATGTTCCAACTGGTCATTTCTAAGATCACCTCTATATAGGGTTATCTAAAGAATAGGGTTAACCGAAAATTTAGATATTATACCATATATATATAGATAGTTAAATAGTTAAATAGTTATATATTCTTCATGCAATTTGGTTTACATTATACTGATAGAAACATTAAATTATATATATATATATATTTATAAATATATATATATTCCTAAATATAATGTTATGAAATTAATAAAACCTATAAAACACACACATTTGTTATAACTGTTGTATACAATAGTTATAACAAATGTGTATATATATATATATATATATATCATAAAAATGAATATTATTATGTATCGGAGTTATTTCTAATGAAATACAGTGCTATTATTATTAGTATATATATATACTAATAATAATAGCACTATATATATATAATATATATGAAAATATATATTTCACAAAGTATACTTGGGAAGTGATGAGACAAGTAACTGCAGTTATGTTCTGACGACGATTATATACTTAGAGATTGTCCGTTCTTTGTAGTTATAGAGAAGTACTCCGCTTGTATATGTGTCTTGTTCCACATGGGGTATGGTGATCCTAAGCGGACGACATCCACGCGATAGTTATGGACGGCAATATCATTGTCATGTATCGTCAGGTTATAGCCTATATATACCTCGCGAGGTATACATATTGTTCTCCGGACATCAACAGTAATCCATTATTGGTTGAAGAGATTATAAAATATATTCCTGCGACGGACATGTTAATAAGAAAGTTAAGCAGCGATAAATAAAAATAAAATTGAAATAATGATTTTAATTGCAATAGATATTCTTTTTAAATATCTATTACTATTTTATATAAATATAAAACTGGATAATTTATATATATATATATATATATATATATATATATATATATATATATATATAATATCTAGATTACGAGATAATCTTTCGTATACTCTCCTTTGAGCAGAAAAAAAATGTTGAAATATTTAAAAAAAAAATTTAAAATATTATAAATAAAAAATGTGAGATTTTTTATAAAGATTTTTTGAAATATTTTGAAATATTAAAAAAAAAATATCTTTTATTATTATCACTGGACAACTTATTGAATTCCACAATAGAAGTCATATTGTAGTTTTTGTTAATTTTTATTAGAACACAAGTTATGATCAAAAATGTATCATATATGAAATATATATATATGAACATGCACAAATAATGCATGGATAATAAATATTTGTTGGTCTGTTGATGATACTATTTCTGAGGCGATTAGGTGATTTCATAATGACGGATATCTTAGAATCACTGTTATAATTACGTAATAGTTATTCATCATGTGATATGGGCGTATTATATATAAGTATTAATATAAGATTATAATAATTATAAATATAATATAGTTATTATTACACATTATAATGTATGTATGCATATACAATGCACATTGTGCATATATATTTATATACATATATATATATATATATATATATATATATATATATATATATAAGTATATATCACTAGTAAACCAATATGTCCCAGTATATGGGTATTGTCGTATCTTCATGTATATCTTCATGTATCCACCATTACTGTGGTCTAGTAGATCTGTAACCTTCTCGTTGTAAATCTCCATGTATCTTACGTAAGTCGTACGTATGTGCCTTTATAATATTTATTGAAATCTCATATATATATGTATATATATATATATATATATATATATATTCTATAAAGTTTTAACATAGAAAATGTATGACTATATGTGTGTGTAAGTCTTAAGGATCTGGCGAATTCGCTAGATCCTTAAGACTTACACACACGTTAACGTGAAAACCTATTTCAAAAATATAAATAGTTGTATGTAACATATACCATTAAATATACGTTATAACATAATTGTTCAACGTGATATTAATTGTATAAGAAGTATAAGTATAATGACGGAAACCGGTAAATGATACAGGATTATGGTGTTGCCTGCAAGCTATGTATAGACATTCCGACAACAATGCGGCAATGGGTAAAAGGTAGAATTATTAAAATGCGTTATATCGTTATTAAAATAATTAATATATACATGTAAATATATATATATATATATATATATAAATGATATTATATATATAATGTGTAAGTATAATATACACATATGTAAGTCTTATATAATATAAGGATAAGGATTATTTTATTATTGCAAAAAAATATCTTTATTATTACATATAATAATTAATGTATGCATATATAATGCACATTGTGCATATATGTATATATATATATATATATATATATATATATATATATATGTGTATTTGTATATTGTATACAAAAATGCACAATGTGCATTGTATATGCATACATACATTATTATATGTAATAATAAATATATTATATTTTATAATTATTATATATTGATATATCAAAATAGTATTATACTACTATACTATACTATATGCTATAGCATATATACAGATATGTGTAAATGAATGCTTAATATTATACAAATTGTATATAAATAATTATATAATACTATTTCTATTATAAATATATAAGTAATAATATATAATAAAAATATATATATATATATATATCTATTAAATATATCTATTAAATAAATATATATATTTATATATATATATATATATATAAGTATAATACGTATATAACTAATTATAGAATACCATTTGTATTATAAATGTATAGTTGATAATATATTGGAAATAGATATAAGAAAAAAATTATATATATATTATAAAAAATTATTTATATTTTATTAAAATATATATATATATATATATATATATATATATATATGTATGTAAATAAATAAACATGTGCATTTACCAATATACCTTCGGGTCCAAGCAATTCTATGAACATATTCTTCAATACATTTTGGCATATCGTAGTTTACAACATGCTGAACTTTCCGTGACTTATTTAATCAACGTGTTGCAATAGAGGTATATATATATTATATATATGTATATATATATATATATATATATATAGAGTAACCTATCAGAGCATTTTTCTAGTAATTGTTGGTGTCTAGATCTATTCGGAGAAAGATACATATTATTAAAATGAAATATATTATAAAGTGAAGTCTACAGATATGACGATTAACGTACTATACATTTATATTGAAGTTAATTACATTTAATTCATTTCAATATAAATGTATATTATATTAATCGTCATATCTGTAGACTTCACTTTATAAAAAGTATATATATACACACACACACATATATATATATATATATATATATATATATATATATATATATATATATATATAAATGCAAATTATAAAACAATGCATGGATATTAAATATTGATTGGTCTATTGATGATACTATTTCTGAGGCGATTTGGTGACTTCACAATGACGGATAGCCTAGAATAACTGTTATAATGTTCCAACTGATCATTTCTAAGATCACCTCTATATAGGGTTATCTAAAGAATAGGGTTAACCGAAAATTTAGATATTATACCATATATATATAGATAGTTAAATAGTTAAATAGTTATATATTCTTCATGCAATTTGGTTTACATTATACTGATAGAAACATTAAATTATATATATATATATATTTATAAATATATATATATTCCTAAATATAATGTTATGAAATTAATAAAACCTATAAAACACACACATTTGTTATAACTGTTGTATACAATAGTTATAACAAATGTGTATATATATATATATATATATATATATATATATATCCTAAAAATGAATATTATTATGTATCGGAGTTATTTCTAATGAAATACAGTGCTATTATTATTAGTATATATATATACTAATAATAATAGCACTATATATATATAATATATATGAAAATATATATTTCACAAAGTATACTTGGGAAGTGATGAGACAAGTAACTGCAGTTATGTTCTGACGACGATTATATACTTAGAGATTGTCCGTTCTTTGTAGTTATAGAGAAGTACTCCGCTTGTATATGTGTCTTGTTCCACATGGGGTATGGTGATCCTAAGCGGACGACATCCACGCGATAGTTCTGGACTGCAATATCATTGTCATGTATCGTCAGGTTATAGCCTATATATACCTCGCGAGGTATACATATTGTTCTCCGGACATCAACAGTAATCCATTATTGGTTGAAGAGATTATAAAATATATTCCTGCGACGGACATGTTAATAAGAAAGTTAAGCAGCGATAAATAAAAATAAAATTGAAATAATGATTTTAATTGCAATAGATATTCTTTTTAAATATCTATTACTATTTTATATAAATATAAAACTGGATAATTTATATATATATATATATAATATCTAGATTACGAGATAATCTTTCGTATACTCTCCTTTGAGCAGAAAAAAAATGTTGAAATATTTAAAAAAAAAATTTAAAATATTAAATATTAAAAATGTGAGATTTTTTATAAAGATTTTTTGAAATATTTTGAAATATTAAAAAAAAAATATCTTTTATTAGTATCACTGGACAACTTATTGAATTCCACAATAGAAGTCATATTGTAGTTTTTGTTAATTTTTATTAGAACACAAGTTATGATCAAAAATGTATCATATATGAAATATATATATATGAACATGCACAAATAATGCATGGATAATAAATATTTTTTGGTCTGTTGATGCATCATGATACTATTTCTGAGGCGATTAGGTGATTTCATAATGACTGATATCTTAGAATCACTGTTATAATTACGTAATAGTTATTCATCACGTGATATGGGCGTATTAAATATAAGTGTTAATATAAGATTATAATAATTATAAGTATAATATAGTTATTATTACACATTATAATGTATGTATGCATATACAATGCACATTGTGCATATATATATATATATATATATATATAAGTATATATCGCTAGTAAGCCAATATGTCCCAGTATCTATAGGTAGTATCGTACCTTCATGTATATCTTCAGGTATCCACCATTACTGTGGTCTAGTAGATCTGTAACCTTCTCGTTGTAAATCTCCATGTAGCTTACGTAAGTCGTACGCATGTGCCTTTATAATATTTATTGAAATCTCATATATATATATGTATATATATATATATATATATATATATATGTATATATATATATATATAAATATATATATATATATATATATATATATATATATATATATATTCTATAAAGTTTTAACATAGAAAATGTATGACTATAGTCATATATATATATATATATATATATATATATATATATATGTGTGTAAGTCTTAAGGATCTTGCCAATTCGCTATTTCCTTAAGACTTACACACACGTTAACGTGAGAACCTATTTCAAAAATATAAATAGTTGTATGTAACATATACCATTAAATATACGTTATAACATAATTGTTAAACGTGATATTAATTGTATAAGAAGTATAAGTATAATGACGGAAACCGGTAAATGATACAGGATTATGGTGTTGCCTGCAAGCTATGTATAGACATTCCGACAATAATGCGGCAATGGGTAAAAGGTAGAATTATTAAAATGCGTTATATCGTTATTAAAATAATTAATATATACATGTAAATATATATATATATATATAAATGATATTATATATAATGTGTAAGTATAATATACACATATGTAAGTCTTATATAATATATTTATTATTACATATAATAATTAATGTATGCATATACAATGCACATTGTGCATATATATATATATATATATATATATATATATATATACATATATATATATATATATATATATATATATATATATATATATATATATATATATATATATATATATGTATTTGTATATTGTATACAAAAATGCAAAATGTGCCTTGTATATGCATACATACATTATTATATGTAATAATACATATATTATATTTTATAATTATTATATATTGATATATCAAAATAGTAGTAGCATATATATAATAATAATAATGATAATAATATATACAGATATGTGTAAATGAATGCTTAATATTATCAAATTGTAGATAAATAATTATATAATACTATTTGTATTATAAATATATAGTTAATAATATATAGGAAATATATATAAGAAAAAAATTATATATATATTATAAAAAAATATATATATTTTATTAAAATAGTAGTAGCATATATATAGATATGTATAAATGAATGCATAATATTATACAAATTGTATATAAATAATTATATAATACTATTTGTATTATACATATATAAGTAATAATATATAAGAAAAGTATATATATATATATATATATATATATCTAAGTATAATATGTATATACATAATTATAGAATACCATTTGTATTATAAATGTATAGTTAATAATATATAGGAAATAGATATAAGAAAAAAATTATATATATATTATAAACAATTATTTATATTTTATTAAAATATATATATATATATATATATATATATATATATATATATATATGTATGTAAATAAATACACATGTGCATTTACCAATATACCTTCGGTTCCAAGCAATTCTATGAACATATTCTTCAATACATTTTGGCATATCGTAGTTTACAACATGCTGAACTTTCGGTGACTTATTTAATCAACGTGTTGCAATAGAGGTATATATATATATATATATATATATATATATATATATAGAGTAACCTATCAAAGCATTTTTCTAGTAATTTTTGGTGTCTAGATCTATTCGGAGAAAGATACATATTATTAAAATGAAATATATTATAAAGTGAAGTCTACAGATATGACGATTAACGTACTATACATTTATATTAAAGTTAATTACATTTAATTCACTTCAATATAAATGTATATTATATTAATCGTCATATCTGTAGACTTCATTTTATAAAAAGTATATATATATATACACACACACACATATATATATATATATATATATATATATATATATATATATATATATATATATATATATATATATATATATATATATATATATATATATATATAAATGCAAATTATAAAACAATGCATGGATATTAAATATTGATTGGTCTATAGATGATACTATTTCTGAGGCGATTTGGTGACTTCACAATGACGGATAGCCTAGAATAACTGTTATAATGTTCCAACTGGTCATCTCTAAGATCACCTCTATATAGGGTTATATATAACACTATTCCACACAATAAAAGGGGTATCTAAAGAATAGGGTTAACCGAAAATTTAGATATTATACCATATATATATATATATACATATATAGTTAAATAGTTAAATAGTTATATATTCTTCATGCAATTTGGTTTACATTATACTGACAGAAACATTAAATTATATATATATATATATATATATATATATATATATTTATAAATATATATATATATTCCTAAATGTAATGTTATGAAACTAATAAAACCTATAAAACACACACATTTGTTATAACTGTTGTATACAATAGTTATAACAAATGTGTGTATATATATATCCTAAAAATGAATATTATTATGTATCGGAGTTATTTCTAATGAAATACAGCGCTATTATTATTAGTATATATATATACTAATAATAATAGCACTATATATATAATATATATGAAAATATATATTTCACAAAGTATACTTGGGAAGTGATGAGACAAGTAACTGCAGTTATGTTCTGACGACGATTTTATACTTAGTGTTTGTCCGTTCTTTGTACTTATAGAGAAGTACTCCGCTTGTATATGTGTCTTGTTCCACATGGGGTATGGTGATCCTAAGCGGACGACATCCACGCGATAGTTATGGACGGCCATATCATTGTCATGTATCGTCAGGTTATAGCCTATATATACCTCGCGATGTATACATATTGTTCTCCGGACATCAACAATAATCCATTAGTGGTTGAAGAGATTATAAAATATATTCATGCGATGGACATGTTAATAAGAAAGTTAAGCAGCGATAAATAAACATAAAATTGAAATAATGATTTTAATTGCAATAGATATTCTTTTTAAATATCTATTACTATTTTATATAAATATAAAACTGGATAATTTATATATATATATATAATATCTAGATTACGAGATAATCTTTCGTATACTCTCCTTTGAGCAGAAAAAAATGTTGAAATATTTAAATATTAAATATTAAAAATGTGAGATTTTTTATAAAGATTTTTTGAAATATTTTGAAATATTAAAAAAAAATATCTTTTATTAGTATCACTGGACAACTTATTGAATTCTACAATAGAAGTCATATTGTAGTTTTTGTTAATTTTTATTAGAACACAAGTTATGATCAAAAATGTATCATATATGAAATATATATATATGAACATGCAAAAATAATGCATGGATAATAAATATTTGTTGGTCTGTTGATGATACTATTTCTGAGGCGATTAGGTGATTTCATAATGACTGATATCTTAGAATCACTGTTATAATTACGTAATAGTTATTCATTACGTGATATGGGCGTATTAAATATAAGTGTTAATATAAGATTATAATAATCATAAATATAATATAGTTATTATTACACATTATAATGTATGTATGCATATACAATGCACATTGTGCATATATATATATATATATATATATATATATATATATATATAAGTATATATCGCTAGTAAGCCAATATGTCCCAGTATCTGGGTATTGTCGTATCTTCATGTATATCTTCATGTATCCACCATTACTGTGGTCTAGTAGATATGTAACCTTCTCGTTGTAAATCTCCATGTAGCTTACGTAAGTCGTACGTATGTGCCTTTATAATATTTATTGAAATCTCATATATATATATGTATATATATATATATTCTATAAAGTTTTAACATAGAAAATGTATGACTATATATGTGTGTAAGTCTTAAGGATCTGGCGAATTCGCTAGATCTTTAAGACTTACACACACGTTAACGTGAGAACCTATTTCAAAAATATAAATAGTTGTATGTAACATATACCATTACATATACGTTATAACATAATTGTTCAACGTGATATTAATTATATAAGAAGTATAAGTATAATGACGGAAACCGGTAAATGATACAGGAGTATGGTGTTGCCTGCAAGCTATGTATAGACATCCCGACAACAATGCGGCAATGGGTAAAAGGTAGAATTATTAAAATGCGTTATATCGTTATTAAAATAATTAATATATACATGTAAATATATATATATATATATATATATATAAATGATAGTATATATATAATGTGTAAGCATAATATACACATATGTAAGTCTTATATAATATATTTATTATTACATATAATAATTAATGTATGCATATACAATGCACATTGTGCATATATATATATATACATATATATATATAAATATATATATATATAAATATATATATATATATATATATATATATATATATTAATTTTTATATTGTATACAAAAATGCAAAATGTGCATTGTATATGCATACATACATGTACAATGTATGCATATACAATGCACATTGTGCATATATATATATATATACATATATATATATAAATATATATATATATAAATATATATATATATATATATATATATATTAATTTTTATATTGTATACAAAAATGCAAAATGTGCATTGTATATGCATACATACATTATTATATGTAATAATAAATATATTATATTTTATAATTATTATATATTGATATATCAAAATAGTAGTAGCATATATACAGATATGTGTAAATGAATGCTTAATATTATCAAATTGTAGATAAATAATTATATAATACTATTTGTATTATAAATATATAGTTAATAATATATAGGAAATATATATAAGAAAAAAATTATATAGATATTATAAAAAAATATATATATTTTATTAAAATAGTAGTAGCATATATATAGATATGTATAAATGAATGCATAATATTATACAAATTGTATATAAATAATTATATAATACTATTTGTATTATAAATATATAAGTAATAATATATAAGAAAAGTATATATATATATATATATATATATATCTAAGTATAATATGTATATAAATAATTATAGAATACCATTTGTATTATAAATGTATAGTTAATAATATATAGGAAATAGATATAAGAAAAAAATTATATATATATTATAAAAAATTATTTATATTTTATTAAAATATATATATATATATATATATATATATATATATGTATGTAAATAAATAAACATGTGCATTTACCAATATACCTTCGGGTCCAAGCAATTCTATGAACATATTCTTCAATACATTTTGGCATATCGTAGTTTACAACATGCTGAACTTTCGGTGACTTATTTAATCAACGTGTTGCAATAGAGGTATATATATATAATAATAATAATATCAGAATTTAGGCATGACCAAGGTAATCGAAGAAGCGCAATGCTTATCTAGTCGTTTACCTGAAACATATTCCCAATTAACAATTATGAGGAGAAAAAAAATAAAAGTAAAATTTATATAATATAGAAAAATAGTAAAATATGTAATTTTATAAATCTTAATAAAAAATTAATAGTATAAGAAATTAAAAGTATAATTGGAGTATATATATATGTTAATTTTGAATGCTGTAGTTAAAGATTACTAATAAATTAGATCCAGAGTTGCCAATATTATGTTGAAATTAATGATGGTATATGATGTATCAACTTCAAGGATATGGGTACGCCAGTTCCAATGCCTTAGGGATCTTAATACCGCCAATAATAAGAACACTGACAATACTTGCCCACTCCACAAGTATATCCCATCCCCCGACACGTATCATAATCATATCAAGTCCAAACATATTAGCCACTCCGGTCATAGAAAAAATATAATGAAAAAAAAAAAAAAAAACTAATATATATATATATATTCCAATAATTAAAAACTCCTCATAATGTCATTCATCATATAATAATAAAATGTAAAGAAGAAAAATAAATTAATATAAAAATCTAGGAATATAAATATAAAATAATTATAAAATTAAAAATTAAAAGACAAATCCTATTGAATAAAACAATTAAACATAACTAAAAATAACTATAAAATAAAAAAATAAATAAAAATAAATAAATAGCTATATTATATACAAAATTAAAAAAAAAAATTAAGTAAATTTATAGTAAGTCGAACACTGTAAACACATTTTTTTTTAATATTATAATAAGTCAAGAAAAAGTCAAGAATAAAACAAACAAATAATATTTTGTAATTTTATATTATGTCAAAGTTATATAAATAATAAAAAAATTATATAAATATTAAAAATAAAAATAAAAATAAAAATAAAAATTTAAAATTATAAAAAACATCAGAAATGTTTGTTAAATTTATATTGTGTCAGAAATTAAAATTAAAATAAAACAATAAAAAAATAATTATTTAGACAAATTTTCCTTTTCAAGTCATTTTTAATTCAAGAATATATTTTTTAACACGTCTTCCAAACAATTTAATACACCTATTTTTTGTAAGTTGAATGGGAAGTAAGTTCCACTGTCTAGAGGACACATTTCTCACTCTAAACAGATCTCTGCTAGTTCTTGACTTGAATCTTACAAATGTATACGTGTTTTTATTAATCAAAAAAAGTTTTTGAATGTTACTCGGTAATTTATGATAATATGCTCTGTGAGCAACTTTAATCGAACTTAATTTTACAATATGATCAAAATTCAAAATTTTATTTTCTCTCAAAAATACATTATACGATGAACTTGTGATTAGTTTTAGTAATCGCTTTTGTAATCTATTTATATAATCAGTTAATGAGGAAAAAGTATTTCCCCATATATGGGCACAGTAGTATAAGTGAGGAACAAATAAGGCATTATATATAGATAGTAAAGTATATTTGTTTGCCATTTGTCTAACTTTCCTTATAATTCCGGTTATCCTAGATAACTTTTTGGAAATGTAATTATACTGTTCTTTCCAGTCTAGTTTGTCATCAATGAATACTCCAAGAAACTTATAGTTTTTAACCTTTTCGATCTTGGTATTATTTATTCTGATATCAAATATCGAGTTAGTATGTATATTTCTAACATTGAAAAGGATAAAATTAGATTTTTTAAGGTTTAAAGTTAACTTGTTTGCGCAAAGCCATTTATTCAATTTTTCAAGTTCCTTATTCATTTTAACATTTAATTTATCTAGTGAATCACTATTAAAAATAATATTAGTGTCATCTGCAAATAAAATTGTTTTGAAGTCATTGGAAATATTCTGTAAATCATTAATATATATTAAAAATAAAAGTGGCCCAAGAACCGAGCCCTGCGGAACACCATATTTCATAATCTCAGTAGTTGAGTATTCATCTTTATAGTGAACAAATTGTAGTCTATTATGTAGGTAACTTTTAATTAATGAAAGTGCTGACCCTCGTATACCATAATGCTCTAGTTTAACAAATAATATGTCATGGTGTATAGTATCGAACGCTTTTTTTAGGTCAATTGATACAACTGCACATTTTTCCAATCGTTCAAGACTTTCAGATATTGATTCAGTTAGATCCATTAATGCATCCGAAGATGAAATACCTTCTCTGAATCCATATTGTGAGTCACTCAATATATCATTTTTTGTTAAAAATACATTTAATCTTGTTTTTATTATCTTTTCAAATAATTTTGATATTTGTGGTAACATTGATATTGGTCTATATATATATATATATATATATAATATATATTATATATATGTATATATATAGAGTAACCTATCAGAGAATTTTTCTAGTAATTTTTGGTGTCTAGATCTATTCGGAGAAAGATACATATTATTAAAATGAAATATATTATAAAGTGAAGTCTACAGATATGACGATTAACGTACTATACATTTATATTGAAGTTAATTACATTTAATTCATTTCAATATAAATGTATATTATATTAATCGTCATATCTGTAGACTTCACTTTATAAAAAGTATATATATATACACACACACACACATATATATATATATATATATATATATAAATGCAAATTATAAAACAATGCATGGATATTAAATATTGATTGGTCTATAGATGATACTATTTCTGAGGCGATTTGGTGACTTCACAATGCCGGATAGCCTATAGGATATTCTATAGAATAACTGTTATAATGTTCCAACTGGTCATCTCTAAGATCACCTCTATAGAGGGTTATATATAACACTCCAATTCCACAAAATAGAAGGGGTATCTAAAGAATAGGGTTAACCGAAAATTTAGATATTATACCATATATATATATATAGTTAAATAGTTAAATAGTTATATATTCTTCATGCAATTTGGTTTACATTATACTGATAGAAACATTAAATTATATATATATATATATATATATATATATATATATATATATATATATATTTATAAATATATATATATTCCTAAATGTAATGTTATGAAAGTAATAAAACCTATAAAACACACACATTTGTTATAACTGTTGTATACAATAGTTATAACAAATGTGTATATATATATATATATATATATATATATATATATATATATATCCTAAAAATGAATATTATTATGTATCGGAGTTATTTCTAATGAAATACAGTGCTATTATTATTAGTATATATATATACTAATAGTAATAGCACTATATATATAATATATATGAAAATATATATTTCACAAAGTATACTTGGGAAGTGGTGAGACAAGCAACTGCAGTTATGTTCTGACGACGATTTTATACTTAGTGATTGTCCGTTCTTTGTAGTTATAGAGAAGTACTCCGCTTGTATATGTGTCTTGTTCCACATGGGGTATGGTGATCCTAAGCGGACGACATCCACGCGATAGTTCTGGACGGCAATATCATTGTCATGTATCGTCAGGTTATAGCCTATATATACCTCGCGAGGTATACATATTGTTCTCCGGACATCAACAATAATCCATTATTGGTTGAAGAGATTATAAAATATATTCATGCGATGGACATGTTAAGAAAGTTAAGCAGCGATAAATAAAAATAAAATTGAAATAATGATTTTAATTGCAATATAGATATTCTTTTTAAATATCTATTACTATTTTATATAAATATAAAACTGGATAATTATATATATATATATATATATATATATATATATATATAGAGAGTAACCTATAGGTTACTAGATATATCAGAGCATTTTTCTAGTAATTTTTGGTGTCTAGATCTATTCGGAGAAAGATACATATTATTAAAATTAAATATATTATAAAGTGAAGTCTACAGATATGACGAGTAACGTAATATACATTTATATTGAAGTTAATGACATTTAATTCACTTCAATATAAATGTATATTATATTAATCGTCATATCTGTAGACTTGACTTTATAAAAAGTATATATATATACACACACATATATATCTCTACTTTAGTATACAGGCTATAGCCTGGTCAGCAATATAGATATCCCCGTTCTAATGACACTCTGATAGCGGTGTTCCTATAGGACTACTATATATAGTAACGATGTCCTTCAGCGAGTCTCGAAGGCTAGGCAATCCGTGTATAGTGACTGTTTCACATGTTGGGGTCCACTCTCGAGTCTAACATCAACATCTGAATCTTAGTGCTGCATATTCTTACGTAATAAGCACCGCTGTCTGAACTTTGGTCTACTTATAAATATGCAGTATACTGCAGTATACTATAGTAGTATAAGTAAATAAACACAAATTGATATATGGATAACACATAGTTAATATAGAGATAACAGATCACACATCAAGTGCATAATATGATAATAATTACGTAATGAGTATAATATCATGAGTATGTGATTACTTTTACATATAGATGTAAAAATCGAGTGATCACTATATTATGCTAATAATATAAAATATAATAATAATAGTAGTATCTCCAGATGCGATGCAGAACGAATAGTGTGGCGATATCACCGAGTAACATTCCTTCTATAAATAAATACATAAATATAATTTACAGACGATACAAATATACAATACCAAAAAAACTAATATTGACATTTATATTGCATTTATGCATTCTATTGCATCTATGCAATTATCATAGATCTTGACACTGACATCTAGTTTTTTATTATTATGAAGTTAAAATTATATCGATTTCAGTTACGTAATGCTAAATTTATTTAAATGTATATTACATTTATCGATATATCTACAAATTTGACTTTATAACATATATATATATATATATATATATTATATATATATATTATATTAAATATATATATATATATATATATATATATATATATAATATATATGCCAATATTAGCTTGACATATCATATTAATAAACACTGCACATTGTGCAGTGTTTATTAATATGATATGTCAATATAATATTGGCATATATATGTGAGTGTAAATGAATGCTTAATATTATACAAATTGTATATAAATAATTATATAATACTATTTGAATTATAAATATATAAGTAATAATATATAGGAAATATATAATACTATATGTATTATAAATATATAAGTAATAATATATAGGAAATATATATACTATATATAGATATATATTATATAATACTATTTGTATTATAAATATATAAGTAATAATATATAGGAAATATATATACTATATATAGATATATATTATATATTATATATAATATATATATAATATATTATATATTATATAGATATATATATATATATATATATATATATATAAATGCAAATGCTAAAACAATACATGGATATTAAATATTGACTGGTCTATTGATGGTACTATTTCTTAGGCGATTAGGTGATTTCATAATGACGGATAGCTTATAAGCTATCGATAGCTTATAATTCTATAGAATCACTGTTATAATTATGTAATAGTGATTCATCACGTGATATGGGCGTATTATATTTAAGTATTAATATAACATTATAATAATTATAAAATATAATATAGTTATTATTACACATTATAATGTATGTATATATATACAATGCACATTGTGCATATATGTATAATATATATGTATTTGTATATTTTATAAAAAAATTCAACATGTGCATTGTATATTCATATGATAATTATCTATATATATATATATTAAAATATTAGTAGCATATATATATAGATATGTGTAAATTAATGCTTAATATTATACAAATTATATATAAATAATCATATAATACTATTTGTATTATAAATATATAAGTAATAATATATAAGAAAAGTATATATATATATATTTATTAATGTATATATATATATATAATTTTGCAAATGCAAAAACAATGTATGGATATTTATAATATTAAATATTGATTGGTCTGTTTATGATATCATAATAGTATATCATAATAGTATATACTATTTCTGAGGCGATTAGGTGATTTCATAATGACGGATAGCTTATATAAAACCAATCTTATAATTACGTAATCATCACGTGATATGGGCGTATTAAATATAGGTATTAATAAAAGATTATAATAATTATAAAATATAATATAGTTATTATTACATATAATAATGTATGTATGCATATACAATGCACATTGTTCATATATGTATATATATATATATATATATATATAATATATATATACGTATATTTTATACAAATATGCACTATGTGCATTGTATATGTATATAATATGATATATCAAAATAGTATACTATAGTAGCATATATATAGCCTATATATATTTACGTTTAGTAATTTTACTAATTTATCTATTTTTTATTTATTGGTCGTCTTAATAACCATTTGACAGATATAAGTGTTCGGACCACCAATTATAATAAAGTTGAGTATTCTGATACAGTTTATTAAACAAAGACTTATTGTATATATATATATATAATAATATAACATAATACTATAGTATACTATAGTATACTACTACTACTACTACTAATAATATTAGTACCTACCAGATGCGATGCAGAACGAATAGTGTGGTGATCTCACCGAGTAACATTCCTTCTATAGAAAAATAAATAAATATAATTTACAGACGATAAAAATATAAAATACCAAAAAAACTAATATTGACATTTCTATTGCTATGCAATTATCATAGAGCTTGACACTGAAATCTAGTTTTGAATTATTATGAAGATATATCGATTTCTGTTATGTAATGCTAAATTTATTTAAATGTATATTACATTTATTGATATATCTACAAATTTGATATTATAACATATATATATATAATGCTAAATTTATTTAAATGTATATTACATTTATTGATATATCTACAAATTTGATATTATAACATATATATATATATATATATATATATATATATATATGTTATAATATTTGTTATATATTTGTCTGGTGTCGATGGCTCAGTGGGACAACCAAAAGCTAGTAAGCCAGAAGTCCCGGGTTCGACTCCAGGCAGTTCTTGAATTTCTCTTGTGTTTATAAAGAACTTAATAAACAATAAATCAAAACACAAGAAAAAAAATGTTACTATTTGTATTGTATTGTCCGGGGCCTCTCACAGTTATTTATAACATGTACAAGTCTATGACTTCTTGAGGGGTCCATTTGTATCCGCTATTTGTATTGTATTCAATATATATAAGAGATTTCAATAAATAAATATTATTATATTATTATTATATTATTATATATATATATATATATATATATATATATATAATTATGTGTGTTTCTGACTATATCCAAAGATATTGTGAAGTCCTTTGGAAAATCTTTGCTATATCTCATAATTAATGCAATAATACAGTTATCTGTTGTAGTTATTCTCTGACGGCTCCTTTGCAATAAGTATTTATCCTTTCTTTTCCGATGGTATACCATAATATATATATATATATATATATATATATATATTTAATGATAAATACATGATTTATATGATAAGTTTGATATTAATGATTAATATTTTATACAAATTCATATTTTTTAGTTTGCACATATTACATTTTTTTTTTGATTTTACACAATAATTTATAAATAATCATAATTATTTGAACTTATATAATTGACATTTTTATAAAAAATTAAATATTTATTTTTCTATATTTATCAAAAATTGTGGGTAATTTCATTAGAGATATACTCAATTATTAAACTTAATTATTTGTTGTACAAGAGTATGTTAATAATTTATAAATAAGGTACATATAGTTATTTATTTAATTATATTTCTTTAAAAATAATAAATTATATTTTAAATTACAATCATTTTCGATACAAAATCAAAATGAAGGTTCCCCCCCCACATCTTAAAGTGAATGAAACTCCACTATATTTGCGATACCTTGACGTGGTATGGTGGCTTCTATTGGACATAGATATAAATTCGTAAACTTGTATAGGTTATATATACAACCAATTTGTATTAATTATATAAAACTAATTATTTGTATCTATTAGTTTATATATTAAAATATTTATATTAATATTATACCTATGTGTGTGAATATTGTATGCATCATATATATATATATATATATATATATATATATATATATATAAAATAATAAAAAATAAAATCTCTTCTAAATTCCTACATTAATAAACATAATGTATTACAATGTAATCAATTTGGTTTCAGGTCAAATAGATCTACTGCTGACGCAATTGATAATTTAAATGATATACTAGTTAACAATTTAGATAACAAGGTTAATTGTATAGCAGTATCAATTGATTTAAAAAAAGCATTTGATACTTTAAATACGAATATATTATTAAATAAGTTTTCTTACTTTGGCATTAGAGGTATAACTCTAGATCTATTATGCAGTTATCTAACAAATAGAAAACAATATGTCTGTTATCAGAAATGTAATTCAAATTTACTAGATATTAATATAGGTGTTCCGCAAGGCTCCGTATTGGGACCATTGTTGTTCTTGTTATATATAAATGATATATCTAACGTTATGGACGACAATGGTTGTATCTTATTTGCTGACGACACGACCTTAGTATTCGCGGATAAAGATGTATCGATATTGGAATCAAAAGCTAACAAATATATTGGTTATATTTACTCATGGTTATGTTACAATAAACTATCATTACATTTAATTAAAACTTCTTATACTATATTTGCTCAACATAAACCTTATATTTTCAATATTTCATTAAATGGAATACTTATTAAATGTCAAAATGAATATAAATTTCTTGGTATCATCATTGATAATAAACTTTCTTGGAAACCGTATATTACTTTATTAGCCTCCAATGTATCTAGAATTGTAGCTATCTTTTATAATCTGCGTAATAAAATTAATATAAAATCATTAATTTTATTATATAACGCTCTATTTCACTCTAGATTAAGTTATTGTTGTTCGTCATGGGGCTCTAATTATAAATCAGTAGTACACAAAATTATTGTATTACAAAACAAGGTACTTAAATGTATTTATAAACTACCCCAGAGAACTAATATCAACTTTATTTATAAAAGACATAATATATTGAAAATAGTTGACTTAGACTCACATTATTAAAAAATACACATTATGCTTTTAATAGAGTCTATAGAACTAAACTATTACAAAAGTTTGTACTTTGTTCAAATAGTTGTACTAGGGCTAAAAATAGATTTATTATACCGAAATGTAGAATTAATATTAGTTGTTATGCTGTACATTATGCAAGTATTCAATTATGGAATAATCTAAGTAACAAATTAAAAATTATAAAACCTATTAAGTTATTTATAAAAAAAATAAAAATGTCTTACCTAGCTATTTACTAATTGTATTTTATTTTACATGTTTATTGGACTAATTGTGACTATTCAAGCTGATTGATAGAAGTGGAACAGATCCTCAAAGAAATTATTTTAATTTTATTTGTTTTATTTTATTAAGCTCCGTGATTATTTATTTATTATTATGAATTACTAATATGTAATATTAGATGGATTAACATAGGGATTATATTTCTGATTGTTTGAAACGCTAAATAAATCACTGAGTATTACACTCCTGGGTGTGGGCTACCCATATGGGATTTGGGCAACCCCGAAGCTTCCTTCACTTATATATTCCCTTTGATTATCCTTCTATACACATACATGTTTGAATGTATAATATGTAATTGCATTATTATTTACTCTAGCCAAACACCTCGAAAGTCAATTTGACTATTTTGTTTAGCCATTTATTGTTAAAAATCAAATTTGTTTGCAATAATAAATTATCCTTATCCTTATATACTATCTATATTAATAGCTATCACTTATTTATGTTAATCGTCATTAATCATATGATGATGATGATATATTAAGTTTATTAGCACTAAAATAGGGTCATGTATACCACTTCGTTCGTGCCGGAAGAAAATAATAATAAAATAATAGTAATACGATAATAATTTAATAATAATATACATTCAATATACCACGGACAACAATACTAAATAATATAAAGGACTATTATATACTACAGTCTGCATTGATATTATTGTTAAATAATATATGATTCACTTAGTAATAATCCCAATTCAGTGACTAAAGTATACTTTAATATATTAACTCAATTATATGCGTAAATAAATAATCTACACCTCAATTATTATAAAATAATAACCTAGGCGGTTAATATACATTAATATACATACCTACGTATGCGGTTAATATATAGTATATAGGGGAAAATAACCTAATACGGACACTCTAACAATACATGGTCTTAATTTTGTATGACTCATTATTTGTATTCAAAAATTACAATATATTAATATTATATGATTATAGATATTATTGTGATTTTTACATTTTATTTAATCTTTTAATTACCTAGATAACGGGGGTGTCCGTATTCGGTACCCATGTCCGAATACGGACACCCTATGTTATAATACGGACACCCTATATGCCACTAGATAAACTATATATTATTGATGAATCAATCAGACAAATTACAATTACGTTATTTAAAATTAATTTTGTATTTAAAATATATTGTAATTTAATTAGTTAATAATTTATTTATTTTTATTATTTATTAATTAATAATACAATTTAAATATCTAAATAATAATTTTTTTAGAATTAGCTTTATTGGTGATATTAATATTATAATGCACGCGATTTTTATGAAAATCAGAATTGTTAATACGCTGCGCGCTGATTGGTTATAGGGTGTCCGTATTAAGACATTTAGAGTGTCCGACGGACACTGTCCGTATTGGGAACGTATATGACCTCTAGATATATGCTTATAACTTAATGAATATTTGATAAAAAATATAGTAATTAAAAATACAATTTTTAGAATGTTTTAATTTTATCGATTCATTTGTATAATCTTGAGAAGGTTTTAAGTTTACAATTTTTTTCATAAATTTAAAAACGTAATAAAAAAATCAGTTTATTGGATATATCAGCATAATTATGAATATTTTATTTTTATACACACACACATATATCTATATATATATATATATATATATATATATATATATATAATATATATATATATATATTTATATATATAGGGATACTTAAATCTGATTCTAATAATATCTCGGAATGCATAAATACCTGGAAACTGAAATTTATCATTCAGAATTGTTTTATGATGAGAAATTTAAAATCCATATTGACTCGTTATTATACTATGGATATGACCTAACAAACAGAAATAAACTATCGTGTTGTTAAATTAGTTACATAGATCTTGGTATAACTTTCGGTAATTATTTTACTTTCAACTCTCAAACTATTATATTTTTGTAATAATTTTAATTTAATGAACATATTTTTAAAATATGAAAAATATAATATACCAGTAATCTCTTTCAAATGTTGTGGTTATATTATATTTTAATAATCGTAAATATAGTTTCATATAAATTATGTAAATATTGTAAAATAGTTTATTTAACATTAGAGATACAATTATTTATAATTTATCAATGCTGAATCTTTCCCGGCTTTGAACGACACACGTTAGTAGAATAAAACCTACATATATTATATATCATAAAGTCATTGCTATCATCAAAAAAAGTCACGCTACATATAACTTATATACAGAGCTGGGCACGATACTTGAAAAATGTATAATAGATAGAATTACAATTACATACTTTTTTCTTATAATAGATACAATTACAATTACTTTAAAAAAAATCATAGTAGATACAATTACAAATACAAAATTTTCTTAGTAGATACATCTTAGTAGATACAAATAAATTATAATTATATACAATGTATATAGTATATAGATATAAATTATATTTATATATATATATATATATATATATATATTCATCGATGTCGATTTGAAAGTACATTTCAAGGAACATTAAGGTAGTATCCTACTACAAGTATTTTAACTTTAAAACTATTTTCTTTATAAAGTTAACTATAATTTTACTGGGAAACCCCCTTACTTCCCGGCAACTTGCCTGAAATATAATAACTTTATAGGGTATCCCATTACAACTTGATAGAAAATGGTTTTAAAGTTACAATATTTCCGGTAAGTTGCCGGAAAATCTTGTAGTGGGATACCCCCTTTATACAGAAATAATGTCCGGAAATGTTTTATAGAAAGTGATTTTCTAGTAATCTGTAGTGGGATACCCCCTAAAAGTGTAGTTAACTTGCTAGAAAATAACTTTCTACAAATATTTCAGGACATTATTTCCGGAAATACTACTAGTGGGATACCTCCTTTAAAATGACATATTAAATATTTACACCTTATAACGTGTTCTTCAATATATGATATAGAATACATGTGTTGATATTTATTGACATTTAATGATGCCCACGATGAATATTTTAGTGTACCAGCGTTTATTTATCTGCAATTATACTATGAGCCATTACAGACTATATAGAAATATACATTATTACAATATACTTTTTTTCAACTAAAAATAATCAGCGACCTTTACTTTCGAATGTTAAACATGCATATAGTAAATTATCAAATATACATACAAATAAGTTATTAATATATTATTAATTATTATTATTTAGAATTATCATATTTATTAAAATGATTGTATCTTTCTATATAATATATAATTTTGAATTATAAATCAATTATTATATAAAATATATTATCAAAATAATGTCTTTGTTTTCAATAAATGTATATAATGGTTTTTGAAAATAAATCTCTATAATTGATTATCATAATTTTTAATAATGAATTAATTTCAATATTTACAAAAGATATTTAAAAAAATATATATATATATAATGAATATATATATTAAAATTTATTTATAAAATGATATTATAAAATATTGATATAAAATAAATATAATGACGAAATGATATATTATTTAATCAAATGTATCTGTTTAAATAATTGTCTTAGTAGATACGTATCGTAGATACTATTTATGACTAATAGATACGATTACAAATACTTTTGTAATTTTTATAATAGATATAAATACAATTACAAATGTATCTACGATACTGATTTTTTGCCTTAATAGATACTGTATCGGCGATACTGCCCAGCTCTGCTTATATATATATATATAATATATCAGATTTAGGTTTGCACCAGGGTTTTTTGTAGAAGCTAAAGCTTATCGAGACAATTACCCTTAATCTTAAAGCAAGTTCAAAAAAAAACTAAATAAATAAAATATTATAAAATATTAGATGACTTCCTGTTTACATAGATACAATACAATGAATAAAATAGAAAAATAATATAAATTGTTTGAACTTGCCATAAAATTATGTAATCATCATTTAATTATTTATAAATAAATAACTAAAATAAATAATAAGTACTATAAAATAATACACTAAACAAAAATATAGATGTATTAGTATAAAAGAAGAAAAAAAAATGAAGTAAAATGAAGTAAAACTGAATAAAACTGAATAAAACATAACAAAAAGAATATCTAGAAAGGTGGTAAGAAATGTATGTAACATTTTTTTTTTTTTTTTTTTTTTTTTTTTTTTTTTTTTTTCAGTAAATAAGTTTTAGGAATTTTTTTGTAATACTTTATAATAATGTAAAGAATGTAAAATATTTGTTCATACTGAAATGTTAGTTTAATTACTAATTTTTATATAAGTGCCAATAAAGAGAAATAAAACAAAGAAGTATAATCAAGTATACAAGAAAAAAGATTCAATACAAAATGTTTATGTAATTAAAAATAAAGTCAAATAATATTATTAGTCAGAGGGAAATAAAAAATACTAAAGAAAATACTAAAGAAAAAAGAAATACCTAACAGTTTTTTTTAATTTTATTATTTTTATATAAACGTCAATTAAAAAGAAAGAAAACATGAAAGTAAATTCAAATATAAAATGCAAAAATTCAGTAAAATAATATTATTAATGTCGGGGAAATAAAATATTGTAAAGTAAAACACTCAAAAGTATTAATTTTTTTTTAATTTTTACATAAACGTCAATAAATTAAAATAAGAATAAAATGTGGATCTTAGTATATAATACAATATTAGATAAAAGACATGATAAAAGATATAAAATTAGAAAAATGAGATTTAGATTATAAGTATACAGAGTAAGAAGATAACAAATGTGTATACATACGTTTCCTGAATAATTTATAATTTGAAATATTTTTTAAAATATTATCAAGCTTATTCCAGGTAATTGGTCCAATGTATATTAATGTTCTTCTGCATAGTTCTTTTTTGAAATTAATAATTGAGAAATTATTTATGCTCCTAGTGTTGTGAGATGATGAAGTTACAGAAAAAAATGCATTTGTTATAACAGGATGAAGATCATTGAACATTTTAAACATAAATTCACATGTACTTATATATGTAATTTCATTTATTTTTAATAAAGAATTATCAATAAATAGTCCATTAGTATGATGTAAAAAATGTTTTTTACATATAATTCTTATCATTCGCTTTTGAAGAATATATATGCATGATACATTAGATTTATATGTATTTCCCCAAAATATGTTACAATACTTTATATGAGGCAAGAATATGGAATTATATATATGAAGTAATGCTTTTTTATTTATAAATTTGGAAATAATGTTGGTAATCCATATGATTTTTTTTAGTTTTGATTTTAAAAACAAGATATGTTGTTTCCAGTTTAATATATCGTCTATAATTACGCCTAAAAATTTATAAAATGTAACTCTTTCAATATTTCTGTTATTTAAATTTATATTTATAATAGTTCTTGAATTAATAGACATAAAGCAAGTTTTATTTAAATTTAATGATAACCTATTATATATTAACCATTTATTAATATTTTTTAATTCAGTTTGACAAATATAATTAAGTAATTCGGCTGATGTATTTTCAAAATATAAAGTAGTATCATCTGCGAACATGGTAAACTTACATAAAGAAGATGATTTTGTAATATCATTAATATAAATTAAAAATAAAATTGGTCCTAGGATGGTGCCTTGGGGTACACCCGTTATGACTTTTAGTTTATCTGAAATTACATCATTAATATACACTGTTGATATCTATTTGTTAAATAGCTCATTATCCAGTTAAGTGCAATGCCTCGTACTCCAATATTTTTTAATTTAAAAAGTAATATTCTGTGATTAACTGTGTCAAATGCTTTTTTTAAATCAATAAAGATTATTGCGCCAACATTGTTATTATTAAAACAGGTACTGATTTGTGACTGGAGGTTAAATATTGCATGTGATGTACTGTATCCTTTCCTAAAACCAAATTGAGAAGGAGATAATATATTAAAAGATGATAAAAAACTATAAAAGCGAGAATAAAATATTTTTTCTAAAATCTTTGCGAATTGACAGGTGAGAGAAATTGGACGATAGTTATTAAAAAATGTATCATCACCAGTTTTGTGTAAAGGGATAATATTTGATAATTTTAAGAAATCCGGTACAACGCCTGATTCAAAAGATAAATTTACAAGAAAAACAAATGGATAAACCAATACAGGAAAAATACATTTAAGTAACTGCATGGATATGCCATAATGATCTCTTGATTTTTTTGGTTTGAATTCATTTAATACTTTAATAATTTCCTCTGAACTTACTGGTGTTAAAAAAAAACTATGTATATTAGGTTCAGGTAAAAAGAATTTAAAGTCATCATCATTACAATTATTTATATTATTATCTAAATTAGAACCAATGTCTCTAAAAAAAGAATTAAATTCATTAGCAATTTGTTTAGAATCAACAATATTCACATTATTTACATTAAAATTGTCAGGTAGTTGTTTGAATTTTTTTTTAACATTAAGTAAATTATTTAGTACATTCCATGTATTTTTTGTATCAGAGCAATTTTTTAACAGATTTGAATAATACTTTTTCTTAGCTTCTCGAACTAAAGATGTTGTATTATTTTTAAAAATTTTGTAAATAAATAAGTCATTTTCAGATTTAGATATTTTATATTTTTTATATAATATCTGTTTTTTTCTACAAGCCTTTTTAAGATCTATATGACATGTTTGCGTACTTTCTATAAATAGTATATACAATTATAAATATAATATGTATCTAGTTTAAATTATGTAGGGGAGGAACAGGGGTAGCGGCCGATGCAGGAGTATACTCGTGTATCGGCCGCTACCCCTGTTCCTCCCCTACACTATAGTGGCCGTTTTAATTAACGCTGAAATGGTGCTAGATATGATAAAAAGTTCTATATACAATATTTAGATAATCAAAATGTCTATAATATAGAGTAATTTTTTTAAATTAATAATTAATTAATTACTCTAATTTATTACATAATAATTTTTTGTAAAATTTTAACAAAAACATGATTTGGAAAAGCACTTTTATACAATGAATATTAATTAAATATTTATTTGTTGTTGCATATTTATAAAATATAATTGCTTATCTATCATAATATGTATTTATGAATTCATATACATGTAATGGTAGTCATTTATGATACATATACTAGAGCATATGTAATCAATAGTAGTGTCCGAAAAAATTCGACAGTAGTGGCCGCCTTATATCCAATGAAAATTGAGTAATATAGAACTCATTTACATATTCAAATTCCATAATTATTTTTTTTTAAAACAATTTTTATGAAATTCTCTATAAAATTGGGTATGCACCACTTAATATTAATAATATGATACATTATATATATCTGAATATTTGTAATCTATCAATGAAACATATATGTTACATACATATATATATATATATATATATATATATATCTGAATATTTGTAATATAAAATGAAACATATATGTTACATATATATTATATATTATATTATATATTATATATAGTTTAATTATTTTCGTTATATTATGTTTTGATCAACAAACACATTTGATTATCAATTTAATATTAATTATAAATTTCATTATAAAATATAAATAATAATTAACAACCTAAATCAATAATAAAAATGAAAAATATGTTATTTATTATAATATGTGTTATGATATTGTATATTTAATATAATATTAATATTAATATAATATTAATATAGGTAATATATCCTAATTAAGGTGCGTATTCATCACAAATATAATTAATAATCTTAAAAAATTTAAATACAAATTAAATAATTTAAAATATTTAAATCGAATACATTACTAGACACCTATTGCATTTTCTGGTACTAGCGGCCACTACTCCTGTATACATAGAGCTAGAGAGACATTTTCTCTCTAGCTCTGTGCCTGTATACATTATGTTAAGCAATCGTTAATATTATTCAATAATATACTTTATATATAAAAGTGAAATCACAGTATTCTAGAACTATATGATTTCTAGCTAATTCAAAAAAATAAGATATTCAAATTCAGTATTTATCGATATATTAGAAGTATTCTAAGGCATATACATTTTCGGCCGCTACTCCTGTTCCTCCCCTATGAATTACTTCTAGATATATCAATACCTCCTATAACCGAGATTAAAGGAGGTATTGGATATCTCATAAAGAATTAAGTTTTTATTGATATCTATGTTTATATTTTAAAGTAGTCCACACAATTTTTGTTATATCTAGAACCCGATACCCTGTTTTAATATATATATGTTCGTAAAATCTTTGATATATTTTGTTTATTTTGAATATTTTGAATATAAATTTTATTTTATTTAAAATTAAATTTATATAATTTTGTATTAATCTGCATTTAATAATAAGATTATAACTTAATTAAAATGTCGTTAGTTGGTATGATGATATTTAAAATACGTTTATATTGTTAAATAATTAATTCATTATTTTCAATTATATAATAATTATATAATCGGTTCGCGATTGATGCGCGATGTGAACGCCCGCAAACTTATTTATTCGAATTAGTAATTTTACAATAGCGAATGATTGGCCATTATAATTAAAGTATGTATATTTATAGACTATCATACATCATGTATGATACATGCAACGGCTTATCATTAACATATAATATATAATATTTGATATATACAAAGATTTTCCGAAGGAATTGCTTCGCAAAATCTTTGATATATAATATATATAATATTATATATAATATATAATATATATAATTATTATAATTATTATAATAATATATATATATATATATATATATATATATATATATATTTATGTGTGTGTTTTATATGCTCACTCGGGATGTAACGCATCTAAAAACCTAGCAATATCAAAACTAAACTCAACTAAACCAAACTAAACAAGTGAAAATAACTAAAACAAAAATATTAATGTTTGTACAAACAAAAATACGCTATTGTAAAATCCCTAATTCGAATAAACAATATTGTGAGCGTTCAAATCGCGCATCAATCGCGAAGCTTTTGACCAGGTCATTGAGTAACTCAAGAATCTATATTCAATATATTATATTTTCAATATAATTTATATAACCATTATAATAATAGATACATTCCATCTTGGCCACCGAGTTCAAGTTGAGCGTGACTATATATATATATATATATATATATATATATATATATATATATATATATTATATATATATATGTTTTTATAGCATATATGCTTCTATAGGAACACTTGGGATGTAATGCAACTAAAAAAACCTGCAAATATTAAAACTAAACCCAACCAAACCAAACCATTTAAAATAATTATTTTAACTAACACCCAAAATATTAATAAGTACGCCCAACTTGAACTTTGAAATATATCGGCGGCCGAGATGAGCATTCAGGAATTTAATTATTGTAATTTTTATAATTATTATATCCTATAAATGTATAAAATGTATCGTTAATTTGTATTTCTAAATTTAAGAGTTATTTTTTAAATTATGTATAAATATGAAATATTTTCTTATAACTTAATATTCTTACAACTTTAACTATCGGTAAAATATATTTAATATGATATTTTATATTATAATTTAATATCATATTACAACATTATATTTTACCATACATTATATTTTTATAGTGAATTTCGAAGAAGACCCCCGATTATTATTATTAGAATTTCAAAGTTCAATGTGGGCGGTACTTATTTGTCAGTCAAATATATCTATTACGCACTACTGTATAATTTAAAATATTCTGACAGGTATGATATATTCCATATGATATGCGTACTGCATTAAATTAGGTATAACATATTTGTTATTTATACAATATTTAATATATATTTATATATTTGTTGCTTGATATTTTGGGGTTGTTTGATTTCTTAATTTGGTTTTATTTTCTTGTTTTTTTTTAGCTGATTATAACCCGAAGTGAGCCTATAACATATTGTGTGACTATAAAATATAGTATAATGCATTACTCGA
Organism: Osedax fenrisi; assembly: GCA_964019155.1. Classification (NCBI taxonomy): domain Eukaryota; kingdom Metazoa; phylum Annelida; class Polychaeta; order Sabellida; family Siboglinidae; genus Osedax; species Osedax fenrisi. The sequence goes on from OZ025239.1 coordinate 4,100,407, forward strand.
TCAAATTATTTTAAATTATTCAGTAATACGTAAGTAATGTATTTGGGTGACATATATAAGTACCGCCCACTTTGAACTGTGAACTTCTTATAATAATAATCGGTAGCCTTCTTTAGGATAATTCTTTTTTATAATAGTTTTTAACGTTTAAACAATTTCATTAATATATAATAATTAATATTATAATACTAAAATTACATATTTTAAATGTTTAGGTCTGAATCGAATATAACCCTGTTTGTTTTTATTATGATTTATGAGGTCACATTTAAATTACTCATTTCAGTAGTTGATACACTAGTACACGATAAACTAATAATATGAATAATGATAATTTAGGGTTACAACGAACTAACGGCAATTTTATTACAGTATGTATATATAAATATTAAATGACTATTATTTTGATATTAACTAATGCTGATCGTATATTATGTATATATTTCATTATGTTATAGGTCCTACTATTATAAGTCCTACTATTATATTATTAACCATATTTTATATTACATGATATTATTAAAATAATCATATAACATATATAAATGAATAATATTCGTCCATATTTATATTTATTTCAATAGTTATTAATATTATATTAAATATGTTTTAATATATATATATATATTTGTATAAATAAAATAATATAATATATTATTGATAATTGATAATTAAATTACACTATCATAGTAGTAACTAAATAATACATTTTCAGAATTAAAATTATTTTTTTTCTATTATAAAATTGGCCTTAGTCTGTATACAGCTAATTTAATATTTATTATAAGATATATATAAATATCTGTCATTATAATTTTATATTATATAGCGATAAATGTAAAATATTTAAATTAAACTTTAGCAATCGCAATCTAAACAAACAAGGTCTATTCGATATTGTCCAGTATTTACATCGTCATGATTTAGATAACATATTAATTCATTATAATAATAGTAATAATTTAAATGATATCACTCAGTAATTATAAATAATCTTTAATATCGCGTCTATAGAATAGGATTTCTGCATTTAACTATTATAAAGCTGAACACATACCAAAAAGGGGCCCACTTTTAATAGTCGATTTCGGAGAACAGTAAAATCGACCAGTTTCATATGAACGGTTATAAATATATACATATATAGGGTATTGAAATACAGACAAATTTGAATATGTTTTATTTGGCAATATGGCATGATATTACTTTATATAATATTCTAATAACGATTATATGATCATTGTTATATAAATAGATATAAGTATATGTTATTTTATATATGTTTTCACATATCGCATATAGGCACTACCATGTATATATATATATATATATATATATAATATGTTTAAATCTTATACAATTCTATTATTGATTTAATAACTGGGAACTTTTTATCATTATAAAGAACATCCCACCAGTTTAAATAAATATTTCACAATCCGATTATAATCCGATTGAACTATAAAAACTGTGGAAATTATGAGATTAACATTAGATTAATCGGTTGTTTCATTTGTACATTCATCCGGTAAAGGTGCTTTCACACCAACAAAAACAACCAGTAATTAATTCGGTTTAAAATATTTACCTAATACCGGCACATCCAATATTTAATAGGTAATTTATATATAAATGCACTCATAAGATGGTGCATCGTCTTGTCAGATATCAATATAGCTTTTCACAATAAACTGCCCAATTTTTATATTCAATGATATCATGCAGTTTAAGCTAACATAATGGTGAATGAAGCCTCATTCATTAACTGATTGCCCTCATACACCACCAGCTATTGCCCACCGGTCAATACTAAAGAGACTAGCCCCACCTGCCCCCACTAAAGAGTCTAGCCCCACCTGCCCCCACTAAAGAGTCTAGCCCCACCTGCCCCCACTAAAGAGGTTAGCCCCACCTACCCCCACTAAAGAGGTTAGCCCCACCTACCCCCACTAAAGAGACTAGCCCCACCTACCCCCACTAAAGAGTCTAGCCCCACCTGCCCCCACTAAAGAGTCTAGCCCCACCTGCCCCCACTAAAGAGGTTAGCCCCACCTACCCCCACTAAAGAGGTTAGCCCCACCTACCCCCACTAAAGAGACTAGCCCCACCTACCCCCACTAAAGAGTCTAGCCCCACCTGCCCCCACTAAAGAGACTAGCCCCACCTGTCCCCACTAAAGAGGTTATCCCCACCTACCCACACTAAAAAAGTTAGCCCCGGTTACCAGTGCCTCCTTGACAACATCCCTACATATGAACATACAACACCACACAAACGTATGATGTGATACCATATAATCAACCCATACCTTGTCAATTAATACCTACATTCTAACTCTAGTACACACATCTATGTATCATATTGTAGTTATATATATAGAGAGATTATGAATTGTAAATAATAAATCCGTTTATAGGTGCCGAGATGCGTGGAGAAGGTGTCACGATGTCCTTGCTGAGGACATCACCCCCCCCCCCCCCGATGCTGTATAGAGCTACACCAGCAGTGGTACCGCGATGTCCCGGTATTGAGAAGCCCGCATAATTCATTATGATCTCCGCGTTCATCACCCAACACTGTAGACCGGTTATTATGACTGTTGCAGGTTTCAGATGTAACTGTATCGACTTATGGTGGTGTAGATTTCTCTCTTGTGCAGTCATTCAATAACAGTTATTGTTATTGTTATTGTTAATATAATATATCTATAATCTAACATGATACTTATATACCTCTATTATATACAAAATAATCTCAATTTCAAAATTAAACTAAAAATTAAATCATTATTATATTTATGAATTTGAGTATTTAATAGTATATTTAATACAAATATTAAGAGACTGGATTTCAATATAAATAAAATAAAATCATAGATCGCTATTATATATATTTTATTACGTGTATATTTTAATATATTTAAATATAAAATATATTATTTTACCTTTGAATTGTGACTTATGAACTTAATTTGCATATTCTATTCCTACTGTTGAAATCATGTCACATTCTGACAAGTGAGAGATTTTAAACGGCAATAATTCTTATACAGGGTATGTCAGATATTATATTCTGAGTATTAACATTCTTGTACACTGCGAACATATAATTATATATATGTAGAGTATGTGAAAATAGTCAATTTGTGCAGCAAACTTTTGTCCTCATGTAAACACCACCTAATCAGTGTTTCATGAAATAATGTTCGCACGATTATTAACTTACTTCATAGTAGTGCAATCTCTTCAAGACTACCTATAAATACGTGCATTGCCTATTATAATAGTTAGCTGAACAGTTTGTAACGTTATCAATAGTATCTAAGCGCACATTTTCCTTCTAGTTATTAAAGAGAGATTTTTGATTTTAAAATTGTAAAGCATTTTTGTTAATGACTTTATCTACAAATAATGGTTATAATAGTATATAACATTATGTAATACATATCCGTATTATATACATGCTTTATAATATATTATAATTTATTTCAAATGTTGATATTCTATTCAATTATTATATATAATATATAGAATAGAATAGTTATTCATTGAGTGAAGTAGATTTTCTTTTATTTAATATATTTTAAAATTATATACAATAATATATACATATTTATATTTGTATTTTTCAGAGCTCCGTTTCGTGGAGGATACCCAGGCTGGCACACATCTGCAGAGAAACACTGCATCATCACCATAGCAACCCGGAGATAAACAAAGGGTAACCACGCGATATCACATGACCTAGCGAGTATTACATAATAGTGCACGGGTGTTTACTGCGATCTGGTCTCTAGCTTTATCAGCGTTAGGGTACCTTCTGAATGTAGACATAATGCAACACTATTATGTAACACGATGTAATCCACCTATACCTGGTCTACTGGTGGTGGGGATTAGATTCTAACTCTAGTACACCAGTATATTATTAAGAATAATTATTTCCCAGTTATACATTTAATACTTTAGAATATGATTTATATTCATATTTAAATCTAGTATTAATCTATAAATATTGAATAATTATTACTAAAGTATAGTATGGTATTTGCTTTGTATTTATATAGTGATCATAGATTGTTGAAATGAACATATTTATAGAAAGTGAATGTATTATTACATTGTGAATATATTTATAGATTGTGAATCTATGTATAGATAATCACTCTTCTGTGTGTATTATCCACTCTTCTGTGTGTATTAATCACTCTTTTGTGTGTTTCAGTACAAGCTATGTGCAGTTACAAGGAGAACAACATCACTCTGAAGCCCCTCCCACTCATGTCCTCCTGGCACCAATAGGATATAGTAAAGGTAGGCCTCTTGTAGACCTCTAATAGTGTTATAATGTAGACCTCTAATAGTTCTGTAATCAGGGATGGGTTCAATATATTTATCAAATACAAATAATTTTGTTTAAATAATCATAAACAAATACAAATATAAATATTTATATTATTATTTTATTCAAATAGAAATAAAAAATACTTTATCAAATACAAATACAAATATAAATACAAAATAAGAACATATAGGAATATAGGTAATATATCTAGGATGAAATAGTTTGGAATGAATGAATAAGGGTTGAATAGTGAAGTAACCTGGCAAGACCTTAAGTTATAGTTTAATAATTTACTTACAATAGTAACATTATTAATAAATATTTATAGGTAGATATAATATTATAATTTATCAATTTATTGACTTTAATAAATATTTGTAATTGATTAAATCAGTAAATATGCATATAATACATGTATATTTTATTGTATATGTGATGAATAGCGAAGTAACCTGGAATATGCGTAAAGTAATTTGTAATGATCATAAGTATTATATTTATTTATTTTTGATAAATTCAAAATTTAAACTTGTAGTTCTATAAAATAATGTTTCTTTAAAAATACAGATACACATGTCATCTAAATAAGAAATATCAATAAATCTCACGATAATATACTCAGATTTAATGACTTACTTTCATATTATAATATGTCATTTAAAATATAATTAACATAATTAGATCTTTATTATGAAAACTAATTGAATAGCATATGATATATAATCATACTCATGCAATTAATATTAACTATATAATCAACTTTTTTTTTACCTTTTACCTATCCCATAGCATTTGGATGCCGTAGGGGCGCAGTTGACTTCAAAATAATACGTTTCCATCGGTCTCTATCCCGGGTCGCTCGCATCGCTTCTTCTATTCCAAGACTAGTCCATTCAACGATATTATCTTGCCATTGTGTCCTTGGCCGTCCTCTTCTTCTTTTACCTTCAATGGATCCTTGCAAAATAGTATTAGACATAGAGTTTGATCGTGATACATGACCAAACCACCTCAACTTCTTTGCAATGACCATCGCCAGCAATTCCGAGTGTTTGCCAATCTTAAACAACTCGACTCCGTACCTCAATATTGGTTATCTTGTCTCGGTATGATATGTTCATTAGCCTTCTTAAACATCTCATTTCCAATGCTCTAATACGTCCTTGTAACTCCTTTGTTAGTGTCCACGTTTCGCACGCATATAGGAATATTGAGTTTACTAGTGATTGCATAAGTCGAATTTTTAGTTTCAGTTGAAGTGATTTGTCGTACCATATAACATTTAGTTTTGATAATGCAGTTATTGTCTGACCTGTTCTAGCTATTATTTCAGATTTGGAACCTTTATCGTCTATAATTGCACCTAAGTATTTAAATTTTTCAACTATTTTGAGTGTATCGTTGTTTATCTTTATTTCGGATGTGAAATTACCTTCAGAATTAGTCATAATTTGAGTTTTCGTAGCATTAATCTCCATTCCATATTTACGCGATGTACTGTCAATATTTTTTATTAGATTGGATAGCTCGGATTCACTAGCTGCTAGTCCGTCTATGTCATCCGCAAATCTTAGATTTGTAATTATTTTACCTCCGATATTTACTTTACCTATATGATTTTCTAATGCATCATTCATTATTTGTTCCAACATGATGTTGAAGAGTGTGGGTGACAGTAAGCAACCTTGTCTCACTCCAGTTGTTGTGTAGAACCATTCACCAATTTTTCCGTCAGAGTAAACAGCACTTTCAGCTTTACTATATAGACTTTGTATAGCTTCTATTAATTTTAAGTTGATATTAAATCTTTTCATAGATGACCACAATGCTTCATGCCAGACTCTATTAAATGCTTTTTTGAAGTCTATAAATACATGAAATAGCGGTTTGTTATGTTGGGCATATTTTTCCGATATGATTCTAAGGTTGAAGATTTGTTCACTTGTACTTCGGCCTTTTTGAAAACCAGCTTGTTCTTCGGAAATAAATTCTTCAGTAATGTGCTGTAGCCTGTGTAGAATTATCTTTAGCATAATTTTACTCGCGTGTGATATAAGGCTTATTGTCCTGTAGTTTTCACATTTCTGTTTACTTCCTTTCTTATGTAGACTTATTATCAGTGACTTTGTCCATTCAGATGGCCATATTCCGGTTTCCCATATTTTATTACAGATATCCGTAAGCAACTTTTTTAGTATGTCACCGCCTGATTTAAGAAGTTCAGCGGGTATGTTGTCAACACCAGGTGATTTACCGATCTTTAGTGCACGTATAGCAGCTTCCACTTCACTTTCCAGAATAGGGAAGCTATCTTGGTCTGTAGGTTCGTTCACGGCGAGCACTGCATCATCTCCTTCAGCGTTATGTGAATACAGTTCTGAACAGTATTCTGTCCATCTTTTCCTAACATCCATTTTATCAGTGATACATTTTCCATGTTTATCTTGTATATTTACAGCGGCATTATCCTTCGGTTTAGTTAGGTCTTTGACAATTTGGTAGGCTCTCTTGGTGTTATTCCTGGTTAAACAGTCACCAATGTCTATACATTTCTGGTTAATCAAATTTTCCTTAGCTTTCTTCATCTCTCTTTTTATTTGTGTGTTAACCTGCTTGTAACTACTTCCTGATAGGAATTTTGTCTTTTTCAGTTCTCTTCTTAAGTCACACATATCCATCAGTTCTTCAGTGATCCAGTTTTTCTTTTTCTCTCTATGTTTACCTAGAATTTCAGTGGCTGTATCTATCAATGTTTTATTCATTTTTTGTAATATCTCTTCGTTGTTGAATATTTTTGTTAAATGTTGTGCTGATAACTTTTCATCAATTCTATGTTTAAACAGTTTTTCAATATCTGGGTTTTTAAGTTTCTCAAGATTAAATTTATTTCGAGTGAATTTTTCTTTCTTTGGATTTTTCAGGCGAAGACAAAATGTCATCATAACCATATCGTGATCACTACCTATGTCTGATCCAGGGAATGATTGAGTCTTGTTTATATTCACGCTTGTAGTAAAACGTTTACTGACTAGGATATAATCAATTTGATTATGATATAATCCACCAGGACTATGCCAGGTTTGTATTCTTGATTTTTTGTGGGGACCAAATGTATTTGCTACTATGAGATCATTTGTTTTTGCAAATTCCAGGAGTCGATAACCTCTCTCGTTTGTTGTTGAATTGCAAAATTTCCCGGAGGTTCTTCCCCAGTCTGTTATTGCATCCTTACCAATTTTTGCATTCCAGTCACCTTGAATCACCAGTATATCTTTCTTTGAAATTTTTGAGATGGAGTCTTGTAACTCGTTGTAGAATAATTCAGTTTCTTCATCTGTATGATCGGTTGTCGGGGCATATACTTGGATTATTGATATGTTAAACGGGGTTGCCTGTAATCTTATAGTCGCTAACATTTCATTTATTGGATTGAAGCACATGACCATTCGTGTTATCTCACTGTGTATCACAAAACCCACACCATTAATATGTTTCTTATCGTTTCCAATATAGTACAATTTGTGGCCTTCTCTTGTCTGAATTTCGTTCACTCCACGTTTACGTACCTCACTCAATCCTAACACATTCCACCTGTATCTGTCCAATTCATGAGTAAGTTCTTCAAGTTTACCATCTTCTCGCAGAGTTCGTACATTCCATGTACCTATGTATGTTTCGTTTCTTCTTGTCTTAATCTTATATTCTTCAGTAGCTAACTTTTCGTTATTATCCTGATGAGCGATAAATGACGCGGACCTTTTTAACCCGGGCGACGTCCGAGCCGGTATGTTCTTTGTAATTGTATTTGAAATCATATTTGCGTATCTTGGGCAGATAAGATTAGCGGAGCCCATCCCTCTCTGAAATCCCCCATAATCAACTATTAATGTTATATTTTAAGAATATTAAACCCTTACAATATTTAAGTATAAGGCATGATTATAGTATATATTAATATATCTCTGATATTATGTGTTAAGAAAAAACAATATATATATATATATTTATTACATCAAATATACCATAATAACATATATCAAACTATACATGTTTATTAATAATATTATTAATATAAATAATGATAATTAACTATTACTAAAAATTATCCAATATTACTGAACAATTCGTCACAAATAACTTTATAATCATCGTCTATATAAAATAAAATATATATTATATTCACATTTACCGATCTAATCAATTAATAGTTGTTAATATTATTATATTGACACCTACTAATAGTATATCTTTCTATACATTTATTAATACTATTATTACCTAAAATAATATTATTTATCAATACTTTAAAGTTATCTCAAATTACTTCACAAGTCATCATAAATTACTTCACAAGTCATCTCATATTACTTCACTATCTGTCTAGAAAACCTCATCCAATATTACTTGTAACCCAAATACTTTATTATATTTTCACTATCTTTTTATATATTCTTTATATTATAAATTATTATTATTCTTATGACACCTGAAATATTTCACATATAACATTTTAATTTAAATAAATTATTATTTTTTTACATTCATAAATTTACTAACTTGTTTAAAATTATTTATAATATATTTTTCCATTTAATAATTATATATAGTTTGATATCATATTTGACCAAATACAGAAATCAAATATAAATACAAATACATCTCGAGTAATCATTAAAATATAAATACCCGTACAAATAAGTATTTGACCCACCCCTGGTTGTAATGTACACGTTATAGTGTTGTAATGTATTCGCATTACTTCGGGTTTGTAAGAAAATATATTACATTACAAACTAGTATATATATACATATCAATATAATAGACATAAAACTAACTATTTTGTAATATTTTATTAGATATAAGTTATAACAAATACAAATATAATGTTAGTTATAAAATATAATATAAAATATAATAAAAACGTATGATCAAATTGTGTACCCACCATAAGTACATGATATTGGACAATATGTATGTCTATACCAGTTAGCATTAGTTAGTCATATTGATTCATAACCTATTACAATATAACTAATGTATTTAGAATATGATATGGTAGTCATATCTTTGTCATTGTACAATTGTCATTATGGGAAAATATATAGAGAAAAGGGCTATTTTATATTAGCTATAAACGTTTTTATTTTAGATTATATTTTATCATTTTTGTTATATATATAAATAATACTTAGTTACATTATTTTAACTATAGATTATATTGTAGTGTATATATTTCTATACAATTTTCATATATATATATATATATATATATATATATATATATATATTTTTTAAAGTATTTTTAAGTAAAACTTGCTACATGTTTAATTTATAATATGTATGTACATAACTTTATAATTACAAATTGCAATTATTTATGTTAAATTAAGAATTCTACTATATTTTAAATCTGGAGTAATAATATGCATTATTAAAATATATATATATATATATATATACAGTTACATGAATGAATGGCTACAAATAATATAACATATGTTATATGTGTTTTACTATTGCTATCGTTATACTTTTATCATTTATTTTCTTATTGGTGTTTTAAATATATTATTTTATTAGTTATATTATTCATAGAAATTTGATTTAATGACCATTTAAAAGATTATTTTTCATATATTGTATATTTACAAACAAATGTACTTGTAAAAACAAAGTCCCCTTAATGATTATAATGACCAAATGTAAAAGTATAACTAATGTGTAATAGACAAGATCTGGTATGTATGGGGGGGGTACTATTCAACATGTATCGCTGTGTTTTACTATATGTGGTATATAGCAATCGTATCATATAGGCATATAAGTTATATACTTCTTGCGTTTATATAGAACTTTAATAGGTAAGAAGTAGGCTAATAATTATGTCATGATCGCTTACATATTGTATAGGAATAGCGGTTAATCGTAAATATGGGAAAATTGTTACTTTTCAAAAGGGTGGCAAATAAAAATGGAGTATATTCGAACATTAATATGTAAAAGATAGTCTAGAAATTGATAATTTACTATTATAAGGCGAGTTTAGAGGACATTAATAGAGGTTGGTTAAGCGAGGGTACTGTATATGTATTATTGAATGTATATATATATATACATACATCTATATATATACACATAATTAGATAGATTGTATTTATTTATCAAACACTTAAGTAATAGATACATTTAACATTTTAAGAAGTATTTTTAGCGATGTCATTTAAATAATAATAACAATAGTAATAGTAATAATAGTGATAGCAATAATAATAATGATAGTACTACCTAGCTAGCTACCAGCTTTACCACTTCATCTCTCATAAAGCAGATAGCAGACGGATCAACAACGAGATAGCTGTGCAGTTCCCGGAGAGAAGCGTCACAGTGATAAAGATACATCGCGCATCTCGTAAATACAAAGAGCTGGTTCGTACCCTGCGAGCTAGCGATGATTTCCAACTACATACTACACGACTTACTTTACAAACACAACTTACGAATATTATTATAATTACTGATACTGTCACAATTTGAATGCCGACAAAATTGTTATAATTATTCTAATTAGTGATTTTATGATAATGTAACTCTATATAAATATATAATATATTATATATAGATATCTCAATCACGAAAATATGTGTCGTAAATATTGTTTAAATTAAAACAACGTGTAATATTTGTATAAATTTAGTATTAATACTAATATTAAAAATTAGTATGGATATACAAGTATGATATACGATTAATCTTATATTATATTATATTAAATATATAATAACATACTATAATAACATACTATGTATGCCATTCATATATTTATACAATCATTATTTCAAATTTTTAAAATAGCGAAGCTTTTGACATATAATCCATCATATGTATAGATAATGTATAATGGTAATTGTTATATAACTTATATATAACTTAATTTATATATTACTTATTAATTACATTATTTTTAACTTTAATATTTGGAAATTGTTTCCAAAAAGTTTGAGCGCAATGTGTTTGGTACTTTGTTATTAAATCATGCCTTCAAAAGTTCCCATGTCAATGCATGTGTATATGAAACATTATAATTACTAATTAGTCTATAAATATAAACTGAATACATTCATATATATTATGTAATTGAGTATAATATATACTGTATGTAGCATACACTATTCTAATGTGATATATCATAGAAAAAATATATATATGTAAACAAGTATTTCTAATTTTTATATTGTTTACATTAATGTTCAAATAATGATCGCAATGATAATTTCTATATATCTATAAGTAATATAATATTAATAATACAATGTTAGACATCAATATTAGCAAAGTTAAGTGTATACTCTTTATTTATAAATATTTACCCATGCTCAAAACCTGTCTTAAATAACTAGAAACAGTTTCAGACAAGCTTATCCACTTTTTAAAATCTATATAATTTCATATTAGGAACGATACCTTCCTCATGGATGGATAGAAGAAATGCCATAACATCAAGGGATTACTGTCATGTCAAGCTGCTAAAGAGGTCGCCTGTCATATAAATATGTGCTGTGAGTTTCTAAAGAGGTCAGCTTTCGTGTCGAGATCGTGCATGCTATCAGCCTTAAACCGACCACCAACGAAATCATACCTATAAGCAAATGAGTTTTCTGGATACCTATGTTACATCATTGTTTTGTGTAAATTGTAAAACCTTCTTCTAGATTATACTCTTCCGTCTATAAATATCTTATTATCATATATATATATATATATATATATATATATATATATATTTATTTCCATATCATATTATAATTGTGTATGTAATACAATCTTATATTCTAAATTTAAATTGATAGTGTTTTTTGTTGTTCAATTAATTATAATACATATTTTATAATAGTAAAATAGTTTATTTCAGAAAAAAAGAATACAAATTATAATATTTACAACTAATTAAATTAAATAATATAAATAATTCCATTGAACATACCATATTAAAGTATATAAACCATATAAAATAATTATTATATAGATAAATGTAAATATTATTCCACTAATTTTAGTAATTTATTTTTTTATGAAATGATACAATTTTATAATAGGTATAAATTATTGAATATTTTATATAATATAATATTTTAAAGAGATTATCTTTAAGTAATATAATTTCTATATCTTATTGATTGTTTCATAAAAGTTTACTTATTCAATAGTATTAAGTATTTAAATAAACTATTAATAATTATAAAATATATATTGTAATTTTATTTATTTTTATTAAAAAAATACAACTTTATTGTAATATGAATTATATTTAAAAAATATTAGATATTCTTAAAGAGTATATTATTATCTTTAAAATAAACATAACTTGTAATGTTAAAAAATCAATATTTCATGTAGAAATTTGTATTTGAAAATGTATATTGATAAATATAAATCATATATAAAATTCACAAAAATGTTAAAATATTCAAATACTATATTGTAGATAACTTATTGAATAATTTATAAAATAAAATATCACTTATATATTATTATTAAGTAATATAATTACTATAACTTATTAAATATATGTATTATAAAAGTACACTTTTTAAATAAAATATTTACAAATTATTTATCGACCTTAATTTTTTTCAAATAAAAAAAAACATATTGATTGTTATATATATCATTGGTTATTGAATTATATTTAAAAATTATTAGATATTCTTAGAGTATTTTATTATCTTTAAAATATATATAACTTTTAATGTTTAGAAATCAATATTTTATATAGAAATGCGTATTTGAAAATTTATATCACAGCGCTTTAACAACAGGAATTCATATTTATGCAGCCCTTAATGTGTTAAGGTTAATATATGAATGATATTTCTTAGTACATTAAAAATAAATAGATATTTAATCATAATGTGTGCAAATTTATATCTAAATTTTTATTATTAATTTATGTAAACAATTTTAAGGTATATATAAAATGCAATAGTTGGATAACTCTTGAATCTATGAAGCAAGGAAGGTAACTTTCTTTCAGTGAAGGCACAATATATTTTGTTATCAGAGGTTTCATTATGTGTATTTATAGAGGTAAGCTTTATCTCTCTCTCTATGTAATATTACACTACATATTTTAGAATGAAATAATGATTACAAATAAGTTATAGATGTTAGTGTTTAATAATATAAATATATATATATATATATATATATTTAATTATGTTTGAATTATATAAATCCAATTAATATATAATTTAATATTTTAATTATAATTGTAGGTTATCTTTTCATATCATCAAAATAAGATATGTATATAAACAATCCTCCCCTCACCCCTGTATCTTATGTGTATATTATAGTTCCTTTTTATCTTAAAGTTATATTAGTTGATACACTATATCTCTCTTACTTTTATAGATTTATGTATCGAATGAAGAGCTAATATCTACGGTATATATCTACCTATAGACAAGTGGATTGAAAAAATATTTAAAATTCTATTAATAAAATACTAATTAGAATAAATGTATATTTTTCTTATCTTATTTTATATATATATATAGAACACAAATATTTTAAACTAATATTTGTAATAATCGGAAGATATATTTTTTCTGATTTAAATTTATTTATTAATTAATTTTTAATCTCTTAATTTATTATATATATATATTTAGAATTAGTAGTTGTAGTAGTATTAGTAGTAGTAATAGTAGTAGTGGTAGTGGTAGTAGTTGTAGTAGTAGTTGTAGTAGTAGTGGTAGTGGTAGTGGTAGTAGTTGTAGTAGTAGTTGTTGTAGTAGTAGTAGTAGTAGTAGTAGTATCAGTAGTAGTGGTAGTATTAGTAGTAGTAGTTGTAGTAGTCAATTATTAATAGTTATGAGACAGGATTGAAGGTGGATATTGGATTATTGGTGATAATTGACGTGAATTTCAATGTAATTTGCATAAATGTTGTACTTAACGGAAGGAAAGGATTATAACAGTTTGTTAAAGGAGAATAGGTAGATACTGAAGAGTATAAGGGAGAGGCATAATCCTCAAGGTACTCCAAAGAGGACTCTGCATTTGGCTGATAGTGATTTGTTAATTTTAGTGCTATAGGTTCTGTTAGTAATGTAGTTGGAAAACTATATTAGTACAATATTTTCAAGTTTAATTAATATTAGTTTATAGATAAGAAAGTCTAGGTTAATTATGTAAAATACTGAAGAGAGGTAGAGTAATAGTAATCTAGTTGGGGTGTCCTTATTTAGGAATTTCAGTAGGTCATCGAGTAGGGAGAGTATAGTCTTTTATGTACTGTGGAATTTTCTGAAGGCACTTTGCCGAGCGTCAAGTATATTGTTGGCAGTGAGGTAAGAGATTAGATATTTGTAAATTACTTTCTCAAGTGGTTTAGTCAGAAGAGTAAGTTGAGAGATGGTTCTGTGTTTAGAGAGGGTGTTATACGTTGGAGTGAATCAAGTTTGATTTTTTTGTAAAATGGCTGATAATGGAATGTTTTAGATCTGAGGGGATACTATCAGTTGTAAGGGATTCGTAAATGAAATGTTTGTATATTGGTTTATTGGTCGAGGCGAGATATTTCAAAGTTTGTAGGGGTAAGGGTTCTGGGTTTAAAAACATTTTAAGGGTACACTCAGATTATCAATTATTGGTAGGTATGGGATATGTAGTATGTGGTTTGAATTATATATAAACAGTATATTTTAACAAATAAATAATCAATAATATCGTTGTCATATTTATTAAATATGTCTACAATTATTGATGACACTTCTTAGGGTACAATGATCGCCTGTTATGTAATAGTGGTCAGATGTCACGTTACCATAACTAATGCTTGTACCGGTGTTTTCATCTTTGTTTATCTTTATTTCGCTTTGCCGAATATATAGCCTACATATTAATATGAATTACATAATAAGTATTAGATTATATAGTATTATGATATATATTTTATTTATAATAAATTTAATTATGTAATTTAATGACCACACATATTATTAATATATATATATATATATATATATATATATATATATATATATATATATATACAAATAAATTTATAATTATATAAATAAATATACATGTATAATAAATCATCCTCATATATATATAGGGGAGAGTACTCGAATACCGACACCCTAATAATAAATCACCATACATTTATTATATCTCAATTAAATATTTCTAAATTTTATTTATAGTAAAGTAGATATATACATATAATAGCTATATTAAAATAGAAATTTGGTTTGTTTAACCCTGAGATAACAGGGGTGTCGATATTATCTGCAGTTAGGAGTTAAAATGTATGCAAATCGATGTTGCTTAGATAAAGGTTTATAACCTTGTAACAAATTATGAAAAATACAAAATATTTTAGTCACGTTGTAAAATATAATTAGATCTATAAGATTTATTTTAAATATTTAAAATACCTACATTTTTAAATGATTGAGAATATATATTGTACTTCAAAAATTTCATAAATATAGTTGTTTGAGTAATAATGCAAAAAATCAGTTTTTTGTCTATAATTAACAAAATATAAATATTAAAAAAAAAATGATACTTATATGAATTATAATTATATTGATTTACATTTCATATATTAATTATTGTTGTGAGTGGAATTATATATTAGGAGATATCTAGGGTATCGATATTACGTGCATGTCGATATTAGAGCACTCTCCCCTATGTAGGTTATGTATAGTTAATAAATAGAGACAACCTTTCATATAGGCTAATCCACGCGAAAAACCATATCCTCTATTTGTATTACTTCGTTTGGATATAACTCTAGATCTTGTTCTAGATCTACAAATAGACCTAGACCTAGTCATAGTCCTAGACCTAGTTCTAGATCGACTCTTAGACTTAGATATAGATGTAACCTTTACATTAGGTATTGATTTACAGTTAGTATTGGATTATATATTTGAAAAGGTAATGGATATATATTTAGATCTATTTTTAACGTTCATACTAACAAAACATTTATTATTTACAACTTTCGGTTCACATTTAATTGTTACTTTTCCGATACATTTTTTGTTGATAGGTTTATTCTTCTGAGGTTTTGACGTCATAAGTCTGTATGATAATATATTATTATTTTAATATGTTTATCTATATATAAATATTTATAATATGATATGAATACATATCATTGTATATATATATATATATATATATTTTTTTATTTATTTTTATTTTTATTTGGTGGAGTCCTTTCATCCCATCCAGGAACTTAGATGAAGTTTTCACTTATAACCATATATGGCTCTAATGTCCCTTCGAAGCCGCTCTCATGTTAAGGCATCCATGGTTTTAACGAGAGCCGATCATTTATTTATACACAATTATATAAGATCACTTCTAAATAATATTTTAAGACCCATTTTATAAAATTAATTAATGGTCCGGACAAGGGTCGAACCCATGTCCTACTGCTTGTGTGTCTGACGCCTTAGCCACTGAGCCACACAGGCAGTTTAATAATAAATATATATATATATATATATTATGTATATAGGGGAGAGCGGGGCAGGTTGAGCCGGTTTTTATAAAAACACATGTATCTTATAATGTTATGAATGTATTTTAATAAAATAAAGTGCATAAGATATATATAGTTTATGATCAATTAAAAACATCCATAAAACAGTGTAATGATAGATAATTAATTATATAATTACATTTTAATTTTTTTTTAATTTGGCTCAACCTGCCCCGTCTACTGGGGCAGGTTGAGCCAGGTAGAAAAAATGCGAAATTAAATATATATTTAACAAATAAATATAGTTAAAGTTATATATTTATATTTATTAGTTATTTAACAAGTATATGAACCAAGATTAATATCAAAACCAATGAAACTTTTAAGGCAAGAGGTTATATTAGGAGAGAGGAGAAGATTCTCTATGTTTTAATCCAGCATATAAACCAATTATTTAATTATTTAAAATAATTACTCAATTATATATTTAATTAATTAGATTATTATTATTATTTAAATAAGTCATTAATTAATTAAATAAATTAATACATAAATGTGTTTAATGAAAAACGGGGCAGATTAACCCTATGGTCAACCTGCCCCGTTTTGCTATGGTCAACCTGCCCCATATCACTAGTATATATAAAAGTAATATAATTAATTTGTGAGTGATAATTTTTGAATTATTTATTTTATAATATATAGTATATTAAATATACTTTATTTATATACCATTAATACTGCTATGTTATTACTACATATATAATAATATCAAAGTTAAACTTACTGTCCCACTAACGAGATTTTCATAAAATATTAATAATTAAATAATATTTTAATTAGTTAAAATAAATAATTTTTGAGTTGTTATACTAATGCTAAATATAATTGTGTATACATGTATTAAAAATTGCATTAATATATTTATTAATAGCAGAAATAATTGAGATGGCTCAACCTGCCCCTATGGTCAACCTGCCCCGCTCTCCCCTATAGTTGATTTAAAAACTACTAAATTCATTGATATTTTAAAAAGAAGATAATGAAATAATTAAATATGGAATAAGTAATAATTAAAGTTAATAAAATACTATGTATGATACAAATTAGTCATTATTCTAATTGCTCCAATAAATACATCATCAGTAATAATATTTATTCATATAGGGGAAAGTCCCCGATTACCGACCCACTCCTAATACCGACCCCCTCTCGTATCTCAGTAACTATAAATTGTATCAAAAAATAATATGTACACGAACTGTTAGTCAATTAATGATAAATATGAATAAATATTTTGTTTAAAAAAATATTTAATCCTTCAATTGTTATTTGATAAAATGTAATATTCTGTTTTTACTTTTTAAATATTTGAATAATAACTTTTTTTAAATCATTGTAAATACTTTATTAATTAAAAGCTTAATATTGAGCATAATATTGTAGATCAATAAAATATTTATAAATGTTATAAAAATAATTTAATTTGAATAAATATTAACCAATATATCTTAATTATAGCAACCCATATGATTTTCCTATTACCGACCCCCTAAATTACCCTAATACCGACCCCCAGTGATTTATAATATCCAATCAAAATAGATCCGTATTTTACTTTAAAATATGTCGTAAGTTGTTTGTGTATCATTGATATAGATTTAGGATTCATGATTCCAGTATAATATATACAATTATATACATACTGATTAATAAATAAATATTAAATAATAATATACACTATTTTAATATAATTACTATAAAGTTTAAATTTAAATTTAATATTACTACTAAAACATAAATTCAATACAAAATAAATTGCGTGAATGTTATTTGAACTATTTTTATTGGATATTATAATACTACAATTATTTATATCACGATTATTTTAGGGGGTCGGTATTAGGTACATGTATCCGATTACCGACCCCCCTGTTTATTCTTGAAAATATAATTATATCAAAAATATAAAATAGCCACATTATTAATTGCCATAATATTACCCTAATTACAAATTTTCAAATAAATATATTTAATATTTAATAAGTTATTATAAATAATCATTTAGGGGTCGGTAATCGGAGACTTTCCCCTATATGAATAAATATAAAAATGTAAATTATATAATTTAATTATATATAGTATATAATATATTACAATGAATGTATTTAGTATATATACTATATGAACGATATAGATAGATAGATAGATATATACATATTTATTTTTAAATAGAGTAATTATTAAATATTTATAAAAATAACATTAAAGTTTCTGAGTAAAAATAGGTATATTAAAAAAGATTTGCAACTTTAAATCTAAAACTTTTATATTAAAACAAGAAAATAATATAATATTAATATATTAAAAGTTACCTAAACACTATCAGAGTTAATATTTAGTCACCACAATTCTCACACAAATATCCCAGGCATACCCGAAAGTACTTGAAGATAAAGTTATATTTGTGAATAACTAAAGGATGTTATGTTAATGTAGTTCTGGAATACCTATGATTACATGTCAAGTTGCCATCAACCCGGCTACACCACTAGCAACTATTGTTAAGTGTACATCTACATATGTTAAAATACATTACAATAACATAAATACCTTTTAACAATACAATTTATATAATAATATATATCATATTTTTATAAGTTATATCATCTAAAATAGCAACCTATAGGTTAGTAAAATATATGATATATTGGTAATATGTATATTATATGTAGGTATTAGTTATTTCATGATATATTATTATGTTGATACATTTATATTTAAGAAATTATAATGTAATAAATAATTATTTAATTTAAATGAACTATAATATTATACATTATTTATATTCTCGGTCAAATCTTGCTAAATATTAAAACCTGGACGTCCTCTCTCTGGATACAGTCCTCTTCTTACTGTTAACTAGTTTAGAGGTAGACCTGCAAGTCTTTGTTGTTACTCTGTTCGGGGTTCTCTGTTTACGGGCAACTTTGTGTTGCTTTGATGTCATTATTCTGAATAATGATATTATACTATATTAATATATATTTTAATTGTTAATATTTATTTAGATAGACTATTAATTTGATAATTCAGATAATAACTAATCACATACACACACCATCGATATAAAGAAAGCTTTCTTTATATCGATGACACACACATAGAGCTGGTGATTCATGTATCAGTAAACCAAGACACAAGTTAGAAATGTTACCACAGTGTAATTGTAATCATTACTTGGAGTTATATCAATAAGAGGCACATATTAACACACACACAACTGTATAATATAGTTAAAAGAACATATAAATATAAGAACAAGTAATGTATATATATATTACACAACTCATACCGCTAAATATATGTTGACAGAATTAATAAGAAAACACACAACTAAATAAATAGCTATTCTGAATATATTGTAATTAAGAAGTGAAAGAACACAAATAAGGATTACTAGGTGTATATGTATTTTAACCTATCGATATATCGCATATATACACACTTATTAACAATTATATGTGTTATAATCAGAGCTGGGCACGATACTCAACAAATATATAATAGATACAATTACAAATACAGAATTTTCTTAATATATACTAATACATTATAAATTATAATTTATAATCTAAGAATGAAAATAGCGGTATGGGTGTGGATATATAGGTTAAACTTTTATGTATCTATGTTAAACTTTTAAGAATGAACAAATGTGACTTTTTTTATTAGATGGTTCTAGTTAGAGGTTCGTATTTATAGAATTTATTAATATTTCATATGAGTACTTTTGTGTAATGTAGGTTAGGGGTAAATAGGAGGAAGCATTATAATATATAATGTAGAGAGAAGTTAGATTTGGTAATGTTGGGGAGGGGTAGGTTATTATAGAAGGAACATATAGTGTAATCGTTAAGGTGTAGGTGAAGGATTAAAATGGAAAGTAATACTATACTAGTAGAACCATATAGATGTGCACACTAGATTAAGGGTAGTAA
Source organism: Osedax fenrisi (assembly GCA_964019155.1). Taxonomy (NCBI): domain Eukaryota; kingdom Metazoa; phylum Annelida; class Polychaeta; order Sabellida; family Siboglinidae; genus Osedax; species Osedax fenrisi. The sequence goes on from OZ025239.1 coordinate 4,121,261, forward strand.
CAAACAGTAACATTTATATTATACGTGTTATAAGTTTAGAGAGAATACGGAATATATTATAAGCTAGTTTAGTAGGTAATATGGGTAGTAGGTATTTGTGCCTATTTGATGTTGTAACATGTGAAGTTAAAAGTTATACAAAGTTATAATTTATTCAATAAGTTAGGTTACCTTGATATATGGAGGGAAATAACTCATTAATAAGTAGATATTATAAGCATTATGCTAAATAATAAGGACATAGGTATTAATATAGTAATTAATTAATTAATTAATTAATTAATTAATAGATATTGTTTATATAGTATTACACCTAGCTATCTGAGGATGTGGTATAATAATTATTTATGAATCTAATAGAGGTGTACAATAGGGTTGTATCTACTAAAGTAACATTATATATATTATAATACTACAAGGTATTAATATACAGGCATAGGCATATATGTTGATGGATATCGTATACTAACTTTTCGGTATTGATCATTGTATGTTATGCATATATTATACATGTAGATATATTCAATGCGAGAGGATATAGTCTTATAATATATTGTCAGAATTTGTAAGCACCGATGGAAATAATAAATGGTGATTCATTAATCATCAAGTACACATGCACCTAACATTACACACGTGATAGAAGATATATGTAATGCGTTGTCCCCGCACTATGTGATAACTAGAAGGGGGCTATAAGTTGGCTGGTTAAAGCTTACGGTGGGAGATAGTGATAGTAATATCAGGGAGTAAGTTGTTAACCTTATAGTTGTGTAGGCTAAGGAAGGTAGACTAGATATAATCTATAGAGGACTAGGAAGACGGAGATTATGTTATATTGGGTGGGGGGGGGGTTGAGAGGTAGGTATACCTATAGGTAAGAGTGAATAATAAATAGTGAAGTGAAGCTATTTCTAACATAAAGTATGTGAATATATGTATTGTAGATAATAAGATATATGTTAAGATTAATTAACTAATGGTTATTTATTTTGTATTTGTAGTTGTAGTTTGTAATGTATGGTTGTACAATTGATAGTTTGTTGTATTAATTTCATTGTAAACTTATAATAAGATATAGTATAGTATACTATAATATAAGCCTACATATTTGCCTTTATATAGGCATATATGCCTACCTATTTGTTTTGACAGTTGGATGTACTAGTCTTACATTTAATGTAAGTAAACTGTGGTATCCCTTCCATTACAAATAGGTTTACTATATAGTGTGATTATACATATCTCGTGACTTCGGTATCTACTAGACAGATACTATATAGTAGGGATCAGAAAAACTATCTAATGGATCAGAAAAAAACCTATAATATATAATTTCAATATTGACTTTGATTTATACATTAACATTAAAGAGATAGGAATATAACACTATAGTGTACACATATATATATATATATATATATATATATATATACTATCACATCTACAACAACAGACCCACATACACATATACAATATAACATAAGTAACACACACGCATATATACTATAACTCACATAAAAATATACACACATATCATACATATCATAATAAGTACTACCAATATGTATATAATGCTTTTATACATAAGTAAATATAAAGGTAAAGTTAACCTTATCTTCGTAACTAGATTCTTCACAGATGTGTTATTGTTGTTAACGAGCTTTATTGATGAAAATGTCTTCTTATTACGAAGTACACGTTTGTAATTATCTTTATTTAAACTCGAGCTTCTTCTTGGTGACTTCCTTTTACGACTTATCACAGTCTGGGACTTTTTACTATTTCGTTTCGCACATGTTTTACGCGATGACCTTGTTTTCATTGTTGACCATTTATACACATGCTTCTTTATCTCTTTGTTGCTCGTTCCCTTCTTTTTAGCACACCGAACTTTACCATTGTTATAAGTCATAGCTATTGTTAATTATATAATTCACAAGTTATTATTACAAAACACGTACGTTTAGTTGATCTTATTATGTTGAATAAGTATATAAATAAATATCGAATTATATTTCATAAATTATTATGTTTATAAACAATTAATTAAAAATTAAAATATTTTAAAATACCTAATCATTTTATTTAATACACTTTTAATATTACTTCTAGTTTATATCTAATTAGCTTTACTACTGTAGTAGTTTATGGTGTATACTCCCACGAATATATATATATATATATATATATATATGATGCAACCTGTGTTATTATTTAACGGGACCCGTGTATTGCATGAATCTATTATTATATACTTATTAACTTTATTTACTTATTGTTATAATATGCATCAATTAAAATATATATATATATATATATACATAAATTCATTTAAATCAATATTACGGATACGACATTTTACATGAATACAAATCTGTTCATTATTCTATATATCTATATTTCAATATGTATTTTCTTTATTTGCCATCGTGCACACTAAATAAAGTTATATTCGTGATTTAACATGATTTAACGTGATTTATTAATGTAAATTTACTAATGTTATAAACTAAAATAAACTAAAATATGAATAGAAAAAAAGGAATAGGGGAAGTCTGCAATAACGACCACCTATCGTATCTCAGTAACTATAAAGATATTAACTAATTATATATACATAAACTATTAGTAATTTAATAGTAAATATTTATAAGTCTTTTGTACTTCAAAATATGTAATGTTACAATTGTTATTTGGTCATATAAGGGAGTGTGTCCCTGTTCAAATGTAATATTCTAGTTTTATTTATTAAATATTTGAATAATATATTTTTAAATCATAGTATAAGAGTTTACAATGCAATAAAGTCTATAACTTACACCAAATCTAAAACAAATTCAATAATTATTGATTATAATCGATTATAATCGAAGATAAGTATGGTACACCACTCGCTGATGATTTATCACGACTATGTAGATGGACTGCAAACCGTAAAGACCTCTACACTCACCCTATTGAACCTTATTTAGGAATACTTAATGATTCATTAAAGATTGATATCGATGAAGGACTACTGAATCTAAACTCGGAGGTTGAATTAGCGATACAAATCCTAAAGAGTGGGAAATAATCTAGTATTGATAATATTCCTGATGACTTAATTAAATCGGGTGGACCCATTATGACCAGAATCTTCAAATGAATATATTGCATATTAAATAAGTTATTACAAATAGTCATGTGGGGGTCTGTAATTTGAGACTTTCCTCTATATATATAATATTTATTTATTGAAGCACGTATAATAATAGCCTTAACAAACAGCAACTTAAAAAGTCGTAGAATTATACATGTTGTAAATAACTGCGAGGCGCCCGGAAACTATAGTAACATTTTTTGTTGGTGTTTTGATTTATTGTTTATTTGTTATACTTGTTAAACACAAGAGAACAACAAGAACTATTGTTCTTAGTATAGTCCAGGTAAACCTGAAGTCATCGTGGACCTCTCACTAACTAGATTTTGATTGTTCCACTGAGCCATAGACCCCAGGATTATATATATAGTGTATACACTAATTATGTTAATAATATATAAAAATTACTATGTAAAATAGTGCAATGTAATTTTATACAAACCTCCATGTGTAAAAGTATAATCAAAAAGGCAAACATATTATTGAATAATAATATAATTCAGATTATAATATTGATACGCGACCGTTCATTAATTAACCAATTGGTCTGTGATAAAAAAAACTAATTTAATAAATATATAATAAATAACATTAAACAAAAAACACAAAAATCAATATATAAGAAAACAACATTTATACTTTAATAATTATTACATAATACAAACCAAAAAATAACAAATTAAAAATATATAATACACAATAAAATACAACTAGGCTACAACCTAATTGAAATTACAAAAAAACGTTAGTTTTCCTCATATACCACTTATAATTTAAAAAATGTAATATATAGCATTTTAAATTATATATTTAACTAACTACATTTAATATTTATTCTGTGTTCTAAACTATATATAGCCCTACATGGTCGTATTATAAGATCGTTACCCATTTAATCTCATAAGATTCAATATTCTCAAATTGTCATACTACTTTCAACATTTTCTGTCACCATAATCTAAATAATTATCATCGACCTAACACTCTCTTTAATCCTCACAAAATATCCGCTTTCTATCTTTTAACATATACTCCACGCCTCTTCAAATGATTTATTGATATTGTTTCTAACTTCTCTATATTTCTTATTTACATCTCTTGCCCAATATGTCGTTATTATCCCCTGTCCTACTAAATTTTCCACAGTTGGTATCCTATCTTCTCTATTAAACATTAAATAAAATGTACTATAACCTGTATAGGTATTCGGCATTGTAATATAGGAATGTATCGATGTATTCAAATGTAATGTCTATTTACCCCATACCTCGTTAGATAACGTTCTAAGCAACCCCAATAGTATTCTATTGAACCTTTCGACTTTACCATTGCCCATCGGATGGAATGGAGTAGTTGTATTAAGCTTAAAACCAAAACTAATATATATTTCTCTCACTACCGCAGACACAATATTTCTACCCATATCCGAATGTATTCTATTCGGTATACCAAAATGAAAAACCATTCAATCATTAATATTTTCGCTGCAGTTATTGCTAACTGATCTCTAGTCGGTATTGCTTTTGAGAATGTTATATACTAATCTGTTATGACTAAAATATTTTTTGTATATCTGTTGAATTGTCTACTATTAAAAATCGATAAAAATTAAATCTAAAGGTTGATCTGCTCTTTACCTCCCCATTTTGAGCATACCATCTCCCAATTTACACATATTGCACAGTGGACACGATCCTATATGAGTTCTAAAACCCCTATACTTCCCCTGCCAATTAAACTTCAAATTAATACGCACAATAACTCTATCAACTCATTGATACCCGTTGTAATCTTTAACCTCCTTCAATAGCATCCCTATTAATGCTTTAATTACATTACTCTATGTGTATATACGCATATACGTATTATTTGTATCTGAATATAAATTATATATCACTGTCAATAATTCATTGAAAGGTATATATAATCACTGAATGTAAAGAGCCTATAACGGAGTACTTGTTTTTAGCGCGCAGAATTGATCAAGGTAATGTCCTTGTATAGATTACGCATGTCCTTTAATATTTTCGTTGGGAATATCCTAATTATATGTGTATGTGTGTGAGTGTACGAAGTATCTACGTACTACGTACTTAACGTACAGTGTACGTATCAAACTGTACGAGTAAAATACACACGTATTAATTCACATAGTATACAGTCTTATAAAATTACAAAGTAATGCTTATATATTTATATATATATATATATACATTTAATATAGATATATGCATAAACATTTGTTAAAAAAATTCAAATAATATAAATAATAAAAAACTCTAGTTCTCCCTTCAGTGAATAAATATAGGAATAAATAAAAACCACTAAACACAGTAAATAAAATTGTATTCTATATTACTATAATAATTATTTATTGGGGATATTATTTGTAAGATAATTTCAATTTAAACTAATCGTTTTAGTCAATTATGTATCCAATTTAGAATTACATTATTTTTACTCGCTAGGATATATTTATTATTTTTACTCGCTAGGAGTTTTTATTTTGAATATATGATTGACAGCCAATGTTTTGTTTATTTCTGAATATCAAAGATGTGATTATCAAATTAATAAACGTAAAGGTTATATTATATTATAATATACTATATATTTAATTGTTCGACACTTTATTATAATAATGGTTAATATTAACTCACTAATTAGTAATTAAATTAGGTATTACTTAAATTAAGTGTTTAATTTGTCCTAATTAAATTTCAAATTTAATACATGTCAATATAATTTAATTATTATTGTTGATTTAATTATTATTCATTGTTGATTTAATTATAGTGATCCTTATTATTTATTGTATAATAATTATACAAATTAATAATATAATTATAAATTTTGATTAAATTGATACGCACGTATTACTTTAATTTATTTAATGATTTCTAAAGGTTGCACCGTGCAATAATGTAAATATAAACTACATATGAATCATTACAATTTAGTCACCCTAAATATTAATTATTTTTATAAATAATTTCTAGTGTAAATCCGTGAATGGTTTCGCAGAGAAAAATACACTTGAAATAGAAGTTACCACAAGTACCAGAATTATATATATCGTATGGGTCTGTATTTCATGTTGTATATATACAGTTTACATATACACTACACTAGGTTATAATATGAACTTGTGACATCATTATGATGATCATAAATGTATAAATATTGAATATTAAAAATGACTAAAATATACGGTTCTTTATAAATATAAGAATTATATATATATATATATATATATATATTCCATTACATAAATATAATAATAATATTTATAAAAATTGATTTTTTTTATATTAGTTTTCTAGTATAGTTATATATATATAATTTTTTCCATCTAAAGGGCTTCACAATAATATGTTATATTTTCTTGTGTTTTCGCCCATATATATATATTATTTTACTATACAGATTAAATATAGAATATATTATATTTATATGTATTAATTATGATACATGTATTAATAAGTTTGTTAAAGCACACAGGGTAACGACATGGACGGTAATAATGTAATAATGAATACTACTATAACTCGAGATGCTTGTGTATATGTTAGTTAAATATAAATATAAAAGTAATATAAATATATAGGGGAGACTAGTATATTATGTCAGCATTAGGGTGTACCTTAATTCGTACCAATGTATTAAACACGTTTTAAATATCTAATCATTAATATTTTTTAAATTTGTTTTATTTGTCATACAGATAATTGTATATATATATATTTATTAAAAGTAATTTGTATTAAAAACGTTATAAAATCTCTAATAATTAATATTTTTTTAATTTGTTTTATTTTTCATAAATATAATTGTATATATATATATATATATATATATATATATATATATATATATATTGATAACATTGTCATAGAAAATATGTCCAGTTAAAAACTTGTTTATAAAAAATAGATATATTATATATATTATATACAAATTAGATATATATATATATATATATATATATATATATATATATTGATAACATTTTCATACATATAATTGTATATATATATTTTCTTAACATTGTCATAGAAAATATTTTCAGTTAAAAACTTGTTTATAACATATAATTTTTTCATTTTTACCGTGATTCATACTACTTTTAATATATTTTTTTTATAAATTTTATAAATTATTGAATAATTAATATATAAATGGATTATAACTTATAAGTTATACATATATGTAATATAAATAATCAAGTTTATAACATATATTGATTGGTATACAAAAGACTGTATGCATTAATAACAGTGACATTTATAATATACTTCAAAATTGTAATAATATAATAAATATTTACATTTAAAAAATTAATTTTGTTGATTAAATATTTGCAAAGTGTAATATTTTAGGTATTCCTAATTATGGCAGGTACGAATTAAGGTAGTCTCCCCTATAATATATATATATATATATATATATATATATATATCATGTACTGGTTGACTATAGTCAACCAAGTATACTTGGTTCAAGTACAACACTGGTTTATTTATTAACACCACGTAATATTGAAACGGGGCATCAGATACCATTAACATTAATATATATATACATTTATATATATATATATATATATATATATATATATATATATATATATATATATATATATATATATATATATATAAATGTATACAATTTATTTATTTTAACTTTTATTTATATTAAATATAAATAATATATAACTATAGTTTTATAATAATAGTTTTATAATACTTATTATAACATAAAATATTATAGTTATTTTTTAAATTATAATTTATATCTATAAAATATATATATTATATATATACTTGAGTATTTAAATATCAATAATTTACATATATATATGTACTATAGTAATATCAAAGCCTAAATGGCTTTGGTAATATTCTATATACGAGTATGTAAATGAATAAAGTGATGTCCTCTATAGTATGTCCACCCCACTATTACGCATGCGCGATATTTTATTACCGAGCGTCACTTGTCCTTTATTAAGGTCACGCGTTATAACAGTACACTGTAGGCTAATTGCTTCATGGGAATACATACTGTACAAGTATTGTATACAATACTTACTTATATTGTACAGTGATATCATTATTTATAAATAATATAATGTACAAATTATGTATTTTCTACATTTAATATATAAACATAATCTATCATATACACTGTTAGAAATAAGAGTTTTCCAGTGTTTGTTAAAATATAGAAAACTCTTTTTTCATAATGTAGAAAACTCTTTATTTAAAAACAGTTTTCTATCTATTAATACGGCCAAATACTCTACAAAAGAGTATTCCATATCATAACACATATAAAAACTATAGTTTTTAGTTATAGTTTATAGTTTGGGTATACCAAACTATACCTTATAGAATACTCTTTTTATATGATGTAGAAAACTCTTTTTATATGATGTAGAAAACTCTTTTTATATAATATCGAATACTCTTTTTATATAATATAGAATACTCTTTTCTGTAGAATTGATGTAAATATTACCTACATTATAGTTATATTAATTATTTAATATTGAACAAATAAAATATTATACCTTTTATTTATTTTAATATATTGATTATATTGTTATTTATCAAAATTAATAATTAATTATTTTTTTAATTGAATATTTTAGTTAATATACTACTTTAATAAATACAATATTTATTTTAAAAACTTAAATCATTAAGTATCCTATAGATTTTTCAAAATATCAACTACAATTGTAATCATAATTACATTGATAATACAATTAGAATTCAGGTTGAATAATTGATCGATATTGAATATTGTAGCAATTGAATTCAATATTAATATTGATTAAATATTGTATTCAATATTACAATATTATTATTATTTAATTTAAGTTTTAAATCTAACTTAAATGAAATTATATAAAATATTGTAATATACAAGTTAATATTTCATGTTACGATACTATTGACTACACTAAGATACTAATATTTATTTTAATATTTTATTTTATATCTAAACCCACATCAACAACTTAACTTATTAATAGCTAGAATAATATTTTAGTAAATAGTTTTCATATGTATTAATAACTAGAAAACTCTTTCAGTAAAGAGTTTTTATATTTATTAAAAGTTAGAATACTGTTTTGGTAAAGAGTTTTTATATTTATTAAAAGCTATTAAAAGAGTTTTCTATTTGCTTAATGCTCGAAAAGAGTTCTAATACAGGGACACTTGGAAAACTCTTTTTCGGTGGTATAGAAAACTCTTTTTTCTAACAGTGTATGTTATACATTTACAAATATTAGAGTACATATATATATATATATATATTCTATAAAGTTTTAACATAGAAAATGTATGACTATATGTGTGTGTAAGTCTTAAGGATCTGGCGAATTCGCTAGATCTTTAAGACTTACACACACGTTAACGTGAGAACCTATTTCAAAAATATAAATAGTTGTATGTATCATATACCATTAAATATACGTTATAACATAATTGTTCAACGTGATATTAATTATATAAGAAGTATAAGTATAATGACGGAAACCGGTAAATGATACAGGATTATGGTGTTGCCTGCAAGCTATATATAGACATTCCGACAACAATGCGGCAATGGGTAAAAGGTAGAATTATTAAAATGCGTTATATCGTTATTAAAATAATTAATATATACATGTAAATATATATATATATATATATATATATATATATATATATATATATATAAATGATATTATATATATAATGTGTAAGTATAATATACACATATGTAAGTCTTATATAATATATTTATTATTACATATAATAATTAATGTATGCATATACAATTCACATTGTGCATATATGTACAATGTGTAAATCACTTGTGTATTAGGATTCAAAGCGATAGGACGTGTTTTTGATTTTATAGAATTATTCAATAGACCGTGAACAATACAGACAGATAAGTGATTTTATTTTATTTGTGTGTATCTATACGTATAAATTAATAGTTGTAAAACAAATTAATATCATATATAATTATTATGCATGTACATTTATATATTAGATTATTTATTATGCAATGATATATGTTGATATATAAATAAACTATTGAGTGTATAAATATACCTATACAGATACTCTGTTGTTATTGAATATTTAATATAAAATGACAAATATATGCATATAAATTAATAGTAGTAAAACAAATTAATATCAGCTATAACTATAATATAAATATATTTAGATATTAAATTATTTATTATGTAATAATATACTTTTACATATAAATAAACTATTGAATATATAAATATACTAGATACCTTTTATTTTTATTATGTCATCTAGAATGACACATTTAGAATTGTCAACATCAATTAAGGATTATATAAAGGAATTATTTGAAGGTAATATTAAACAGATTTTAGAAAATAATACTGAAACAATAATTAAACTTAATGAAAAAATTGATGAATTAATCATAAAAATAGATAATATAGATAAAAAAAATAATAATAACAATACCACATATGCAGATATTACATCTAAACAATTACTTAATATTGAAAGTACTATTAAAAAGACAATCAATAAAAATATTTCAGAAATTAATGGTGATAATTTAAAAAACAAATCAATAATAATATATAATGCTAATGAAAGTGACTTCGCAGATAATAAAAGTAAATATGATACTGGATTAAAACTTGTAAATAATATAATTAAGACTGTTACAGATGATTCTATATGTAATAATGTAATTAAGTTCCATAGATTAGGAAAACGAAATGATGTAAAGATACAAAATAATAAAATTAGACCTATAAAAGTAATTTTTAAAAATGAAATTGATAAAATTAATATAATCAAACATGCATTTAAATTAAAAGATTCTGAATATAATAAAGTTGGTATAACACATGAATTTTCTATAGATCAACTTAATATTCAATCAGACCTAATAAAAAAGGCAAAAAGTAAGTCAACTGATGATGTTAAATATAAAGTAATATTTATAAATAATTCCTTTAAAACAATATCTATAGTATCTGAATCACAACAGTATGATGAATAATACAATTCAAAACACAGCTTATTATACTATTAAGGAATATAATAATATACATAATACGTTAAATATAACTATATTGATGCTAAACATTAGAAGTTTCAATAAAAATAGCAATACATTTAATATATTTTTGGATACATTAGTCAGTAAACCAGATATAATAGTACTAACTGAAACATGGTTAACTGATACTGATGATCCTTCAATATATCTAACAGATTACAAAATGTTTAAAACAAATCGTATACTAAAAATTAAAAAAAAAGGTGGAGGAGTTGCAATTTTTGCTCACAAACATTTAGATTGTTTATATATAGAAGACTTATCAACAGCAATTGATGATGACTTAGAAATAATCAGTATACAATTAAATTTAAAATTTAAATATAAACCTATAATAATCACAGGGTTGTATAAAACACCAAATATTAATAGAACTATCTTTAATGATTTCTTTTATAATTTGTTTTTAAAATATATTAATTCTGAATTTTTTATTTGTGGTGATTTTAATATTGATTTTTTAGATGTTTTTAATCCATTCACAATTTATTTTAATAATACCATTTCACAATTAGGCCTAAATAATTTAATAAAAATACCAACTAGATTATCAACTTATAAGAATTCATTAATAGATAACATATTAACAAATAGTAATTCAATTTTATTGAATGGTGTTATTAATACAGATATATCTGATCATTCTGTTATATTTACTACTTTGAATATAAAAAATAACTATACTAAAAGTTGTGACTATGTATATATCAGAAATATGCATAATATTAATGCATTAGTAAATACATTATCGATTTACAAATGGGACTATTTTTACACAATTACAGATCCTTCTATATGCTATGATGAATTAGTAATACAATTAAATGAAATGTTTAATAAATTTTGTCCCATATCTAGAAAAAAAAAAAATAAAAATAGTATTAACAATCCATGGCTTACAAGTAAATTGAAAAATGCAATAAGAAAAAAAAATAAATTATTTAACACATATAAAACTAAAAACTGCCCTATCACATTTATTAAATATAAAAAACTAACAAATAAAATTAATAAAAATATAAAATATGAAAAAAATAAATATTACTCAAATATTTTTTCAAATTGTAATCAAAAAGAAAATTGGACACATTTGAACACTATAATTAATCAAAATGTTGATGAATTACCCAAAATACTTAAATATGAAGGAAAAGAAATTATAAATATAAAAGATCAATGTGAACATTTTAATAATTATTTTTCAAATGTGGGTTTTAAAATAAATGAAAGTTTTTTAAATAAAAATATGACTAATGATAATTTGATTAGTGATAACATGACTAGTGATAATATGACTAATGATAATATAACTAATGATAATGATTTTAGATATTTTTTAAACTCTATTGAGAACAGTTTTTATTTTTTACCTATTACTGATAAGGAAATAATTAATATTACACTTAATATGAAATCTAAATCATCCAAAGATATAAATAACTGGGACATGAAATTAATCAAGCTTTTAATAAATTCTATTGCTAAACCATTAGAATATTTATTTAATTTATGCTTGGCTAATTCTGAATTTCCTGATAATATGAAAATTGCTATCATTAAACCAGTATTTAAAGCAAATGATAAAAAACAGATAATCAACTATAGACCCATTTCATTACTACCGCAAATTAGTAAAATCTTCGAAAAAATAATTTATAATAGAATGATGGACTTTATATATAAAAATAAAATAATTAATGATAACCAATATGGATTTATTGAAAAATCCAATACTACCCTTTCACATTTTAACTTACAACATTTTTTATTTACTAAACATAGTTTAAATAAAAAAATTGCTACGCTATTTTTAGACCTTAAAAAAGCGTTCGATGTTGTAGACCATGACATTTTATTAAAAAAATTAGAATACTGTGGTTTTAGGGGTCATGTAAATGTGTTTTTAAAAAATTATTTATTAGATAGAAAGTTAAAACTCGAATAAATAATACTGTATCATCTGTTAGAAATGTACGTTTTGGTGTTCCTCAGGGATCAGTATCAGGTCCATTATTTTTTATAATATTTATTAATGACATATCAAATATATTTAATAATGATGATAATATAAATTTAAATATATATGCAGATGACACATCACTCTCTATATTTGCAAATTCAAATGAAGAATTGAGTAGTAATATGCAATTATATTTAGATAGATTATGTCATTGGTTTAATATAAATAAATTAAAATTGAATATTGAAAAAACTAAAATACTTCCTTATTTTAATACAAAAATTATAAATAATATAAATTTAAATAATGCGAACATAGAAATAGTAGATAGGTATACGTTTTTAGGTATTATATTAGATAGTAATTTAACATATTCGTTTCATATTATAAATTTGTGTAATAAATTATCAAAAATTGTATATCTTTTTCGGAAGCTAAAATTTCTTAACATACGCAATTTAATTATATTATATAATTCACTATTTTTATCAAATATGTCATATGGAATAGAAATATGGGGTAATGTTTATGAAGATAGATTAAAAAAACTAGTATTAATACAAAAAAAAACAATTCGAATTATCAATAAAAATATGATAGACAAGTCTCAATTACCTCTGATTCGTTTATCACACACTAATAATATGTTTAAATATAATTCTATTTTAAAATTGAATGAACTCATATCTTTTAGAATAATATTATTTTTATATAACCTTTTACATAATAACTATAACATTAATCTAGATTCATTTTTTATTTATAATAAAGACAAATCAAGATTTATTTTACCATTAATGAAAACAACGAAATTTCAAAACACAATTTTTTTTAAAGGCCCAAAATACTATAATAATATAATGAGTAATAATATATTAAAATCTGAAAATATACATAATATACACAAATTAAAAAAAGTATTAAAGAATTACTTTTTAAATAAATATTAGTTTTTATATTTTAGCATTTTAATAAATTTTAATATTTTTAATCTTCGTCAATTTTTAAAATTTTTATATTTAAAACTACTTGGGTCATATTTATGTTATTATATTTTTATAATTTTTTATAATTTTATTCGCACTTTTTTGTTATATAATTGTTTGCACAAGTTTTAAACATACTTTATTTTAATTTGTATATACTAAACCATTTGAATCATTTTATGTTATTACATTTCAATAATTTTTTATTATTTTATTCGCACTTTTTGTTTTATATTTGTTTGCACAAGTTTTAACACATTTTATTTTATTAGTTTATTTAATGGATTGATGAAACATGATGAAATACGCTGAGGGACATTATTTGTATTATTAATATTATTCTCTTTATATATATTTCTTTACTCTTATTATATTGAATTCTAGTACACAAGTCTTATTATTATTGTATAAATGTCCCAAAGCTATTATATTCATATACTATGGAGGTATCGACTTAATAAAGCTACTTATAGCTTTCAATGATCCTCCTTAGACAATTGTCTATAAACTGATTTCATTCATTCATTCATTCATTCATTCATATATATATATATATATATATATATATATATATATGTATTTGTATATTGTATACAAAAATGCAAAATGTGCATTGTATATGCATACATACATTATTATATGTAATAATACATATATTATATTTTATAATTATTATATATTTATATATCAAAATAGTAGTAGCATATATACAGATATGTGTAAATGAATGCTTAATATTATCAAATTGTAGATAAATAATTATATAATACTATTTGTATTATAAATATATAGTTAATAATATATAGGAAATATATATAAGAAAAAAATTATATATATATTATAAAAAAATATATATATTTTATTAAAATAGTAGTAGCCTATATATAGATATGTATAAATGAATGCATAATATTATACAAATTGTATATAAATAATTATATAATACTATTTGTATTATAAATATATAAGTAATAATATATAAGAAAAGTATATATATATATATATATATATATATATATATATATATATCTAAGTATAATATGTATATAAATAATTATAGAATACCATTTGTATTATAAATGTATAGTTAATAATATATAGGAAATAGATATAAGACAAAAATTATATATATATTATAACAAATTATTTATATTTTATTAAAATATATATATATATATATATATATATATATATATATATGTATGTAAATAAATAAACATGTGCATTTACCAATATACCTTCGGGTCCAAGCAATTCTATGAACATATTCTTCAATACATTTTGGCATATCGTAGTTTACAACATGCTGAACTTTCCGTGACTTATTTAATCAACGTGTTGCAATAGAGGTATATATATATTATATATATGTATATATATATATATAGAGTAACCTATCAGAGCATTTTTCTATTAATTGTTGGTGTCTAGATCTATTCGGAGAAAGATACATATTATTAAAATGAAATATATTATAAAGTGAAGTCTACAGATATGAAGATTAACGTACTATACATTTATATTGAAGTTAATTACATTTAATTCACTTCAATATAAATGTATATTATATTAATCGTCATATCTTTAGACTTCACTTTATAAAAAGTATATATATACACACACACACATACACACACACACACATATATATATATATATATATATATATATATATATATATATATATATATATATATATATATATATATATATATAAATGCAAATTATAAAACAATGCATGGATATTAAATATTGATCGGTCTATTGATGATACTATTTCTGAGGCGATTTGGTGACTTCACAATGACGGATAGCCTAGAATAACTGTTATAATGTTCCAACTGGTCATTTCTAAGATCACCTCTATATAGGGTTATCTAAAGAATAGGGTTAACCGAAAATTTAGATATTATACCATATATATATATATATATATATATATATATATATATATATATATATATATATATATAGATAGTTAAATAGTTAAATAGTTATATATTCTTCATGCAATTTGGTTTACATTATACTGATAGAAACATTAAATTATATATATATATATATATTTATAAATATATATATATTCCTAAATATAATGTTATGAAATTAATAAAACCTATAAAACACACACATTTGTTATAACTGTTGTATACAATAGTTATAACAAATGTGTATATATATATATATATATATATATATATATCCTAAAAATGAATATTATTATGTATCGGAGTTATTTCTAATGAAATACAGTGCTATTATTATTAGTATATATATACTAATAATAATAGCACTATATATATATAATATATATGAAAATATATATTTCACAAAGTATACTTGGGAAGTGATGAGACAAGTAACTGCATTTATGTTCTGACGACGATTATATACTTAGAGATTGTCCGTTCTTTGTAGTTATAGAGAAGTACTCCGCTTGTATATGTGTCTTGTTCCACATGGGGTATGGTGATCCTAAGCGGACGACATCCACGCGATAGTTATGGACGGCAATATCATTGTCATGTATCGTCAGGTTATAGCCTATATATACCTCGCGAGGTATAAATATTGTTCTCCGGACATCAACAGTAATCCATTAGTGGTTGAAGAGATTATAAAATATATTCCTGCGACGGACATGTTAATAAGAAAGTTAAGCAGCGATAAATAAAAATAAAATTGAAATAATGATTTTAATTGCAATAGATATTCTTTTTAAATATCTATTACTATTTTATATAAATATAAAACTGGATAATTTATATATATATATATATATATATATATAATATCTAGATTACGAGATAATCTTTCGTATACTCTCCTTTGAGCAGAAAAAAATGTTGAAATATTTAAAAAAAATTTTTTAAATATTAAATATTAAAAATGTGAGATTTTTTATAAAGATTTTTTGAAATATTTTGAAATATTAAAAAAAAATATCTTGTATTAGTATAACTGGACAACTTATTGAATTCTACAATAGAAGTCATATTGTAGTTTTTGTTAATTTTTATTAGAACACAAGTTATGATCAAAAATATATCATATATGAAATATATATATATGAACATGCAAAAATAATGCATGGATAATAAATATTTGTTGGTCTGTTGATGATACTATTTCTGAGGCGATTAGGTGATTTCATAATGACGGATATCTTAGAATCACTGTTATAATTACGTAATAGTTATTCATCATGTGATATGGGCGTATTATATATAAGTATTAATATAAGATTATAATAATTATAAATATAATATAGTTATTATTACACATTATAATGTATGTATGCATATACAATGCACATTGTGCATATATATATATATATATATATATATATATATATATATATATATATATATATATAAGTATATATCGCTAGTAAGCCAATATGTCCCAGTATCTGGGTATTGTCGTATCTTCATGTATATCTTCAGGTATCCACCATTACTGTGGTCTAGTAGATCTGTAACCTTCTCGTTGTAAATCTCCATGTATCTTACGTACGTCGTACGTATGTGCCTTTATAATATTTATTGAAATCTCATATATATATGTATATATATATATATATATATATATATATATATATATATATGTATATATATATAAATATATATATATATATATATTCTATAAAGTTTTAACATAGAAAATGTATGACTATATGTGTGTGTAAGTCTTAAGGATCTGGCGAATTCGCTAGATCTTTAAGACTTACACACACGTGAGAACCTATTTCAAAAATATAAATAGTTGTATGTAACATATACCATTAAATATACGTTATAACATAATTGTTCAACGTGATATTAATTGTATAAGAAGTATAAGTATAATGACGGAAACCGGTAAATGATACAGGATTATGGTGTTGCCTGCAAGCTATGTATAGACATTCCGACAACAATGCGGCAATGGGTAAAAGGTAGAATTATTAAAATGCGTTATATCGTTATTAAAATAATTAATATATACATGTAAATATATATATATATATATATATATATATATATAAATGATATTATATATATAATGTGTAAGTATAATATACACATATGTAAGTCTTATATAATATAAGGATAAGGATAATTTATTATTGCAAAAAAATATCTTTATTATTACATATAATAATTAATGTATGCATATATAATGCACATTGTGCATATATGTATATATATATATATATATATATATATATATATATATATGTGTATTTGTATATTGTATACAAAAATGCACAATGTGCATTGTATATGCATACATACATTATTATATGTAATAATAAATATATTATATTTTATAATTATTATATATTGATATATCAAAATAGTATTATACTACTATACTATACTATATGCTATAGCATATATACAGATATGTGTAAATGAATGCTTAATATTATACAAATTGTATATAAATAATGATATAATACTATTTCTATTATAAATATATAAGTAATAATATATAAGAAAAATATATATATATATATATATATATCTATTAAATATATCTATTAAATAAATATATATATTTATATATATATATATATATATATATATATAAGTATAATACGTATATAACTAATTATAGAATACCATTTGTATTATAAATGTATAGTTGATAATATATTGGAAATAGATATAAGAAAAAAATTATATATATATTATAAAAAATTATTTATATTTTATTAAAATATATATATATATATATATATATATATATATATATGTAAATAAATAAACATGTGCATTTACCAATATACCTTCGGGTCCAAGCAATTCTATGAACATATTCTTCAATACATTTTGGCATATCGTAGTTTACAACATGCTGAACTTTCCGTGACTTATTTAATCAACGTGTTGCAATAGAGGTATATATATATTATATATATGTATATATATATATATATATATATATAGAGTAACCTATCAGAGCATTTTTCTAGTAATTGTTGGTGTCTAGATCTATTCGGAGAAAGATACATATTATTAAAATGAAATATATTATAAAGTGAAGTCTACAGATATGACGATTAACGTACTATACATTTATATTGAAGTTAATTACATTTAATTCATTTCAATATAAATGTATATTATATTAATCGTCATATATGTAGACTTCACTTTATAAAAAGTATATATATACACACACACACATATATATATATATATAAATGAAAATTATAAAACAATGCATGGATATTAAATATTGATTGGTCTATTGATGATACTATTTCTGAGGCGATTTGGTGACTTCACAATGACGGATAGCCTAGAATAACTGTTATAATGTTCCAACTGGTCATTTCTAAGATCACCTCTATATATATATAGGGTATACCCTATATATACCCTATATACCCTATAGGGTTATCTAAAGAATAGGGTTAACCGAAAATTTAGATATTATACCATATATATATATATATATATATATATATATAGATAGTTAAATAGTTAAATAGTTATATATTCTTCATGCAATTTGGTTTACATTATACTGATAGAAACATTAAATTATATATATATATATATTTATAAATATATATATATTCCTAAATATAATGTTATGAAATTAATAAAACCTATAAAACACACACATTTGTTATAACTGTTGTATACAATAGTTATAACAAATGTGTATATATATATATATATATATCCTAAAAATGAATATTATTATGTATCGGAGTTATTTCTAATGAAATACAGTGCTATTATTATTAGTATATATATACTAATAATAATAGCACTATATATATATAATATATATGAAAATATATATTTCACAAAGTATACTTGGGAAGTGATGAGACAAGTAACTGCATTTATGTTCTGACGACGATTATATACTTAGAGATTGTCCGTTCTTTGTAGTTATAGAGAAGTACTCCGCTTGTATATGTGTCTTGTTGCACATGGGGTATGGTGATCCTAAGCGGACGACATCCACGCGATAGTTATGGACGGCAATATCATTGTCATGTATCGTCAGGTTATAGCCTATATATACCTCGCGAGGTATAAATATTGTTCTCCGGACATCAACAGTAATCCATTAGTGGTTGAAGAGATTATAAAATATATTCCTGCGACGGACATGTTAATAAGAAAGTTAAGCAGCGATAAATAAAAATAAAATTGAAATAATGATTTTAATTGCAATAGATATTCTTTTTAAATATCTATTACTATTTTATATAAATATAAAACTGGATAATTTATATATATATATATATATATATATATATAATATCTAGATTACGAGATAATCTTTCGTATACTCTCCTTTGAGCAGAAAAAAATGTTGAAATATTTAAAAAAATTTTTTTAAATATTAAATATTAAAAATGTGAGATTTTTTATAAAGATTTTTTGAAATATTTTGAAATATTAAAAAAAAATATCTTGTATTAGTATAACTGGACAACTTATTGAATTCTACAATAGAAGTCATATTGTAGTTTTTGTTAATTTTTATTAGAACACAAGTTATGATCAAAAATATATCATATATGAAATATATATATATGAACATGCAAAAATAATGCATGGATAATAAATATTTGTTGGTCTGTTGATGATACTATTTCTGAGGCGATTAGGTGATTTCATAATGACGGATATCTTAGAATCACTGTTATAATTACGTAATAGTTATTCATCATGTGATATGGGCGTATTATATATAAGTATTAATATAAGATTATAATAATTATAAATATAATATAGTTATTATTACACATTATAATGTATGTATGCATATACAATGCACATTGTGCATATATATATATATATATATATATATATATATATATATAAGTATATATCGCTAGTAAGCCAATATGTCCCAGTATCTGGGTATTGTCGTATCTTCATGTATATCTTCAGGTATCCACCATTACTGTGGTCTAGTAGATCTGTAACCTTCTCGTTGTAAATCTCCATGTATCTTACGTACGTCGTACGTATGTGCCTTTATAATATTTATTGAAATCTCATATATATATGTATATATATATATATATATATATATATATATATATATATATATATATATATATATATATATATGTATATATATATAAATATATATATATATATATATTCTATAAAGTTTTAACATAGAAAATGTATGACTATATGTGTGTGTAAGTCTTAAGGATCTGGCGAATTCGCTAGATCTTTAAGACTTACACACACGTGAGAACCTATTTCAAAAATATAAATAGTTGTATGTAACATATACCATTAAATATACGTTATAACATAATTGTTCAACGTGATATTAATTGTATAAGAAGTATAAGTATAATGACGGAAACCGGTAAATGATACAGGATTATGGTGTTGCCTGCAAGCTATGTATAGACATTCCGACAACAATGCGGCAATGGGTAAAAGGTAGAATTATTAAAATGCGTTATATCGTTATTAAAATAATTAATATATACATGTAAATATATATATATATATATATATATATATATATATAAATGATATTATATATATAATGTGTAAGTATAATATACACATATGTAAGTCTTATATAATATAAGGATAAGGATAATTTATTATTGCAAAAAAATATCTTTATTATTACATATAATAATTAATGTATGCATATATAATGCACATTGTGCATATATGTATATATATATATATATATATATATATATATATATGTGTATTTGTATATTGTATACAAAAATGCACAATGTGCATTGTATATGCATACATACATTATTATATGTAATAATAAATATATTATATTTTATAATTATTATATATTGATATATCAAAATAGTATTATACTACTATACTATACTATATGCTATAGCATATATACAGATATGTGTAAATGAATGCTTAATATTATACAAATTGTATATAAATAATGATATAATACTATTTCTATTATAAATATATAAGTAATAATATATAAGAAAAATATATATATATATATATATATATCTATTAAATATATCTATTAAATAAATATATATATTTATATATATATATATATATATATATATATATAAGTATAATACGTATATAACTAATTATAGAATACCATTTGTATTATAAATGTATAGTTGATAATATATTGGAAATAGATATAAGAAAAAAATTATATATATATTATAAAAAATTATTTATATTTTATTAAAATATATATATATATATATATATATATATATATATATATATGTATGTAAATAAATAAACATGTGCATTTACCAATATACCTTCGGGTCCAAGCAATTCTATGAACATATTCTTCAATACATTTTGGCATATCGTAGTTTACAACATGCTGAACTTTCCGTGACTTATTTAATCAACGTGTTGCAATAGAGGTATATATATATTATATATATGTATATATATATATATATATATATATATATATAGAGTAACCTATCAGAGCATTTTTCTAGTAATTGTTGGTGTCTAGATCTATTCGGAGAAAGATACATATTATTAAAATGAAATATATTATAAAGTGAAGTCTACAGATATGACGATTAACGTACTATACATTTATATTGAAGTTAATTACATTTAATTCATTTCAATATAAATGTATATTATATTAATCGTCATATATGTAGACTTCACTTTATAAAAAGTATATATATACACACACACACATATATATATATATATAAATGAAAATTATAAAACAATGCATGGATATTAAATATTGATTGGTCTATTGATGATACTATTTCTGAGGCGATTTGGTGACTTCACAATGACGGATAGCCTAGAATAACTGTTATAATGTTCCAACTGGTCATTTCTAAGATCACCTCTATATATATAGGGTATACCCTATATATACCCTATATACCCTATAGGGTTATCTAAAGAATAGGGTTAACCGAAAATTTAGATATTATACCATATATATATATATATATATATATATATATATAGATAGTTAAATAGTTAAATAGTTATATATTCTTCATGCAATTTGGTTTACATTATACTGATAGAAACATTAAATTATATATATATATATATTTATAAATATATATATATTCCTAAATATAATGTTATGAAATTAATAAAACCTATAAAACACACACATTTGTTATAACTGTTGTATACAATAGTTATAACAAATGTGTATATATATATATATATATATATATATCCTAAAAATGAATATTATTATGTATCGGAGTTATTTCTAATGAAATACAGTGCTATTATTATTAGTATATATATACTAATAATAATAGCACTATATATATATAATATATATGAAAATATATATTTCACAAAGTATACTTGGGAAGTGATGAGACAAGTAACTGCATTTATGTTCTGACGACGATTATATACTTAGAGATTGTCCGTTCTTTGTAGTTATAGAGAAGTACTCCGCTTGTATATGTGTCTTGTTGCACATGGGGTATGGTGATCCTAAGCGGACGACATCCACGCGATAGTTATGGACGGCAATATCATTGTCATGTATCGTCAGGTTATAGCCTATATATACCTCGCGAGGTATAAATATTGTTCTCCGGACATCAACAGTAATCCATTAGTGGTTGAAGAGATTATAAAATATATTCCTGCGACGGACATGTTAATAAGAAAGTTAAGCAGCGATAAATAAAAATAAAATTGAAATAATGATTTTAATTGCAATAGATATTCTTTTTAAATATCTATTACTATTTTATATAAATATAAAACTGGATAATTTATATATATATATATATATATATATATAATATCTAGATTACGAGATAATCTTTCGTATACTCTCCTTTGAGCAGAAAAAAATGTTGAAATATTTAAAAAATTTTTTTTAAATATTAAATATTAAAAATGTGAGATTTTTTATAAAGATTTTTTGAAATATTTTGAAATATTAAAAAAAAATATCTTGTATTAGTATAACTGGAAAACTTATTGAATTCTACAATAGAAGTCATATTGTAGTTTTTGTTAATTTTTATTAGAACACAAGTTATGATCAAAAATATATCATATATGAAATATATATATATGAACATGCAAAAATAATGCATGGATAATAAATATTTATTGGTCTGTTGATGATACTATTTCTGAGGCGATTAGGTGATTTCATAATGACGGATATCTTAGAATCACTGTTATAATTACGTAATAGTTATTCATCATGTGATATGGGCGTATTATATATAAGTATTAATATAAGATTATAATAATTATAAATATAATATAGTTATTATTACACATTATAATGTATGTATGCATATACAATGCACATTGTGCATATATATTTATATACATATATATATATATATATATATATATATATATATATATATATATATATATAAGTATATATCACTAGTAAACCAATATGTCCCAGTATATGGGTATTGTCGTATCTTCATGTATATCTTCATGTATCCACCATTACTGTGGTCTAGTAGATCTGTAACCTTCTCGTTGTAAATCTCCATGTATCTTACGTAAGTCGTACGTATGTGCCTTTATAATATTTATTGAAATCTCATATATATATGTATATATATATATATATATATATATATATTCTATAAAGTTTTAACATAGAAAATGTATGACTATATGTGTGTGTAAATCTTAAGGATCTGGCGAATTCGCTAGATCTTTAAGACTTACACACACGTGAGAACCTATTTCAAAAATATAAATAGTTGTATGTAACATATACCATTACATATACGTTATAACATAATTGTTCAACGTGATATTAATTGTATAAGAAGTATAAGTATAATGACGGAAACCGGTAAATGATACAGGATTATGGTGTTGCCTGCAAGCTATGTATAGACATTCCGACAACAATGCGGCAATGGGTAAAAGGTAGAATTATTAAAATGCGTTATATCGTTATTAAAATAATTAATATATACATGTAAATATATATATATATATATATATATAAATGATATTATATATATAATGTGTAAGTATAATATACACATATGTAAGTCTTATATAATATAAGGATAAGGATAATTTATTATTGCAAAAAAATATCTTTATTATTACATATAATAATTAATGTATGCATATATAATGCACATTGTGCATATATGTATATATATATATATATATATATATATATATATATATGTGTATTTGTATATTGTATACAAAAATGCACAATGTGCATTGTATATGCATACATACATTATTATATGTAATAATAAATATATTATATTTTATAATTATTATATATTGATATATCAAAATAGTATTATACTACTATACTATACTATATGCTATAGCATATATACAGATATGTGTAAATGAATGCTTAATATTATACAAATTGTATATAAATAATTATATACTACTATTTCTATTATAAATATATAAGTAATAATATATAATAAAAATATATATATATATATATATCTATTAAATATATCTATTAAATAAATATATATATTTATATATATATATATATATATATATAAGTATAATACGTATATAACTAATTATAGAATACCATTTGTATTATAAATGTATAGTTGATAATATATTGGAAATAGATATAAGAAAAAAATTATATATATATTATAAAAAATTATTTATATTTTATTAAAATATATATATATATATATATATATATATATATATATATGTATGTAAATAAATAAACATGTGCATTTACCAATATACCTTCGGGTCCAAGCAATTCTATGAACATATTCTTCAATACATTTTGGCATATCGTAGTTTACAACATGCTGAACTTTCCGTGACTTATTTAATCAACGTGTTGCAATAGAGGTATATATATATTATATATATGTATATATATATATATATATATATATATATATAGAGTAACCTATCAGAGCATTTTTCTAGTAATTGTTGGTGTCTAGATCTATTCGGAGAAAGATACATATTATTAAAATGAAATATATTATAAAGTGAAGTCTACAGATATGACGATTAACGTACTATACATTTATATTGAAGTTAATTACATTTAATTCATTTCAATATAAATGTATATTATATTAATCGTCATATCTGTAGACTTCACTTTATAAAAAGTATATATATACACACACACACACATATATATATATATATATATATATATATATATATATATATATATATATATATATATATATATATATATATATATATATATATATAAATGCAAATTATAAAACAATGCATGGATATTAAATATTGATTGGTCTATTGATGATACTATTTCTGAGGCGATTTGGTGACTTCACAATGACGGATAGCCTAGAATAACTGTTATAATGTTCCAACTGGTCATTTCTAAGATCACCTCTATATAGGGTTATCTAAAGAATAGGGTTAACCGAAAATTTAGATATTATACCATATATATATAGATAGTTAAATAGTTAAATAGTTATATATTCTTCATGCAATTTGGTTTACATTATACTGATAGAAACATTAAATTATATATATATATATATTTATAAATATATATATATTCCTAAATATAATGTTATGAAATTAATAAAACCTATAAAACACACACATTTGTTATAACTGTTGTATACAATAGTTATAACAAATGTGTATATATATATATATATATATATATCATAAAAATGAATATTATTATGTATCGGAGTTATTTCTAATGAAATACAGTGCTATTATTATTAGTATATATATATACTAATAATAATAGCACTATATATATATAATATATATGAAAATATATATTTCACAAAGTATACTTGGGAAGTGATGAGACAAGTAACTGCAGTTATGTTCTGACGACGATTATATACTTAGAGATTGTCCGTTCTTTGTAGTTATAGAGAAGTACTCCGCTTGTATATGTGTCTTGTTCCACATGGGGTATGGTGATCCTAAGCGGACGACATCCACGCGATAGTTATGGACGGCAATATCATTGTCATGTATCGTCAGGTTATAGCCTATATATACCTCGCGAGGTATACATATTGTTCTCCGGACATCAACAGTAATCCATTATTGGTTGAAGAGATTATAAAATATATTCCTGCGACGGACATGTTAATAAGAAAGTTAAGCAGCGATAAATAAAAATAAAATTGAAATAATGATTTTAATTGCAATAGATATTCTTTTTAAATATCTATTACTATTTTATATAAATATAAAACTGGATAATTTATATATATATATATATATATATATATATATATATATATAATATCTAGATTACGAGATAATCTTTCGTATACTCTCCTTTGAGCAGAAAAAAAATGTTGAAATATTTAAAAAAAAAATTTAAAATATTATAAATAAAAAATGTGAGATTTTTTATAAAGATTTTTTGAAATATTTTGAAATATTAAAAAAAAAATATCTTTTATTATTATCACTGGACAACTTATTGAATTCCACAATAGAAGTCATATTGTAGTTTTTGTTAATTTTTATTAGAACACAAGTTATGATCAAAAATGTATCATATATGAAATATATATATATGAACATGCACAAATAATGCATGGATAATAAATATTTGTTGGTCTGTTGATGATACTATTTCTGAGGCGATTAGGTGATTTCATAATGACGGATATCTTAGAATCACTGTTATAATTACGTAATAGTTATTCATCATGTGATATGGGCGTATTATATATAAGTATTAATATAAGATTATAATAATTATAAATATAATATAGTTATTATTACACATTATAATGTATGTATGCATATACAATGCACATTGTGCATATATATTTATATACATATATATATATATATATATATATATATATATATATATATATATAAGTATATATCACTAGTAAACCAATATGTCCCAGTATATGGGTATTGTCGTATCTTCATGTATATCTTCATGTATCCACCATTACTGTGGTCTAGTAGATCTGTAACCTTCTCGTTGTAAATCTCCATGTATCTTACGTAAGTCGTACGTATGTGCCTTTATAATATTTATTGAAATCTCATATATATATGTATATATATATATATATATATATATATATTCTATAAAGTTTTAACATAGAAAATGTATGACTATATGTGTGTGTAAGTCTTAAGGATCTGGCGAATTCGCTAGATCCTTAAGACTTACACACACGTTAACGTGAAAACCTATTTCAAAAATATAAATAGTTGTATGTAACATATACCATTAAATATACGTTATAACATAATTGTTCAACGTGATATTAATTGTATAAGAAGTATAAGTATAATGACGGAAACCGGTAAATTATACAGGATTATGGTGTTGCCTGCAAGCTATGTATAGACATTCCGACAACAATGCGGCAATGGGTAAAAGGTAGAATTATTAAAATGCGTTATATCGTTATTAAAATAATTAATATATACATGTAAATATATATATATATATATATATATATATATAAATGATATTATATATATAATGTGTAAGTATAATATACACATATGTAAGTCTTATATAATATAAGGATAAGGATAATTTATTATTGCAAAAAAATATCTTTATTATTACATATAATAATTAATGTATGCATATATAATGCACATTGTGCATATATGTATATATATATATATATATATATATATATATATGTGTATTTGTATATTGTATACAAAAATGCACAATGTGCATTGTATATGCATACATACATTATTATATGTAATAATAAATATATTATATTTTATAATTATTATATATTGATATATCAAAATAGTATTATACTACTATACTATACTATATGCTATAGCATATATACAGATATGTGTAAATGAATGCTTAATATTATACAAATTGTATATAAATAATTATATAATACTATTTCTATTATAAATATATAAGTAATAATATATAATAAAAATATATATATATATATATATCTATTAAATATATCTATTAAATAAATATATATATTTATATATATATATATATATAAGTATAATACGTATATAACTAATTATAGAATACCATTTGTATTATAAATGTATAGTTGATAATATATTGGAAATAGATATAAGAAAAAAATTATATATATATTATAAAAAATTATTTATATTTTATTAAAATATATATATATATATATATATATATATATATATATATGTATGTAAATAAATAAACATGTGCATTTACCAATATACCTTCGGGTCCAAGCAATTCTATGAACATATTCTTCAATACATTTTGGCATATCGTAGTTTACAACATGCTGAACTTTCCGTGACTTATTTAATCAACGTGTTGCAATAGAGGTATATATATATTATATATATGTATATATATATATATATATATATAGAGTAACCTATCAGAGCATTTTTCTAGTAATTGTTGGTGTCTAGATCTATTCGGAGAAAGATACATATTATTAAAATGAAATATATTATAAAGTGAAGTCTACAGATATGACGATTAACGTACTATACATTTATATTGAAGTTAATTACATTTAATTCATTTCAATATAAATGTATATTATATTAATCGTCATATCTGTAGACTTCACTTTATAAAAAGTATATATATACACACACACACATATATATATATATATATATATATATATATATATATATATATATATATATATATATATATATATATATATAAATGCAAATTATAAAACAATGCATGGATATTAAATATTGATTGGTCTATTGATGATACTATTTCTGAGGCGATTTGGTGACTTCACAATGACGGATAGCCTAGAATAACTGTTATAATGTTCCAACTGATCATTTCTAAGATCACCTCTATATAGGGTTATCTAAAGAATAGGGTTAACCGAAAATTTAGATATTATACCATATATATATAGATAGTTAAATAGTTAAATAGTTATATATTCTTCATGCAATTTGGTTTACATTATACTGATAGAAACATTAAATTATATATATATATATATTTATAAATATATATATATTCCTAAATATAATGTTATGAAATTAATAAAACCTATAAAACACACACATTTGTTATAACTGTTGTATACAATAGTTATAACAAATGTGTATATATATATATATATATATATATATATATATATATATATCCTAAAAATGAATATTATTATGTATCGGAGTTATTTCTAATGAAATACAGTGCTATTATTATTAGTATATATATATACTAATAATAATAGCACTATATATATATAATATATATGAAAATATATATTTCACAAAGTATACTTGGGAAGTGATGAGACAAGTAACTGCAGTTATGTTCTGACGACGATTATATACTTAGAGATTGTCCGTTCTTTGTAGTTATAGAGAAGTACTCCGCTTGTATATGTGTCTTGTTCCACATGGGGTATGGTGATCCTAAGCGGACGACATCCACGCGATAGTTCTGGACTGCAATATCATTGTCATGTATCGTCAGGTTATAGCCTATATATACCTCGCGAGGTATACATATTGTTCTCCGGACATCAACAGTAATCCATTATTGGTTGAAGAGATTATAAAATATATTCCTGCGACGGACATGTTAATAAGAAAGTTAAGCAGCGATAAATAAAAATAAAATTGAAATAATGATTTTAATTGCAATAGATATTCTTTTTAAATATCTATTACTATTTTATATAAATATAAAACTGGATAATTTATATATATATATATATATATATATAATATCTAGATTACGAGATAATCTTTCGTATACTCTCCTTTGAGCAGAAAAAAATGTTGAAATATTAAAAAAAAATTTTTAAATATTAAATATTAAAAATGTGAGATTTTTTATAAAGATTTTTTGAAATATTTTGAAATATTAAAAAAAAATATCTTTTATTAGTATAACTGGACAACTTATTGAATTCTACAATAGAAGTCATATTGTAGTTTTTGTTAATTTTTATTAGAACACAAGTTATGATCAAAAATGTATCATATATGAAATATATATATATGAACATGCACAAATAATGCATGGATAATAAATATTTGTTGGTCTGTTGATGATACTATTTCTGAGGCGATTAGGTGATTTCATAATGACGGATATCTTAGAATCACTGTTATAATTACGTAATAGTTATTCATCATGTGATATGGGCGTATTATATATAAGTATTAATATAAGATTATAATAATTATAAATATAATATAGTTATTATTACACATTATAATGTATGTATGCATATACAAGGCACATTGTGCATATATATTTATATACATATATATATATATATATATATATATATATATATATATATAAGTATATATCACTAGTAAACCAATATGTCCCAGTATATGGGTATTGTCGTATCTTCATGTATATCTTCAGGTATCCACCATTACTGTGGTCTAGTAGATCTGTAACCTTCTCGTTGTAAATCTCCATGTATCTTACGTAAGTCGTACGTATGTGCCTTTATAATATTTATTGAAATCTCATATATATATGTATATATATATATATATATATATATATATATATATATTCTATAAAGTTTTAACATAGAAAATGTATGAC
This sequence comes from Osedax fenrisi, assembly GCA_964019155.1. NCBI lineage: Eukaryota > Metazoa > Annelida > Polychaeta > Sabellida > Siboglinidae > Osedax > Osedax fenrisi. The sequence continues at coordinate 4,152,990 of OZ025239.1, forward strand.
TATAGTCATATATATATATGTGTGTAAGTCTTAAGGATCTGGCGAATTCGCTAGATCTTTAAGACTTACACACACGTTAACGTGAGAACCTATTTCAAAAATATAAATAGTTGTATGTAACATATACCATTACATATACGTTATAACATAATTGTTCAACGTGATATTAATTATATAAGAAGTATAAGTATAATGACGGAAACCGGTAAATGATACAGGATTATGGTGTTGCCTGCAAGCTATGTATAGACATTCCGACAACAATGCGGCAATGGGTAAAAGGTAGAATTATTAAAATGCGTTATATCGTTATTAAAATAATTAATATATACATGTAAATATATATATATATATATATATATATAAATGATATTATATATATAATGTGTAAGTATAATATACACATATGTAAGTCTTATATAATATAAGGATAAGGATAATTTATTATTGCAAAAAAATATCTTTATTATTACATATAATAATTAATGTATGCATATATAATGCACATTGTGCATATATTTATATATATATATATATATATATATATATATATATATACATATATATATGTGTATTTGTATATTGTATACAAAAATGCACAATGTGCATTGTATATGCATACATACATTATTATATGTAATAATAAATATATTATATTTTATAATTATTATATATTGATATATCAAAATAGTAGTATACTACTATACTATACTATATGCTATAGCATATATACAGATATGTGTAAATAAATGCTTAATATTATACAAATTGTATATAAATAATTATATAATACTATTTCTATTATAAATATATAAGTAATAATATATAATAAAAATATATATATATATATATATATATATATATATCTATTAAATATATCTATTAAATAAATATATATATTTATATATATATATATATATATATATAAGTATAATACGTATATAACTAATTATAGAATACCATTTGTATTATAAATGTATAGTTGATAATATATTGGAAATAGATATAAGAAAAAAATTATATATATATTATAAAAAATTATTTATATTTTATTAAAATATATATATATATATATATATATATATATATATATATATATATATATATATATATGTATGTAAATAAATAAACATGTGCATTTACCAATATACCTTCGGGTCCAAGCAATTCTATGAACATATTCTTCAATACATTTTGGCATATCGTAGTTTACAACATGCTGAACTTTCCGTGACTTATTTAATCAACGTGTTGCAATAGAGGTATATATATATTATATATATGTATATATATATATATATATATATATATATATATATATATATAGAGTAACCTATCAGAGCATTTTTCTAGTAATTGTTGGTGTCTAGATCTATTCGGAGAAAGATACATATTATTAAAATGAAATATATTATAAAGTGAAGTCTACAGATATGACGATTAACGTACTATACATTTATATTGAAGTTAATTACATTTAATTCATTTCAATATAAATGTATATTATATTAATCGTCATATCTGTAGACTTCACTTTATAAAAAGTATATATATACACACACACATATATATATATATATATATATATATATATATATATTTATATATATATATATATATATATATATATATATATATAAATGCAAATTATAAAACAATGCATGGATATTAAATATTGATTGGTCTATTGATGATACTATTTCTGAGGCGATTTGGTGACTTCACAATGACGGATAGCCTAGAATAACTGTTATAATGTTCCAACTGGTCATTTCTAAGATCACCTCTATATAGGGTTATCTAAAGAATAGGGTTAACCGAAAATTTAGATATTATACCATATATATATAGATAGTTAAATAGTTAAATAGTTATATATTCTTCATGCAATTTGGTTTACATTATACTGATAGAAACATTAAATTATATATATATATATATTTATAAATATATATATATTCCTAAATATAATGTTATGAAATTAATAAAACCTATAAAACACACACATTTGTTATAACTGTTGTATACAATAGTTATAACAAATGTGTATATATATATATATATATATATATATATATCCTAAAAATGAATATTATTATGTATCGGAGTTATTTCTAATGAAATACAGTGCTATTATTATTAGTATATATATATACTAATAATAATAGCACTATATATATATAATATATATGAAAATATATATTTCACAAAGTATACTTGGGAAGTGATGAGACAAGTAACTGCAGTTATGTTCTGACGACGATTATATACTTAGAGATTGTCCGTTCTTTGTAGTTATAGAGAAGTACTCCGCTTGTATATGTGTCTTGTTCCACATGGGGTATGGTGATCCTAAGCGGACGACATCCACGCGATAGTTATGGACGGCCATATCATGTTCATGTATCGTCAGGTTATAGCCTATATATACCTCGCGAGGTATACATATTGTTCTCCGGACATCAACAATAATCCATTAGTGGTTGAAGAGATTATAAAATATATTCCTGCGACGGACATGTTAATAAGAAAGTTAAGCAGCGATAAATAAAAATAAAATTGAAATAATGATTTTAATTGCAATAGATATTCTTTTTAAATATCTATTACTATTTTATATAAATATAAAACTGGATAATTTATATATATATATATATATATATATATATATAATATCTAGATTACGAGATAATCTTTCGTATACTCTCCTTTGAGCAGAAAAAAAATGTTGAAATATTTAAAAAAAAAATTTAAAATATTATAAATAAAAAATGTGAGATTTTTTATAAAGATTTTTTGAAATATTTTGAAATATTAAAAAAAAAATATCTTTTATTATTATCACTGGACAACTTATTGAATTCCACAATAGAAGTCATATTGTAGTTTTTGTTAATTTTTATTAGAACACAAGTTATGATCAAAAATGTATCATATATGAAATATATATATATGAACATGCACATATAATGCATGGATAATAAATATTTGTTGGTCTGTTGATGCATCATGATACTATTTCTGAGGCGATTAGGTGATTTCATAATGACTGATATCTTAGAATCACTGTTATAATTACGTAATAGTTATTCATCACGTGATATGGGCGTATTAAATATAAGTGTTAATATAAGATTATAATAATCATAAATATAATATAGTTATTATTACACATTATAATGTATGTATGCATATACAATGCACATTGTGCATATATATATATATATATATATATATATATATATAAGTATATATCGCTAGTAAGCCAATATGTCCCAGTATCTATAGGTATTGTCGTATCTTCATGTATATCTTCAGGTATCCACCATTACTGTGGTCTAGTAGATCTGTAACCTTCTCGTTGTAAATCTCCATGTAGCTTACGTAAGTCGTACGTATGTGCCTTTATAATCTTTATTGAAATCTCATATATATATATATGTATATATATATATTCTATAAAGTTTTAACATAGAAAATGTATGACTATATGTGTGTGTAAGTCTTAAGGATCTGGCGAATTCGCTAGATCTTTAAGACTTACACACACGTTAACGTGAGAACCTATTTCAAAAATATAAATAGTTGTATGTAACATATACCATTAAATATACGCTATAACATAATTGTTCAACGTGATATTAATTATATAAGAAGTATAAGTATAATGACGGAAACCGGTAAATGATACAGGATTATGGTGTTGCCTGCAAGCTATATATAGACATTCCGACAACAATGCGGAAATGGGTAAAAGGTAGAATTATTAAAATGCGTTATATCGTTATTAAAATAATTAATATATACATGTAAATATATACATATATATATATATATATATATAAATGATATTATATATATAATGTGTAAGTATAATATACACATATGTAAGTCTTATATAATATATTTATTATTACATATAATAATTAATGTATGCATATACAATGCACATTGTGCATATATATATATATATACATATATATATATATATAAATATATATATATATATATATATATATATATATATATATATTAATTTGTATATTGTATACAAAAATGCAAAATGTGCATTGTATATGCATACATACATTATTATATGTAATAATAAATATATTATATTTTATAATTATTATATATTGATATATCAAAATAGTAGTAGCATATATACAGATATATGTAAATGAATGCTTAATATTATCAAATTGTAGATAAATATTATATAATACTATTTGTATTATAAATATATAGTTAATAATATATAGGAAATATATATAAGAAAAAAATTATATATATATTATAAAAAAATATATATATTTTATTAAAATAGTAGTAGCATATATATAGATATGTATAAATGAATGCATAATATTATACAAATTGTATATAAATAATTATATAATACTATTTGTATTATAAATATATAAGTAATAATATATAAGAAAAGTATATATATATATATATATATATATATATATCTAAGTATAATATGTATATAAATAATTATAGAATACCATTTGTATTATAAATGTATAGTTAATAATATATAGGAAATAGATATAAGAAAAAAATTATATATATATTATAAACAATTATTTATATTTTATTAAAATATATATATATATATATATATATATATATATATATATATATATATATATATGTATGTAAATAAATAAACATGTGCATTTACCAATATACCTTCGGGTCCAAGCAATTCTATGAACATATTCTTCAATACATTTTGGCATATCGTAGTTTACAACATGCTGAACTTTCCGTGACTTATTTAATCAACGTGTTGCAATAGAGGTATATATATATTATATATATGTATATATATATATATATATATATATAGAGTAACCTATCAGAGCATTTTTCTAGTAATTGTTGGTGTCTAGATCTATTCGGAGAAAGATACATATTATTAAAATGAAATATATTATAAAGTGAAGTCTACAGATATGACGATTAACGTACTATACATTTATATTGAAGTTAATTACATTTAATTCACTTCAATATAAATGTATATTATATTAATCGTCATATCTGTAGACTTCACTTTATAAAAAGTATATATATACACACACACACACACATATATATATATATATATATATATATATATATATATATATATATATATATATATATATATATATATATATATATATATATATATATAAATGCAAATTATAAAACAATGCATGGATATTAAATATTGATTGGTCTATTGATGATACTATTTCTGAGGCGATTTGGTGACTTCACAATGACGGATAGCCTAGAATAACTGTTATAATGTTCCAACTGGTCATTTCTAAGATCACCTCTATATAGGGTTATCTAAAGAATAGGGTTAACCGAAAATTTAGATATTATACCATATATATATAGATAGTTAAATAGTTAAATAGTTATATATTCTTCATGCAATTTGGTTTACATTATACTGATAGAAACATTAAATTATATATATATATATATATTTATAAATATATATATATTCCTAAATATAATGTTATGAAATTAATAAAACCTATAAAACACACACATTTGTTATAACTGTTGTATACAATAGTTATAACAAATCTGTATATATATATATATATATATATATATATATCCTAAAAATGAATATTATTATGTATCGGAGTTATTTCTAATGAAATACAGTGCTATTATTATTAGTATATATATACTAATAATAATAGCACTATATATATAATATATATGAAAATATATATTTCACAAAGTATACTTGGGAAGTGATGAGACAAGTAACTGCAGTTATGTTCTGACGACGATTATATACTTAGAGATTGTCCGTTCTTTGTAGTTATAGAGAAGTACTCCGCTTGTATATGTGTCTTGTTCCACACGGGGTATGGTGATCCTAAGCGGACGACATCCACGCGATAGTTATGGACGGCAATATCATTGTCATGTATCGTCAGGTTATAGACTATATATACCTCGCGAAGTATAAATATTGTTCTCCGGACATCAACAATAATCCATTAGTGGTTGAAGAGATTATAAAATATATTCCTGCGACGGACATGTTAATAAGAAAGTTAAGCAGCGATAAATAAAAATAAAATTGAAATAATGATTTTAATTGCAATAGATATTCTTTTTAAATATCTATTACTATTTTATATAAATATAAAACTGGATAATTTATATATATATATATATATATATATATATAATATCTAGATTACGAGATAATCTTTCGTATACTCTCCTTTGAGCAGAAAAAAAATGTTGAAATATTTAAAAAAAAAATTTAAAATATTATAAATAAAAAATGTGAGATTTTTTATAAAGATTTTTTGAAATATTTTGAAATATTAAAAAAAAAATATCTTTTATTATTATCACTGGACAACTTATTGAATTCCACAATAGAAGTCATATTGTAGTTTTTGTTAATTTTTATTAGAACACAAGTTATGATCAAAAATGTATCATATATGAAATATATATATATGAACATGCACATATAATGCATGGATAATAAATATTTGTTGGTCTGTTGATGCATCATGATACTATTTCTGAGGCGATTAGGTGATTTCATAATGACTGATATCTTAGAATCACTGTTATAATTACGTAATAGTTATTCATCACGTGATATGGGCGTATTAAATATAAGTGTTAATATAAGATTATAATAATCATAAATATAATATAGTTATTATTACACATTATAATGTATGTATGCATATACAATGCACATTGTGCATATATATATATATATATATATATATATATATATATATAAGTATATATCGCTAGTAAGCCAATATGTCCCAGTATCTATAGGTATTGTCGTATCTTCATGTATATCTTCAGGTATCCACCATTACTGTGGTCTAGTAGATCTGTAACCTTCTCGTTGTAAATCTCCATGTAGCTTACGTAAGTCGTACGTATGTGCCTTTATAATCTTTATTGAAATCTCATATATATATGTATATATATATATTCTATAAAGTTTTAACATAGAAAATGTATGACTATATGTGTGTGTAAGTCTTAAGGATCTGGCGAATTCGCTAGATCTTTAAGACTTACACACACGTTAACGTGAGAACCTATTTCAAAAATATAAATAGTTGTATGTAACATATACCATTAAATATACGCTATAACATAATTGTTCAACGTGATATTAATTATATAAGAAGTATAAGTATAATGACGGAAACCGGTAAATGATACAGGATTATGGTGTTGCCTGCAAGCTATATATAGACATTCCGACAACAATGCGGAAATGGGTAAAAGGTAGAATTATTAAAATGCGTTATATCGTTATTAAAATAATTAATATATACATGTAAATATATACATATATATATATATATATAAATGATATTATATATATAATGTGTAAGTATAATATACACATATGTAAGTCTTATATAATATATTTATTATTACATATACTAATTAATGTATGCATATACAATGCACATTGTGCATATATATATATACATATATATATATATAAATATATATATATATATATATATATATATATATATATATATATATTAATTTGTATATTGTATACAAAAATGCAAAATGTGCATTGTATATGCATACATACATTATTATATGTAATAATAAATATATTATATTTTATAATTATTATATATTGATATATCAAAATAGTAGTAGCATATATACAGATATGTGTAAATGAATGCTTAATATTATCAAATTGTAGATAAATATTATATAATACTATTTGTATTATAAATATATAGTTAATAATATATAGGAAATATATATAAGAAAAAAATTATATATATATTATAAAAAAATATATATATTTTATTAAAATAGTAGTAGCATATATATAGATATGTATAAATGAATGCATAATATTATACAAATTGTATATAAATAATTATATAATACTATTTGTATTATAAATATATAAGTAATAATATATAAGAAAAGTATATATATATATATATATATATATATATCTAAGTATAATATGTATATAAATAATTATAGAATACCATTTGTATTATAAATGTATAGTTAATAATATATAGGAAATAGATATAAGAAAAAAATTATATATATATTATAAACAATTATTTATATTTTATTAAAATATATATATATATATATATATATATATATATATATATATATGTATGTAAATAAATAAACATGTGCATTTACCAATATACCTTCGGGTCCAAGCAATTCTATGAACATATTCTTCAATACATTTTGGCATATCGTAGTTTACAACATGCTGAACTTTCCGTGACTTATTTAATCAACGTGTTGCAATAGAGGTATATATATATTATATATATGTATATATATATATATATATATATATAGAGTAACCTATCAGAGCATTTTTCTAGTAATTGTTGGTGTCTAGATCTATTCGGAGAAAGATACATATTATTAAAATGAAATATATTATAAAGTGAAGTCTACAGATATGACGATTAACGTATACGTTAATTAGTATACTTTTAATTTATTAGTATACTATACATTTATATTGAAGTTAATTACATTTAATTCACTTCAATATAAATGTATATTATATTAATCGTCATATCTGTAGACTTCACTTTATAAAAAGTATATATATACACACACACACACACATATATATATATATATATATATATATATATATATATATATATATATATATATATATATATATATATATATATATATATATATATATATATATATATATATATATATATATATATATATAAATGCAAATTATAAAACAATGCATGGATATTAAATATTGATTGGTCTATTGATGATACTATTTCTGAGGCGATTTGGTGACTTCACAATGACGGATAGCCTAGAATAACTGTTATAATGTTCCAACTGGTCATTTCTAAGATCACCTCTATATAGGGTTATCTAAAGAATAGGGTTAACCGAAAATTTAGATATTATACCATATATATATAGATAGTTAAATAGTTAAATAGTTATATATTCTTCATGCAATTTGGTTTACATTATACTGATAGAAACATTAAATTATATATATATATATATTTATAAATATATATATATTCCTAAATATAATGTTATGAAATTAATAAAACCTATAAAACACACACATTTGTTATAACTGTTGTATACAATAGTTATAACAAATGTGTATATATATATATATATATATATCATAAAAATGAATATTATTATGTATCGGAGTTATTTCTAATGAAATACAGTGCTATTATTATTAGTATATATATATACTAATAATAATAGCACTATATATATATAATATATATGAAAATATATATTTCACAAAGTATACTTGGGAAGTGATGAGACAAGTAACTGCAGTTATGTTCTGACGACGATTATATACTTAGAGATTGTCCGTTCTTTGTAGTTATAGAGAAGTACTCCGCTTGTATATGTGTCTTGTTCCACATGGGGTATGGTGATCCTAAGCGGACGACATCCACGCGATAGTTATGGACGGCAATATCATTGTCATGTATCGTCAGGTTATAGCCTATATATACCTCGCGAGGTATACATATTGTTCTCCGGACATCAACAGTAATCCATTATTGGTTGAAGAGATTATAAAATATATTCCTGCGACGGACATGTTAATAAGAAAGTTAAGCAGCGATAAATAAAAATAAAATTGAAATAATGATTTTAATTGCAATAGATATTCTTTTTAAATATCTATTACTATTTTATATAAATATAAAACTGGATAATTTATATATATATATATATATATATATATATATATATATATAATATCTAGATTACGAGATAATCTTTCGTATACTCTCCTTTGAGCAGAAAAAAAATGTTGAAATATTTAAAAAAAAAATTTAAAATATTATAAATAAAAAATGTGAGATTTTTTATAAAGATTTTTTGAAATATTTTGAAATATTAAAAAAAAAATATCTTTTATTATTATCACTGGACAACTTATTGAATTCCACAATAGAAGTCATATTGTAGTTTTTGTTAATTTTTATTAGAACACAAGTTATGATCAAAAATGTATCATATATGAAATATATATATATGAACATGCACAAATAATGCATGGATAATAAATATTTGTTGGTCTGTTGATGATACTATTTCTGAGGCGATTAGGTGATTTCATAATGACGGATATCTTAGAATCACTGTTATAATTACGTAATAGTTATTCATCATGTGATATGGGCGTATTATATATAAGTATTAATATAAGATTATAATAATTATAAATATAATATAGTTATTATTACACATTATAATGTATGTATGCATATACAATGCACATTGTGCATATATATTTATATACATATATATATATATATATATATATATATATATATATATATATAAGTATATATCACTAGTAAACCAATATGTCCCAGTATATGGGTATTGTCGTATCTTCATGTATATCTTCATGTATCCACCATTACTGTGGTCTAGTAGATCTGTAACCTTCTCGTTGTAAATCTCCATGTATCTTACGTAAGTCGTACGTATGTGCCTTTATAATATTTATTGAAATCTCATATATATATGTATATATATATATATATATATATATATATTCTATAAAGTTTTAACATAGAAAATGTATGACTATATGTGTGTGTAAGTCTTAAGGATCTGGCGAATTCGCTAGATCCTTAAGACTTACACACACGTTAACGTGAAAACCTATTTCAAAAATATAAATAGTTGTATGTAACATATACCATTAAATATACGTTATAACATAATTGTTCAACGTGATATTAATTGTATAAGAAGTATAAGTATAATGACGGAAACCGGTAAATGATACAGGATTATGGTGTTGCCTGCAAGCTATGTATAGACATTCCGACAACAATGCGGCAATGGGTAAAAGGTAGAATTATTAAAATGCGTTATATCGTTATTAAAATAATTAATATATACATGTAAATATATATATATATATATATATATAAATGATATTATATATATAATGTGTAAGTATAATATACACATATGTAAGTCTTATATAATATAAGGATAAGGATTATTTTATTATTGCAAAAAAATATCTTTATTATTACATATAATAATTAATGTATGCATATATAATGCACATTGTGCATATATGTATATATATATATATATATATATATATATATATATATATGTGTATTTGTATATTGTATACAAAAATGCACAATGTGCATTGTATATGCATACATACATTATTATATGTAATAATAAATATATTATATTTTATAATTATTATATATTGATATATCAAAATAGTATTATACTACTATACTATACTATATGCTATAGCATATATACAGATATGTGTAAATGAATGCTTAATATTATACAAATTGTATATAAATAATTATATAATACTATTTCTATTATAAATATATAAGTAATAATATATAATAAAAATATATATATATATATATATCTATTAAATATATCTATTAAATAAATATATATATTTATATATATATATATATATATATAAGTATAATACGTATATAACTAATTATAGAATACCATTTGTATTATAAATGTATAGTTGATAATATATTGGAAATAGATATAAGAAAAAAATTATATATATATTATAAAAAATTATTTATATTTTATTAAAATATATATATATATATATATATATATATATATATATATGTATGTAAATAAATAAACATGTGCATTTACCAATATACCTTCGGGTCCAAGCAATTCTATGAACATATTCTTCAATACATTTTGGCATATCGTAGTTTACAACATGCTGAACTTTCCGTGACTTATTTAATCAACGTGTTGCAATAGAGGTATATATATATTATATATATGTATATATATATATATATATATATATAGAGTAACCTATCAGAGCATTTTTCTAGTAATTGTTGGTGTCTAGATCTATTCGGAGAAAGATACATATTATTAAAATGAAATATATTATAAAGTGAAGTCTACAGATATGACGATTAACGTACTATACATTTATATTGAAGTTAATTACATTTAATTCATTTCAATATAAATGTATATTATATTAATCGTCATATCTGTAGACTTCACTTTATAAAAAGTATATATATATACACACACACACATATATATATATATATATATATATATATATATATATATATATATATATATATATATATATATATAAATGCAAATTATAAAACAATGCATGGATATTAAATATTGATTGGTCTATTGATGATACTATTTCTGAGGCGATTTGGTGACTTCACAATGACGGATAGCCTAGAATAACTGTTATAATGTTCCAACTGATCATTTCTAAGATCACCTCTATATAGGGTTATCTAAAGAATAGGGTTAACCGAAAATTTAGATATTATACCATATATATATAGATAGTTAAATAGTTAAATAGTTATATATTCTTCATGCAATTTGGTTTACATTATACTGATAGAAACATTAAATTATATATATATATATATTTATAAATATATATATATTCCTAAATATAATGTTATGAAATTAATAAAACCTATAAAACACACACATTTGTTATAACTGTTGTATACAATAGTTATAACAAATGTGTATATATATATATATATATATATATATATATATATCCTAAAAATGAATATTATTATGTATCGGAGTTATTTCTAATGAAATACAGTGCTATTATTATTAGTATATATATATACTAATAATAATAGCACTATATATATATAATATATATGAAAATATATATTTCACAAAGTATACTTGGGAAGTGATGAGACAAGTAACTGCAGTTATGTTCTGACGACGATTATATACTTAGAGATTGTCCGTTCTTTGTAGTTATAGAGAAGTACTCCGCTTGTATATGTGTCTTGTTCCACATGGGGTATGGTGATCCTAAGCGGACGACATCCACGCGATAGTTCTGGACTGCAATATCATTGTCATGTATCGTCAGGTTATAGCCTATATATACCTCGCGAGGTATACATATTGTTCTCCGGACATCAACAGTAATCCATTATTGGTTGAAGAGATTATAAAATATATTCCTGCGACGGACATGTTAATAAGAAAGTTAAGCAGCGATAAATAAAAATAAAATTGAAATAATGATTTTAATTGCAATAGATATTCTTTTTAAATATCTATTACTATTTTATATAAATATAAAACTGGATAATTTATATATATATATATATAATATCTAGATTACGAGATAATCTTTCGTATACTCTCCTTTGAGCAGAAAAAAAATGTTGAAATATTTAAAAAAAAAATTTAAAATATTAAATATTAAAAATGTGAGATTTTTTATAAAGATTTTTTGAAATATTTTGAAATATTAAAAAAAAAATATCTTTTATTAGTATCACTGGACAACTTATTGAATTCCACAATAGAAGTCATATTGTAGTTTTTGTTAATTTTTATTAGAACACAAGTTATGATCAAAAATGTATCATATATGAAATATATATATATGAACATGCACAAATAATGCATGGATAATAAATATTTTTTGGTCTGTTGATGCATCATGATACTATTTCTGAGGCGATTAGGTGATTTCATAATGACTGATATCTTAGAATCACTGTTATAATTACGTAATAGTTATTCATCACGTGATATGGGCGTATTAAATATAAGTGTTAATATAAGATTATAATAATTATAAGTATAATATAGTTATTATTACACATTATAATGTATGTATGCATATACAATGCACATTGTGCATATATATATATATATATATATATAAGTATATATCGCTAGTAAGCCAATATGTCCCAGTATCTATAGGTAGTATCGTACCTTCATGTATATCTTCAGGTATCCACCATTACTGTGGTCTAGTAGATCTGTAACCTTCTCGTTGTAAATCTCCATGTAGCTTACGTAAGTCGTACGCATGTGCCTTTATAATATTTATTGAAATCTCATATATATATATGTATATATATATATATATATATATATATATATGTATATATATATATATATAAATATATATATATATATATATATATATATATATATATATATATATTCTATAAAGTTTTAACATAGAAAATGTATGACTATAGTCATATATATATATATATATATATATATATATATATGTGTGTAAGTCTTAAGGATCTTGCCAATTCGCTATTTCCTTAAGACTTACACACACGTTAACGTGAGAACCTATTTCAAAAATATAAATAGTTGTATGTAACATATACCATTAAATATACGTTATAACATAATTGTTAAACGTGATATTAATTGTATAAGAAGTATAAGTATAATGACGGAAACCGGTAAATGATACAGGATTATGGTGTTGCCTGCAAGCTATGTATAGACATTCCGACAATAATGCGGCAATGGGTAAAAGGTAGAATTATTAAAATGCGTTATATCGTTATTAAAATAATTAATATATACATGTAAATATATATATATATATATAAATGATATTATATATAATGTGTAAGTATAATATACACATATGTAAGTCTTATATAATATATTTATTATTACATATAATAATTAATGTATGCATATACAATGCACATTGTGCATATATATATATATATATATATATATATATATATATACATATATATATATATATATATATATATATATATATATATATATATATATATATATATATATATATGTATTTGTATATTGTATACAAAAATGCAAAATGTGCCTTGTATATGCATACATACATTATTATATGTAATAATACATATATTATATTTTATAATTATTATATATTGATATATCAAAATAGTAGTAGCATATATATAATAATAATAATGATAATAATATATACAGATATGTGTAAATGAATGCTTAATATTATCAAATTGTAGATAAATAATTATATAATACTATTTGTATTATAAATATATAGTTAATAATATATAGGAAATATATATAAGAAAAAAATTATATATATATTATAAAAAAATATATATATTTTATTAAAATAGTAGTAGCATATATATAGATATGTATAAATGAATGCATAATATTATACAAATTGTATATAAATAATTATATAATACTATTTGTATTATACATATATAAGTAATAATATATAAGAAAAGTATATATATATATATATATATATATATATATCTAAGTATAATATGTATATACATAATTATAGAATACCATTTGTATTATAAATGTATAGTTAATAATATATAGGAAATAGATATAAGAAAAAAATTATATATATATTATAAACAATTATTTATATTTTATTAAAATATATATATATATATATATATATATATATATGTATGTAAATAAATACACATGTGCATTTACCAATATACCTTCGGTTCCAAGCAATTCTATGAACAAATTCTTCAATACATTTTGGCATATCGTAGTTTACAACATGCTGAACTTTCGGTGACTTATTTAATCAACGTGTTGCAATAGAGGTATATATATATATATATATATATATATATATATATATAGAGTAACCTATCAAAGCATTTTTCTAGTAATTTTTGGTGTCTAGATCTATTCGGAGAAAGATACATATTATTAAAATGAAATATATTATAAAGTGAAGTCTACAGATATGACGATTAACGTACTATACATTTATATTAAAGTTAATTACATTTAATTCACTTCAATATAAATGTATATTATATTAATCGTCATATCTGTAGACTTCATTTTATAAAAAGTATATATATATATACACACACACACATATATATATATATATATATATATATATATATATATATATATATATATATATATATATATATATATATATATATATATATAAATGCAAATTATAAAACAATGCATGGATATTAAATATTGATTGGTCTATAGATGATACTATTTCTGAGGCGATTTGGTGACTTCACAATGACGGATAGCCTAGAATAACTGTTATAATGTTCCAACTGGTCATCTCTAAGATCACCTCTATATAGGGTTATATATAACACTATTCCACACAATAAAAGGGGTATCTAAAGAATAGGGTTAACCGAAAATTTAGATATTATACCATATATATATATATATACATATATAGTTAAATAGTTAAATAGTTATATATTCTTCATGCAATTTGGTTTACATTATACTGACAGAAACATTAAATTATATATATATATATATATATATATATATATATATATATATTTATAAATATATATATATATTCCTAAATGTAATGTTATGAAACTAATAAAACCTATAAAACACACACATTTGTTATAACTGTTGTATACAATAGTTATAACAAATGTGTGTATATATATATCCTAAAAATGAATATTATTATGTATCGGAGTTATTTCTAATGAAATACAGTGCTATTATTATTAGTATATATATATACTAATAGTAATAGCACTATATATATAATATATATGAAAATATATATTTCACAAAGTATACTTGGGAAGTGGTGAGACAAGCAACTGCAGTTATGTTCTGACGACGATTTTATACTTAGTGATTGTCCGTTCTTTGTAGTTATAGAGAAGTACTCCGCTTGTATATGTGTCTTGTTCCACATGGGGTATGGTGATCCTAAGCGGACGACATCCACGCGATAGTTCTGGACGGCAATATCATTGTCATGTATCGTCAGGTTATAGCCTATATATACCTCGCGAGGTATACATATTGTTCTCCGGACATCAACAATAATCCATTATTGGTTGAAGAGATTATAAAATATATTCATGCGATGGACATGTTAAGAAAGTTAAGCAGCGATAAATAAAAATAAAATTGAAATAATGATTTTAATTGCAATATAGATATTCTTTTTAAATATCTATTACTATTTTATATAAATATAAAACTGGATAATTTATATATATATATATATATATATATATATATATATAGAGAGTAACCTATAGGTTACTAGATATATCAGAGCATTTTTCTAGTAATTTTTGGTGTCTAGATCTATTCGGAGAAAGATACATATTATTAAAATTAAATATATTATAAAGTGAAGTCTACAGATATGACGAGTAACGTAATATACATTTATATTGAAGTTAATGACATTTAATTCACTTCAATATAAATGTATATTATATTAATCGTCATATCTGTAGACTTGACTTTATAAAAAGTATATATATATACACACACATATATATCTCTACTTTAGTATACAGGCTATAGCCTGGTCAGCAATATAGATATCCCCGTTCTAATGACACTCTGATAGCGGTGTTCCTATAGGACTACTATATATAGTAACGATGTCCTTCAGCGAGTCTCGAAGGCTAGGCAATCCGTGTATAGTGACTGTTTCACATGTTGGGGTCCACTCTCGAGTCTAACATCAACATCTGAATCTTAGTGCTGCATATTCTTACGTAATAAGCACCGCTGTCTGAACTTTGGTCTACTTATAAATATGCAGTATACTGCAGTATACTATAGTAGTATAAGTAAATAAACACAAATTGATATATGGATAACACATAGTTAATATAGAGATAACAGATCACACATCAAGTGCATAATATGATAATAATTACGTAATGAGTATAATATCATGAGTATGTGATTACTTTTACATATAGATGTAAAAATCGAGTGATCACTATATTATGCTAATAATATAAAATATAATAATAATAGTAGTATCTCCAGATGCGATGCAGAACGAATAGTGTGGCGATATCACCGAGTAACATTCCTTCTATAAATAAATACATAAATATAATTTACAGACGATACAAATATACAATACCAAAAAAACTAATATTGACATTTATATTGCATTTATGCATTCTATTGCATCTATGCAATTATCATAGATCTTGACACTGACATCTAGTTTTTTATTATTATGAAGTTAAAATTATATCGATTTCAGTTACGTAATGCTAAATTTATTTAAATGTATATTACATTTATCGATATATCTACAAATTTGACTTTATAACATATATATATATATATATATATATTATATATATATATTATATTAAATATATATATATATATATATATATATATATATATAATATATATGCCAATATTAGCTTGACATATCATATTAATAAACACTGCACATTGTGCAGTGTTTATTAATATGATATGTCAATATAATATTGGCATATATATGTGAGTGTAAATGAATGCTTAATATTATACAAATTGTATATAAATAATTATATAATACTATTTGAATTATAAATATATAAGTAATAATATATAGGAAATATATAATACTATATGTATTATAAATATATAAGTAATAATATATAGGAAATATATATACTATATATAGATATATATTATATAATACTATTTGTATTATAAATATATAAGTAATAATATATAGGAAATATATATACTATATATAGATATATATTATATATTATATATAATATATATATAATATATTATATATTATATAGATATATATATATATATATATATATATATATATAAATGCAAATGCTAAAACAATACATGGATATTAAATATTGACTGGTCTATTGATGGTACTATTTCTTAGGCGATTAGGTGATTTCATAATGACGGATAGCTTATAAGCTATCGATAGCTTATAATTCTATAGAATCACTGTTATAATTATGTAATAGTGATTCATCACGTGATATGGGCGTATTATATTTAAGTATTAATATAACATTATAATAATTATAAAATATAATATAGTTATTATTACACATTATAATGTATGTATATATATACAATGCACATTGTGCATATATGTATAATATATATGTATTTGTATATTTTATAAAAAAATTCAACATGTGCATTGTATATTCATATGATAATTATCTATATATATATATATTAAAATATTAGTAGCATATATATATAGATATGTGTAAATTAATGCTTAATATTATACAAATTATATATAAATAATCATATAATACTATTTGTATTATAAATATATAAGTAATAATATATAAGAAAAGTATATATATATATATTTATTAATGTATATATATATATATAATTTTGCAAATGCAAAAACAATGTATGGATATTTATAATATTAAATATTGATTGGTCTGTTTATGATATCATAATAGTATATCATAATAGTATATACTATTTCTGAGGCGATTAGGTGATTTCATAATGACGGATAGCTTATATAAAACCAATCTTATAATTACGTAATCATCACGTGATATGGGCGTATTAAATATAGGTATTAATAAAAGATTATAATAATTATAAAATATAATATAGTTATTATTACATATAATAATGTATGTATGCATATACAATGCACATTGTTCATATATGTATATATATATATATATATATATATATATAATATATATATACGTATATTTTATACAAATATGCACTATGTGCATTGTATATGTATATAATATGATATATCAAAATAGTATACTATAGTAGCATATATATAGCCTATATATATTTACGTTTAGTAATTTTACTAATTTATCTATTTTTTATTTATTGGTCGTCTTAATAACCATTTGACAGATATAAGTGTTCGGACCACCAATTATAATAAAGTTGAGTATTCTGATACAGTTTATTAAACAAAGACTTATTGTATATATATATATATAATAATATAACATAATACTATAGTATACTATAGTATACTACTACTACTACTACTAATAATATTAGTACCTACCAGATGCGATGCAGAACGAATAGTGTGGTGATCTCACCGAGTAACATTCCTTCTATAGAAAAATAAATAAATATAATTTACAGACGATAAAAATATAAAATACCAAAAAAACTAATATTGACATTTCTATTGCTATGCAATTATCATAGAGCTTGACACTGAAATCTAGTTTTGAATTATTATGAAGATATATCGATTTCTGTTATGTAATGCTAAATTTATTTAAATGTATATTACATTTATTGATATATCTACAAATTTGATATTATAACATATATATATATAATGCTAAATTTATTTAAATGTATATTACATTTATTGATATATCTACAAATTTGATATTATAACATATATATATATATATATATATATATATATATATATATATATGTTATAATATTTGTTATATATTTGTCTGGTGTCGATGGCTCAGTGGGACAACCAAAAGCTAGTAAGCCAGAAGTCCCGGGTTCGACTCCAGGCAGTTCTTGAATTTCTCTTGTGTTTATAAAGAACTTAATAAACAATAAATCAAAACACAAGAAAAAAAATGTTACTATTTGTATTGTATTGTCCGGGGCCTCTCACAGTTATTTATAACATGTACAAGTCTATGACTTCTTGAGGGGTCCATTTGTATCCGCTATTTGTATTGTATTCAATATATATAAGAGATTTCAATAAATAAATATTATTATATTATTATTATATTATTATATATATATATATATATATATATATATATATATATATATATAATTATGTGTGTTTCTGACTATATCCAAAGATATTGTGAAGTCCTTTGGAAAATCTTTGCTATATCTCATAATTAATGCAATAATACAGTTATCTGTTGTAGTTATTCTCTGACGGCTCCTTTGCAATAAGTATTTATCCTTTCTTTTCCGATGGTATACCATAATATATATATATATATATATATATATATATTTAATGATAAATACATGATTTATATGATAAGTTTGATATTAATGATTAATATTTTATACAAATTCATATTTTTTAGTTTGCACATATTACATTTTTTTTTTGATTTTACACAATAATTTATAAATAATCATAATTATTTGAACTTATATAATTGACATTTTTATAAAAAATTAAATATTTATTTTTCTATATTTATCAAAAATTGTGGGTAATTTCATTAGAGATATACTCAATTATTAAACTTAATTATTTGTTGTACAAGAGTATGTTAATAATTTATAAATAAGGTACATATAGTTATTTATTTAATTATATTTCTTTAAAAATAATAAATTATATTTTAAATTACAATCATTTTCGATACAAAATCAAAATGAAGGTTCCCCCCCCACATCTTAAAGTGAATGAAACTCCACTATATTTGCGATACCTTGACGTGGTATGGTGGCTTCTATTGGACATAGATATAAATTCGTAAACTTGTATAGGTTATATATACAACCAATTTGTATTAATTATATAAAACTAATTATTTGTATCTATTAGTTTATATATTAAAATATTTATATTAATATTATACCTATGTGTGTGAATATTGTATGCATCATATATATATATATATATATATATATATATATATATATATATATATAAAATAATAAAAAATAAAATCTCTTCTAAATTCCTACATTAATAAACATAATGTATTACAATGTAATCAATTTGGTTTCAGGTCAAATAGATCTACTGCTGACGCAATTGATAATTTAAATGATATACTAGTTAACAATTTAGATAACAAGGTTAATTGTATAGCAGTATCAATTGATTTAAAAAAAGCATTTGATACTTTAAATACGAATATATTATTAAATAAGTTTTCTTACTTTGGCATTAGAGGTATAACTCTAGATCTATTATGCAGTTATCTAACAAATAGAAAACAATATGTCTGTTATCAGAAATGTAATTCAAATTTACTAGATATTAATATAGGTGTTCCGCAAGGCTCCGTATTGGGACCATTGTTGTTCTTGTTATATATAAATGATATATCTAACGTTATGGACGACAATGGTTGTATCTTATTTGCTGACGACACGACCTTAGTATTCGCGGATAAAGATGTATCGATATTGGAATCAAAAGCTAACAAATATATTGGTTATATTTACTCATGGTTATGTTACAATAAACTATCATTACATTTAATTAAAACTTCTTATACTATATTTGCTCAACATAAACCTTATATTTTCAATATTTCATTAAATGGAATACTTATTAAATGTCAAAATGAATATAAATTTCTTGGTATCATCATTGATAATAAACTTTCTTGGAAACCGTATATTACTTTATTAGCCTCCAATGTATCTAGAATTGTAGCTATCTTTTATAATCTGCGTAATAAAATTAATATAAAATCATTAATTTTATTATATAACGCTCTATTTCACTCTAGATTAAGTTATTGTTGTTCGTCATGGGGCTCTAATTATAAATCAGTAGTACACAAAATTATTGTATTACAAAACAAGGTACTTAAATGTATTTATAAACTACCCCAGAGAACTAATATCAACTTTATTTATAAAAGACATAATATATTGAAAATAGTTGACTTAGACTCACATTATTAAAAAATACACATTATGCTTTTAATAGAGTCTATAGAACTAAACTATTACAAAAGTTTGTACTTTGTTCAAATAGTTGTACTAGGGCTAAAAATAGATTTATTATACCGAAATGTAGAATTAATATTAGTTGTTATGCTGTACATTATGCAAGTATTCAATTATGGAATAATCTAAGTAACAAATTAAAAATTATAAAACCTATTAAGTTATTTATAAAAAAAATAAAAATGTCTTACCTAGCTATTTACTAATTGTATTTTATTTTACATGTTTATTGGACTAATTGTGACTATTCAAGCTGATTGATAGAAGTGGAACAGATCCTCAAAGAAATTATTTTAATTTTATTTGTTTTATTTTATTAAGCTCCGTGATTATTTATTTATTATTATGAATTACTAATATGTAATATTAGATGGATTAACATAGGGATTATATTTCTGATTGTTTGAAACGCTAAATAAATCACTGAGTATTACACTCCTGGGTGTGGGCTACCCATATGGGATTTGGGCAACCCCGAAGCTTCCTTCACTTATATATTCCCTTTGATTATCCTTCTATACACATACATGTTTGAATGTATAATATGTAATTGCATTATTATTTACTCTAGCCAAACACCTCGAAAGTCAATTTGACTATTTTGTTTAGCCATTTATTGTTAAAAATCAAATTTGTTTGCAATAATAAATTATCCTTATCCTTATATACTATCTATATTAATAGCTATCACTTATTTATGTTAATCGTCATTAATCATATGATGATGATGATATATTAAGTTTATTAGCACTAAAATAGGGTCATGTATACCACTTCGTTCGTGCCGGAAGAAAATAATAATAAAATAATAGTAATACGATAATAATTTAATAATAATATACATTCAATATACCACGGACAACAATACTAAATAATATAAAGGACTATTATATACTACAGTCTGCATTGATATTATTGTTAAATAATATATGATTCACTTAGTAATAATCCCAATTCAGTGACTAAAGTATACTTTAATATATTAACTCAATTATATGCGTAAATAAATAATCTACACCTCAATTATTATAAAATAATAACCTAGGCGGTTAATATACATTAATATACATACCTACGTATGCGGTTAATATATAGTATATAGGGGAAAATAACCTAATACGGACACTCTAACAATACATGGTCTTAATTTTGTATGACTCATTATTTGTATTCAAAAATTACAATATATTAATATTATATGATTATAGATATTATTGTGATTTTTACATTTTATTTAATCTTTTAATTACCTAGATAACGGGGGTGTCCGTATTCGGTACCCATGTCCGAATACGGACACCCTATGTTATAATACGGACACCCTATATGCCACTAGATAAACTATATATTATTGATGAATCAATCAGACAAATTACAATTACGTTATTTAAAATTAATTTTGTATTTAAAATATATTGTAATTTAATTAGTTAATAATTTATTTATTTTTATTATTTATTAATTAATAATACAATTTAAATATCTAAATAATAATTTTTTTAGAATTAGCTTTATTGGTGATATTAATATTATAATGCACGCGATTTTTATGAAAATCAGAATTGTTAATACGCTGCGCGCTGATTGGTTATAGGGTGTCCGTATTAAGACATTTAGAGTGTCCGACGGACACTGTCCGTATTGGGAACGTATATGACCTCTAGATATATGCTTATAACTTAATGAATATTTGATAAAAAATATAGTAATTAAAAATACAATTTTTAGAATGTTTTAATTTTATCGATTCATTTGTATAATCTTGAGAAGGTTTTAAGTTTACAATTTTTTTCATAAATTTAAAAACGTAATAAAAAAATCAGTTTATTGGATATATCAGCATAATTATGAATATTTTATTTTTATACACACACACATATATCTATATATATATATATATATATATATATATATATATATATATATATATATATATATATATATTTATATATATAGGGATACTTAAATCTGATTCTAATAATATCTCGGAATGCATAAATACCTGGAAACTGAAATTTATCATTCAGAATTGTTTTATGATGAGAAATTTAAAATCCATATTGACTCGTTATTATACTATGGATATGACCTAACAAACAGAAATAAACTATCGTGTTGTTAAATTAGTTACATAGATCTTGGTATAACTTTCGGTAATTATTTTACTTTCAACTCTCAAACTATTATATTTTTGTAATAATTTTAATTTAATGAACATATTTTTAAAATATGAAAAATATAATATACCAGTAATCTCTTTCAAATGTTGTGGTTATATTATATTTTAATAATCGTAAATATAGTTTCATATAAATTATGTAAATATTGTAAAATAGTTTATTTAACATTAGAGATACAATTATTTATAATTTATCAATGCTGAATCTTTCCCGGCTTTGAACGACACACGTTAGTAGAATAAAACCTACATATATTATATATCATAAAGTCATTGCTATCATCAAAAAAAGTCACGCTACATATAACTTATATACAGAGCTGGGCACGATACTTGAAAAATGTATAATAGATAGAATTACAATTACACACTTTTTTCTTATAATAGATACAATTACAATTACTTTAAAAAAAATCATAGTAGATACAATTACAAATACAAAATTTTCTTAGTAGATACATCTTAGTAGATACAAATAAATTATAATTATATACAATGTATATAGTATATAGATATAAATTATATTTATATATATATATATATATATATATATTCATCGATGTCGATTTGAAAGTACATTTCAAGGAACATTAAGGTAGTATCCTACTACAAGTATTTTAACTTTAAAACTATTTTCTTTATAAAGTTAACTATAATTTTACTGGGAAACCCCCTTACTTCCCGGCAACTTGCCTGAAATATAATAACTTTATAGGGTATCCCATTACAACTTGATAGAAAATGGTTTTAAAGTTACAATATTTCCGGTAAGTTGCCGGAAAATCTTGTAGTGGGATACCCCCTTTATACAGAAATAATGTCCGGAAATGTTTTATAGAAAGTGATTTTCTAGTAATCTGTAGTGGGATACCCCCTAAAAGTGTAGTTAACTTGCTAGAAAATAACTTTCTACAAATATTTCAGGACATTATTTCCGGAAATACTACTAGTGGGATACCTCCTTTAAAATGACATATTAAATATTTACACCTTATAACGTGTTCTTCAATATATGATATAGAATACATGTGTTGATATTTATTGACATTTAATGATGCCCACGATGAATATTTTAGTGTACCAGCGTTTATTTATCTGCAATTATACTATGAGCCATTACAGACTATATAGAAATATACATTATTACAATATACTTTTTTTCAACTAAAAATAATCAGCGACCTTTACTTTCGAATGTTAAACATGCATATAGTAAATTATCAAATATACATACAAATAAGTTATTAATATATTATTAATTATTATTATTTAGAATTATCATATTTATTAAAATGATTGTATCTTTCTATATAATATATAATTTTGAATTATAAATCAATTATTATATAAAATATATTATCAAAATAATGTCTTTGTTTTCAATAAATGTATATAATGGTTTTTGAAAATAAATCTCTATAATTGATTATCATAATTTTTAATAATGAATTAATTTCAATATTTACAAAAGATATTTAAAAAAATATATATATATATAATGAATATATATATTAAAATTTATTTATAAAATGATATTATAAAATATTGATATAAAATAAATATAATGACGAAATGATATATTATTTAATCAAATGTATCTGTTTAAATAATTGTCTTAGTAGATACGTATCGTAGATACTATTTATGACTAATAGATACGATTACAAATACTTTTGTAATTTTTATAATAGATATAAATACAATTACAAATGTATCTACGATACTGATTTTTTGCCTTAATAGATACTGTATCGGCGATACTGCCCAGCTCTGCTTATATATATATATATAATATATCAGATTTAGGTTTGCACCAGGGTTTTTTGTAGAAGCTAAAGCTTATCGAGACAATTACCCTTAATCTTAAAGCAAGTTCAAAAAAAAACTAAATAAATAAAATATTATAAAATATTAGATGACTTCCTGTTTACATAGATACAATACAATGAAAAAATAGAAAAATAATATAAATTGTTTGAACTTGCCATAAAATTATGTAATCATCATTTAATTATTTATAAATAAATAACTAAAATAAATAATAAGTACTATAAAATAATACACTAAACAAAAATATAGATGTATTAGTATAAAAGAAGAAAAAAAAATGAAGTAAAATGAAGTAAAACTGAATAAAACTGAATAAAACATAACAAAAAGAATATCTAGAAAGGTGGTAAGAAATGTATGTAACATTTTTTTTTTTTTTTTTTTTTTTTTTTTTTTTTTTTTTTTTCAGTAAATAAGTTTTAGGAATTTTTTTGTAATACTTTATAATAATGTAAAGAATGTAAAATATTTGTTCATACTGAAATGTTAGTTTAATTACTAATTTTTATATAAGTGTCAATAAAGAGAAATAAAACAAAGAAGTATAATCAAGTATACAAGAAAAAAGATTCAATACAAAATGTTTATGTAATTAAAAATAAAGTCAAATAATATTATTAGTCAGAGGGAAATAAAAAATACTAAAGAAAATACTAAAGAAAAAAGAAATACCTAACAGTTTTTTTTAATTTTATTATTTTTATATAAACGTCAATTAAAAAGAAAGAAAACATGAAAGTAAATTCAAATATAAAATGCAAAAATTCAGTAAAATAATATTATTAATGTCGGGGAAATAAAATATTGTAAAGTAAAACACTCAAAAGTATTAATTTTTTTTTAATTTTTACATAAACGTCAATAAATTAAAATAAGAATAAAATGTGGATCTTAGTATATAATACAATATTAGATAAAAGACATGATAAAAGATATAAAATTAGAAAAATGAGATTTAGATTATAAGTATACAGAGTAAGAAGATAACAAATGTGTATACATACGTTTCCTGAATAATTTATAATTTGAAATATTTTTTAAAATATTATCAAGCTTATTCCAGGTAATTGGTCCAATGTATATTAATGTTCTTCTGCATAGTTCTTTTTTGAAATTAATAATTGAGAAATTATTTATGCTCCTAGTGTTGTGAGATGATGAAGTTACAGAAAAAAATGCATTTGTTATAACAGGATGAAGATCATTGAACATTTTAAACATAAATTCACATGTACTTATATATGTAATTTCATTTATTTTTAATAAAGAATTATCAATAAATAGTCCATTAGTATGATGTAAAAAATGTTTTTTACATATAATTCTTATCATTCGCTTTTGAAGAATATATATGCATGATACATTAGATTTATATGTATTTCCCCAAAATATGTTACAATACTTTATATGAGGCAAGAATATGGAATTATATATATGAAGTAATGCTTTTTTATTTATAAATTTGGAAATAATGTTGGTAATCCATATGATTTTTTTTAGTTTTGATTTTAAAAACAAGATATGTTGTTTCCAGTTTAATATATCGTCTATAATTACGCCTAAAAATTTATAAAATGTAACTCTTTCAATATTTCTGTTATTTAAATTTATATTTATAATAGTTCTTGAATTAATAGACATAAAGCAAGTTTTATTTAAATTTAATGATAACCTATTATATATTAACCATTTATTAATATTTTTTAATTCAGTTTGACAAATATAATTAAGTAATTCGGCTGATGTATTTTCAAAATATAAAGTAGTATCATCTGCGAACATGGTAAACTTACATAAAGAAGATGATTTTGTAATATCATTAATATAAATTAAAAATAAAATTGGTCCTAGGATGGTGCCTTGGGGTACACCCGTTATGACTTTTAGTTTATCTGAAATTACATCATTAATATACACTGTTGATATCTATTTGTTAAATAGCTCATTATCCAGTTAAGTGCAATGCCTCGTACTCCAATATTTTTTAATTTAAAAAGTAATATTCTGTGATTAACTGTGTCAAATGCTTTTTTTAAATCAATAAAGATTATTGCGCCAACATTGTTATTATTAAAACAGGTACTGATTTGTGACTGGAGGTTAAATATTGCATGTGATGTACTGTATCCTTTCCTAAAACCAAATTGAGAAGGAGATAATATATTAAAAGATGATAAAAAACTATAAAAGCGAGAATAACATATTTTTTCTAAAATCTTTGCGAATTGACAGGTGAGAGAAATTGGACGATAGTTATTAAAAAATGTATCATCACCAGTTTTGTGTAAAGGGATAATATTTGATAATTTTAAGAAATCCGGTACAACGCCTGATTCAAAAGATAAATTTACAAGAAAAACAAATGGATAAACCAATACAGGAAAAATACATTTAAGTAACTGCATGGATATGCCATAATGATCTCTTGATTTTTTTGGTTTGAATTCATTTAATACTTTAATAATTTCCTCTGAACTTACTGGTGTTAAAAAAAAACTATGTATATTAGGTTCAGGTAAAAAGAATTTAAAGTCATCATCATTACAATTATTTATATTATTATCTAAATTAGAACCAATGTCTCTAAAAAAAGAATTAAATTCATTAGCAATTTGTTTAGAATCAACAATATTCACATTATTTACATTAAAATTGTCAGGTAGTTGTTTGAATTTTTTTTTAACATTAAGTAAATTATTTAGTACATTCCATGTATTTTTTGTATCAGAGCAATTTTTTAACAGATTTGAATAATACTTTTTCTTAGCTTCTCGAACTAAAGATGTTGTATTATTTTTAAAAATTTTGTAAATAAATAAGTCATTTTCAGATTTAGATATTTTATATTTTTTATATAATATCTGTTTTTTTCTACAAGCCTTTTTAAGATCTATATGACATGTTTGCGTACTTTCTATAAATAGTATATACAATTATAAATATAATATGTATCTAGTTTAAATTATGTAGGGGAGGAACAGGGGTAGCGGCCGATGCAGGAGTATACTCGTGTATCGGCCGCTACCCCTGTTCCTCCCCTACACTATAGTGGCCGTTTTAATTAACGCTGAAATGGTGCTAGATATGATAAAAAGTTCTATATACAATATTTAGATAATCAAAATGTCTATAATATAGAGTAATTTTTTTAAATTAATAATTAATTAATTACTCTAATTTATTACATAATAATTTTTTGTAAAATTTTAACAAAAACATGATTTGGAAAAGCACTTTTATACAATGAATATTAATTAAATATTTATTTGTTGTTGCATATTTATAAAATATAATTGCTTATCTATCATAATATGTATTTATGAATTCATATACATGTAATGGTAGTCATTTATGATACATATACTAGAGCATATGTAATCAATAGTAGTGTCCGAAAAAATTCGACAGTAGTGGCCGCCTTATATCCAATGAAAATTGAGTAATATAGAACTCATTTACATATTCAAATTCCATAATTATTTTTTTTTAAAACAATTTTTATGAAATTCTCTATAAAATTGGGTATGCACCACTTAATATTAATAATATGATACATTATATATATCTGAATATTTGTAATCTATCAATGAAACATATATGTTACATACATATATATATATATATATATATATATATATATATATCTGAATATTTGTAATATAAAATGAAACATATATGTTACATATATATTATATATTATATTATATATTATATATAGTTTAATTATTTTCGTTATATTATGTTTTGATCAACAAACACATTTGATTATCAATTTAATATTAATTATAAATTTCATTATAAAATATAAATAATAATTAACAACCTAAATCAATAATAAAAATGAAAAATATGTTATTTATTATAATATGTGTTATGATATTGTATATTTAATATAATATTAATATTAATATAATATTAATATAGGTAATATATCCTAATTAAGGTGCGTATTCATCACAAATATAATTAATAATCTTAAAAAATTTAAATACAAATTAAATAATTTAAAATATTTAAATCGAATACATTACTAGACACCTATTGCATTTTCTGGTACTAGCGGCCACTACTCCTGTATACATAGAGCTAGAGAGACATTTTCTCTCTAGCTCTGTGCCTGTATACATTATGTTAAGCAATCGTTAATATTATTCAATAATATACTTTATATATAAAAGTGAAATCACAGTATTCTAGAACTATATGATTTCTAGCTAATTCAAAAAAATAAGATATTCAAATTCAGTATTTATCGATATATTAGAAGTATTCTAAGGCATATACATTTTCGGCCGCTACTCCTGTTCCTCCCCTATGAATTACTTCTAGATATATCAATACCTCCTATAACCGAGATTAAAGGAGGTATTGGATATCTCATAAAGAATTAAGTTTTTATTGATATCTATGTTTATATTTTAAAGTAGTCCACACAATTTTTGTTATATCTAGAACCCGATACCCTGTTTTAATATATATATGTTCGTAAAATCTTTGATATATTTTGTTTATTTTGAATATTTTGAATATAAATTTTATTTTATTTAAAATTAAATTTATATAATTTTGTATTAATCTGCATTTAATAATAAGATTATAACTTAATTAAAATGTCGTTAGTTGGTATGATGATATTTAAAATACGTTTATATTGTTAAATAATTAATTCATTATTTTCAATTATATAATAATTATATAATCGGTTCGCGATTGATGCGCGATGTGAACGCCCGCAAACTTATTTATTCGAATTAGTAATTTTACAATAGCGAATGATTGGCCATTATAATTAAAGTATGTATATTTATAGACTATCATACATCATGTATGATACATGCAACGGCTTATCATTAACATATAATATATAATATTTGATATATACAAAGATTTTCCGAAGGAATTGCTTCGCAAAATCTTTGATATATAATATATATAATATTATATATAATATATAATATATATAATTATTATAATTATTATAATAATATATATATATATATATATATATATATATATTTATGTGTGTGTTTTATATGCTCACTCGGGATGTAACGCATCTAAAAACCTAGCAATATCAAAACTAAACTCAACTAAACCAAACTAAACAAGTGAAAATAACTAAAACAAAAATATTAATGTTTGTACAAATAAAAATACGCTATTGTAAAATCCCTAATTCGAATAAACAATATTGTGAGCGTTCAAATCGCGCATCAATCGCGAAGCTTTTGACCAGGTCATTGAGTAACTCAAGAATCTATATTCAATATATTATATTTTCAATATAATTTATATAACCATTATAATAATAGATACATTCCATCTTGGCCACCGAGTTCAAGTTGAGCGTGACTATATATATATATATATATATATATATATATATATATATATATATATATTATATATATATATGTTTTTATAGCATATATGCTTCTATAGGAACACTTGGGATGTAATGCAACTAAAAAAACCTGCAAATATTAAAACTAAACCCAACCAAACCAAACCATTTAAAATAATTATTTTAACTAACACCCAAAATATTAATAAGTACGCCCAACTTGAACTTTGAAATATATCGGCGGCCGAGATGAGCATTCAGGAATTTAATTATTGTAATTTTTATAATTATTATATCCTATAAATGTATAAAATGTATCGTTAATTTGTATTTCTAAATTTAAGAGTTATTTTTTAAATTATGTATAAATATGAAATATTTTCTTATAACTTAATATTCTTACAACTTTAACTATCGGTAAAATATATTTAATATGATATTTTATATTATAATTTAATATCATATTACAACATTATATTTTACCATACATTATATTTTTATAGTGAATTTCGAAGAAGACCCCCGATTATTATTATTAGAATTTCAAAGTTCAATGTGGGCGGTACTTATTTGTCAGTCAAATATATCTATTACGCACTACTGTATAATTTAAAATATTCTGACAGGTATGATATATTCCATATGATATGCGTACTGCATTAAATTAGGTATAACATATTTGTTATTTATACAATATTTAATATATATTTATATATTTGTTGCTTGATATTTTGGGGTTGTTTGATTTCTTAATTTGGTTTTATTTTCTTGTTTTTTTTTAGCTGATTATAACCCGAAGTGAGCCTATAACATATTGTGTGACTATAAAATATAGTATAATGCATTACTCGATCAAATTATTTTAAATTATTCAGTAATACGTAAGTAATGTATTTGGGTGACATATATAAGTACCGCCCACTTTGAACTGTGAACTTCTTATAATAATAATCGGTAGCCTTCTTTAGGATAATTCTTTTTTATAATAGTTTTTAACGTTTAAACAATTTCATTAATATATAATAATTAATATTATAATACTAAAATTACATATTTTAAATGTTTAGGTCTGAATCGAATATAACCCTGTTTGTTTTTATTATGATTTATGAGGTCACATTTAAATTACTCATTTCAGTAGTTGATACACTAGTACACGATAAACTAATAATATGAATAATGATAATTTAGGGTTACAACGAACTAACGGCAATTTTATTACAGTATGTATATATAAATATTAAATGACTATTATTTTGATATTAACTAATGCTGATCGTATATTATGTATATATTTCATTATGTTATAGGTCCTACTATTATAAGTCCTACTATTATATTATTAACCATATTTTATATTACATGATATTATTAAAATAATCATATAACATATATAAATGAATAATATTCGTCCATATTTATATTTATTTCAATAGTTATTAATATTATATTAAATATGTTTTAATATATATATATATATTTGTATAAATAAAATAATATAATATATTATTGATAATTGATAATTAAATTACACTATCATAGTAGTAACTAAATAATACATTTTCAGAATTAAAATTATTTTTTTTCTATTATAAAATTGGCCTTAGTCTGTATACAGCTAATTTAATATTTATTATAAGATATATATAAATATCTGTCATTATAATTTTATATTATATAGCGATAAATGTAAAATATTTAAATTAAACTTTAGCAATCGCAATCTAAACAAACAAGGTATATTCGATATTGTCCAGTATTTACATCGTCATGATTTAGATAACATATTAATTCATTATAATAATAGTAATAATTTAAATGATATCACTCAGTAATTATAAATAATCTTTAATATCGCGTCTATAGAATAGGATTTCTGCATTTAACTATTATAAAGCTGAACACATACCAAAAAGGGGCCCACTTTTAATAGTCGATTTCGGAGAACAGTAAAATCGACCAGTTTCATATGAACGGTTATAAATATATACATATATAGGGTATTGAAATACAGACAAATTTGAATATGTTTTATTTGGCAATATGGCATGATATTACTTTATATAATATTCTAATAACGATTATATGATCATTGTTATATAAATAGATATAAGTATATGTTATTTTATATATGTTTTCACATATCGCATATAGGCACTACCATGTATATATATATATATATATATATATAATATGTTTAAATCTTATACAATTCTATTATTGATTTAATAACTGGGAACTTTTTATCATTATAAAGAACATCCCACCAGTTTAAATAAATATTTCACAATCCGATTATAATCCGATTGAACTATAAAAACTGTGGAAATTATGAGATTAACATTAGATTAATCGGTTGTTTCATTTGTACATTCATCCGGTAAAGGTGCTTTCACACCAACAAAAACAACCAGTAATTAATTCGGTTTAAAATATTTACCTAATACCGGCACATCCAATATTTAATAGGTAATTTATATATAAATGCACTCATAAGATGGTGCATCGTCTTGTCAGATATCAATATAGCTTTTCACAATAAACTGCCCAATTTTTATATTCAATGATATCATGCAGTTTAAGCTAACATAATGGTGAATGAAGCCTCATTCATTAACTGATTGCCCTCATACACCACCAGCTATTGCCCACCGGTCAATACTAAAGAGACTAGCCCCACCTGCCCCCACTAAAGAGTCTAGCCCCACCTGCCCCCACTAAAGAGTCTAGCCCCACCTGCCCCCACTAAAGAGGTTAACCCCACCTACCCCCACTAAAGAGGTTAGCCCCACCTACCCCCACTAAAGAGACTAGCCCCACCTACCCCCACTAAAGAGTCTAGCCCCACCTGCCCCCACTAAAGAGTCTAGCCCCACCTGCCCCCACTAAAGAGGTTAGCCCCACCTACCCCCACTAAAGAGGTTAGCCCCACCTACCCCCACTAAAGAGACTAGCCCCACCTACCCCCACTAAAGAGTCTAGCCCCACCTGCCCCCACTAAAGAGACTAGCCCCACCTGTCCCCACTAAAGAGGTTATCCCCACCTACCCACACTAAAAAAGTTAGCCCCGGTTACCAGTGCCTCCTTGACAACATCCCTACATATGAACATACAACACCACACAAACGTATGATGTGATACCATATAATCAACCCATACCTTGTCAATTAATACCTACATTCTAACTCTAGTACACACATCTATGTATCATATTGTAGTTATATATATAGAGAGATTATGAATTGTAAATAATAAATCCGTTTATAGGTGCCGAGATGCGTGGAGAAGGTGTCACGATGTCCTTGCTGAGGACATCACCCCCCCCCCCGATGCTGTATAGAGCTACACCAGCAGTGGTACCGCGATGTCCCGGTATTGAGAAGCCCGCATAATTCATTATGATCTCCGCGTTCATCACCCAACACTGTAGACCGGTTATTATGACTGTTGCAGGTTTCAGATGTAACTGTATCGACTTATGGTGGTGTAGATTTCTCTCTTGTGCAGTCATTCAATAACAGTTATTGTTATTGTTATTGTTAATATAATATATCTATAATCTAACATGATACTTATATACCTCTATTATATACAAAATAATCTCAATTTCAAAATTAAACTAAAAATTAAATCATTATTATATTTATGAATTTGAGTATTTAATAGTATATTTAATACAAATATTAAGAGACTGGATTTCAATATAAATAAAATAAAATCATAGATCGCTATTATATATATTTTATTACGTGTATATTTTAATATATTTAAATATAAAATATATTATTTTACCTTTGAATTGTGACTTATGAACTTAATTTGCATATTCTATTCCTACTGCTGAAATCATGTCACATTCTGACAAGTGAGAGATTTTAAACGGCAATAATTCTTATACAGGGTATGTCAGATATTATATTCTGAGTATTAACATTCTTGTACACTGCGAACATATAATTATATATATGTAGAGTATGTGAAAATAGTCAATTTGTGCAGCAAACTTTTGTCCTCATGTAAACACCACCTAATCAGTGTTTCATGAAATAATGTTCGCACGATTATTAACTTACTTCATAGTAGTGCAATCTCTTCAAGACTACCTATAAATACGTGCATTGCCTATTATAATAGTTAGCTGAACAGTTTGTAACGTTATCAATAGTATCTAAGCGCACATTTTCCTTCTAGTTATTAAAGAGAGATTTTTGATTTTAAAATTGTAAAGCATTTTTGTTAATGACTTTATCTACAAATAATGGTTATAATAGTATATAACATTATGTAATACATATCCGTATTATATACATGCTTTATAATATATTATAATTTATTTCAAATGTTGATATTCTATTCAATTATTATATATAATATATAGAATAGAATAGTTATTCATTGAGTGAAGTAGATTTTCTTTTATTTAATATATTTTAAAATTATATACAATAATATATACATATTTATATTTGTATTTTTCAGAGCTCCGTTTCGTGGAGGATACCCAGGCTGGCACACATCTGCAGAGAAACACTGCATCATCACCATAGCAACCCGGAGATAAACAAAGGGTAACCACGCGATATCACATGACCTAGCGAGTATTACATAATAGTGCACGGGTGTTTACTGCGATCTGGTCTCTAGCTTTATCAGCGTTAGGGTACCTTCTGAATGTAGACATAATGCAACACTATTATGTAACACGATGTAATCCACCTATACCTGGTCTACTGGTGGTGGGGATTAGATTCTAACTCTAGTACACCAGTATATTATTAAGAATAATTATTTCCCAGTTATACATTTAATACTTTAGAATATGATTTATATTCATATTTAAATCTAGTATTAATCTATAAATATTGAATAATTATTACTAAAGTATAGTATGGTATTTGCTTTGTATTTATATAGTGATCATAGATTGTTGAAATGAACATATTTATAGAAAGTGAATGTATTATTACATTGTGAATATATTTATAGATTGTGAATCTATGTATAGATAATCACTCTTCTGTGTGTATTATCCACTCTTCTGTGTGTATTAATCACTCTTTTGTGTGTTTCAGTACAAGCTATGTGCAGTTACAAGGAGAACAACATCACTCTGAAGCCCCTCCCACTCATGTCCTCCTGGCACCAATAGGATATAGTAAAGGTAGGCCTCTTGTAGACCTCTAATAGTGTTATAATGTAGACCTCTAATAGTTCTGTAATCAGGGATGGGTTCAATATATTTATCAAATACAAATAATTTTGTTTAAATAATCATAAACAAATACAAATATAAATATTTATATTATTATTTTATTCAAATAGAAATAAAAAATACTTTATCAAATACAAATACAAATATAAATACAAAATAAGAACATATAGGAATATAGGTAATATATCTAGGATGAAATAGTTTGGAATGAATGAATAAGGGTTGAATAGTGAAGTAACCTGGCAAGACCTTAAGTTATAGTTTAATAATTTACTTACAATAGTAACATTATTAATAAATATTTATAGGTAGATATAATATTATAATTTATCAATTTATTGACTTTAATAAATATTTGTAATTGATTAAATCAGTAAATATGCATATAATACATGTATATTTTATTGTATATGTGATGAATAGCGAAGTAACCTGGAATATGCGTAAAGTAATTTGTAATGATCATAAGTATTATATTTATTTATTTTTGAT
The DNA here is from genome assembly GCA_964019155.1 of Osedax fenrisi. Classification (NCBI taxonomy): domain Eukaryota; kingdom Metazoa; phylum Annelida; class Polychaeta; order Sabellida; family Siboglinidae; genus Osedax; species Osedax fenrisi. The sequence goes on from OZ025239.1 coordinate 4,190,422, forward strand.
AAATTCAAAATTTAAACTTGTAGTTCTATAAAATAATGTTTCTTTAAAAATACAGATACACATGTCATCTAAATAAGAAATATCAATAAATCTCACGATAATATACTCAGATTTAATGACTTACTTTCATATTATAATATGTCATTTAAAATATAATTAACATAATTAGATCTTTATTATGAAAACTAATTGAATAGCATATGATATATAATCATACTCATGCAATTAATATTAACTATATAATCAACTTTTTTTTTACCTTTTACCTATCCCATAGCATTTGGATGCCGTAGGGGCGCAGTTGACTTCAAAATAATACGTTTCCATCGGTCTCTATCCCGGGTCGCTCGCATCGCTTCTTCTATTCCAAGACTAGTCCATTCAACGATATTATCTTGCCATTGTGTCCTTGGCCGTCCTCTTCTTCTTTTACCTTCAATGGATCCTTGCAAAATAGTATTAGACATAGAGTTTGATCGTGATACATGACCAAACCACCTCAACTTCTTTGCAATGACCATCGCCAGCAATTCCGAGTGTTTGCCAATCTTAAACAACTCGACTCCGTACCTCAATATTGGTTATCTTGTCTCGGTATGATATGTTCATTAGCCTTCTTAAACATCTCATTTCCAATGCTCTAATACGTCCTTGTAACTCCTTTGTTAGTGTCCACGTTTCGCACGCATATAGGAATATTGAGTTTACTAGTGATTGCATAAGTCGAATTTTTAGTTTCAGTTGAAGTGATTTGTCGTACCATATAACATTTAGTTTTGATAATGCAGTTATTGTCTGACCTGTTCTAGCTATTATTTCAGATTTGGAACCTTTATCGTCTATAATTGCACCTAAGTATTTAAATTTTTCAACTATTTTGAGTGTATCGTTGTTTATCTTTATTTCGGATGTGAAATTACCTTCAGAATTAGTCATAATTTGAGTTTTCGTAGCATTAATCTCCATTCCATATTTACGCGATGTACTGTCAATATTTTTTATTAGATTGGATAGCTCGGATTCACTAGCTGCTAGTCCGTCTATGTCATCCGCAAATCTTAGATTTGTAATTATTTTACCTCCGATATTTACTTTACCTATATGATTTTCTAATGCATCATTCATTATTTGTTCCAACATGATGTTGAAGAGTGTGGGTGACAGTAAGCAACCTTGTCTCACTCCAGTTGTTGTGTAGAACCATTCACCAATTTTTCCGTCAGAGTAAACAGCACTTTCAGCTTTACTATATAGACTTTGTATAGCTTCTATTAATTTTAAGTTGATATTAAATCTTTTCATAGATGACCACAATGCTTCATGCCAGACTCTATTAAATGCTTTTTTGAAGTCTATAAATACATGAAATAGCGGTTTGTTATGTTGGGCATATTTTTCCGATATGATTCTAAGGTTGAAGATTTGTTCACTTGTACTTCGGCCTTTTTGAAAACCAGCTTGTTCTTCGGAAATAAATTCTTCAGTAATGTGCTGTAGCCTGTGTAGAATTATCTTTAGCATAATTTTACTCGCGTGTGATATAAGGCTTATTGTCCTGTAGTTTTCACATTTCTGTTTACTTCCTTTCTTATGTAGACTTATTATCAGTGACTTTGTCCATTCAGATGGCCATATTCCGGTTTCCCATATTTTATTACAGATATCCGTAAGCAACTTTTTTAGTATGTCACCGCCTGATTTAAGAAGTTCAGCGGGTATGTTGTCAACACCAGGTGATTTACCGATCTTTAGTGCACGTATAGCAGCTTCCACTTCACTTTCCAGAATAGGGAAGCTATCTTGGTCTGTAGGTTCGTTCACGGCGAGCACTGCATCATCTCCTTCAGCGTTATGTGAATACAGTTCTGAACAGTATTCTGTCCATCTTTTCCTAACATCCATTTTATCAGTGATACATTTTCCATGTTTATCTTGTATATTTACAGCGGCATTATCCTTCGGTTTAGTTAGGTCTTTGACAATTTGGTAGGCTCTCTTGGTGTTATTCCTGGTTAAACAGTCACCAATGTCTATACATTTCTGGTTAATCAAATTTTCCTTAGCTTTCTTCATCTCTCTTTTTATTTGTGTGTTAACCTGCTTGTAACTACTTCCTGATAGGAATTTTGTCTTTTTCAGTTCTCTTCTTAAGTCACACATATCCATCAGTTCTTCAGTGATCCAGTTTTTCTTTTTCTCTATATGTTTACCTAGAATTTCAGTGGCTGTATCTATCAATGTTTTATTCATTTTTTGTAATATCTCTTCGTTGTTGAATATTTTTGTTAAATGTTGTGCTGATAACTTTTCATCAATTCTATGTTTAAACAGTTTTTCAATATCTGGGTTTTTAAGTTTCTCAAGATTAAATTTATTTCGAGTGAATTTTTCTTTCTTTGGATTTTTCAGGCGAAGACAAAATGTCATCATAACCATATCGTGATCACTACCTATGTCTGATCCAGGGAATGATTGAGTCTTGTTTATATTCACGCTTGTAGTAAAACGTTTACTGACTAGGATATAATCAATTTGATTATGATATAATCCACCAGGACTATGCCAGGTTTGTATTCTTGATTTTTTGTGGGGACCAAATGTATTTGCTACTATGAGATCATTTGTTTTTGCAAATTCCAGGAGTCGATAACCTCTCTCGTTTGTTGTTGAATTGCAAAATTTCCCGGAGGTTCTTCCCCAGTCTGTTATTGCATCCTTACCAATTTTTGCATTCCAGTCACCTTGAATCACCAGTATATCTTTCTTTGAAATTTTTGAGATGGAGTCTTGTAACTCGTTGTAGAATAATTCAGTTTCTTCATCTGTATGATCGGTTGTCGGGGCATATACTTGGATTATTGATATGTTAAACGGGGTTGCCTGTAATCTTATAGTCGCTAACATTTCATTTATTGGATTGAAGCACATGACCATTCGTGTTATCTCACTGTGTATCACAAAACCCACACCATTAATATGTTTCTTATCGTTTCCAATATAGTACAATTTGTGGCCTTCTCTTGTCTGAATTTCGTTCACTCCACGTTTACGTACCTCACTCAATCCTAACACATTCCACCTGTATCTGTCCAATTCATGAGTAAGTTCTTCAAGTTTACCATCTTCTCGCAGAGTTCGTACATTCCATGTACCTATGTATGTTTCGTTTCTTCTTGTCTTAATCTTATATTCTTCAGTAGCTAACTTTTCGTTATTATCCTGATGAGCGATAAATGACGCGGACCTTTTTAACCCGGGCGACGTCCGAGCCGGTATGTTCTTTGTAATTGTATTTGAAATCATATTTGCGTATCTTGGGCAGATAAGATTAGCGGAGCCCATCCCTCTCTGAAATCCCCCATAATCAACTATTAATGTTATATTTTAAGAATATTAAACCCTTACAATATTTAAGTATAAGGCATGATTATAGTATATATTAATATATCTCTGATATTATGTGTTAAGAAAAAACAATATATATATATATATTTATTACATCAAATATACCATAATAACATATATCAAACTATACATGTTTATTAATAATATTATTAATATAAATAATGATAATTAACTATTACTAAAAATTATCCAATATTACTGAACAATTCGTCACAAATAACTTTATAATCATCGTCTATATAAAATAAAATATATATTATATTCACATTTACCGATCTAATCAATTAATAGTTGTTAATATTATTATATTGACACCTACTAATAGTATATCTTTCTATACATTTATTAATACTATTATTACCTAAAATAATATTATTTATCAATACTTTAAAGTTATCTCAAATTACTTCATAGTCATCATAAATTACTTCACAAGTCATCTCATATTACTTCACTATCTGTCTAGAAAACCTCATCCAATATTACTTGTAACCCAAATACTTTATTATATTTTCACTATCTTTTTATATATTCTTTATATTATAAATTATTATTATTCTTATGACACCTGAAATATTTCACATATAACATTTTAATTTAAATAAATTATTATTTTTTTACATTCATAAATTTACTAACTTGTTTAAAATTATTTATAATATATTTTTCCATTTAATAATTATATATAGTTTGATATCATATTTGACCAAATACAGAAATCAAATATAAATACAAATACATCTCGAGTAATCATTAAAATATAAATACCCGTACAAATAAGTATTTGACCCACCCCTGGTTGTAATGTACACGTTATAGTGTTGTAATGTATTCGCATTACTTCGGGTTTGTAAGAAAATATATTACATTACAAACTAGTATATATATACATATCAATATAATAGACATAAAACTAACTATTTTGTAATATTTTATTAGATATAAGTTATAACAAATACAAATATAATGTTAGTTATAAAATATAATATAAAATATAATAAAAACGTATGATCAAATTGTGTACCCACCATAAGTACATGATATTGGACAATATGTATGTCTATACCAGTTAGCATTAGTTAGTCATATTGATTCATAACCTATTACAATATAACTAATGTATTTAGAATATGATATGGTAGTCATATCTTTGTCATTGTACAATTGTCATTATGGGAAAATATATAGAGAAAAGGGCTATTTTATATTAGCTATAAACGTTTTTATTTTAGATTATATTTTATCATTTTTGTTATATATATAAATAATACTTAGTTACATTATTTTAACTATAGATTATATTGTAGTGTATATATTTCTATACAATTTTCATATATATATATATATATATATATATATATATATATTTTTTAAAGTATTTTTAAGTAAAACTTGCTACATGTTTAATTTATAATATGTATGTACATAACTTTATAATTACAAATTGCAATTATTTATGTTAAATTAAGAATTCTACTATATTTTAAATCTGGAGTAATAATATGCATTATTAAAAATATATATATATATATATATACAGTTACATGAATGAATGGCTACAAATAATATAACATATGTTATATGTGTTTTACTATTGCTATCGTTATACTTTTATCATTTATTTTCTTATTGGTGTTTTAAATATATTATTTTATTAGTTATATTATTCATAGAAATTTGATTTAATGACCATTTAAAAGATTATTTTTCATATATTGTATATTTACAAACAAATGTACTTGTAAAAACAAAGTCCCCTTAATGATTATAATGACCAAATGTAAAAGTATAACTAATGTGTAATAGACAAGATCTGGTATGTATGGGGGGGGTACTATTCAACATGTATCGCTGTGTTTTACTATATGTGGTATATAGCAATCGTATCATATAGGCATATAAGTTATATACTTCTTGCGTTTATATAGAACTTTAATAGGTAAGAAGTAGGCTAATAATTATGTCATGATCGCTTACATATTGTATAGGAATAGCGGTTAATCGTAAATATGGGAAAATTGTTACTTTTCAAAAGGGTGGCAAATAAAAATGGAGTATATTCGAACATTAATATGTAAAAGATAGTCTAGAAATTGATAATTTACTATTATAAGGCGAGTTTAGAGGACATTAATAGAGGTCGGTTAAGCGAGGGTACTGTATATGTATTATTGAATGTATATATATATATACATACATCTATATATATACACATAATTAGATAGATTGTATTTATTTATCAAACACTTAAGTAATAGATACATTTAACATTTTAAGAAGTATTTTTAGCGATGTCATTTAAATAATAATAACAATAGTAATAGTAATAATAGTGATAGCAATAATAATAATGATAGTACTACCTAGCTAGCTACCAGCTTTACCACTTCATCTCTCATAAAGCAGATAGCAGACGGATCAACAACGAGATAGCTGTGCAGTTCCCGGAGAGAAGCGTCACAGTGATAAAGATACATCGCGCATCTCGTAAATACAAAGAGCTGGTTCGTACCCTGCGAGCTAGCGATGATTTCCAACTACATACTACACGACTTACTTTACAAACACAACTTACGAATATTATTATAATTACTGATACTGTCACAATTTGAATGCCGACAAAATTGTTATAATTATTCTAATTAGTGATTTTATGATAATGTAACTCTATATAAATATATAATATATTATATATAGATATCTCAATCACGAAAATATGTGTCGTAAATATTGTTTAAATTAAAACAACGTGTAATATTTGTATAAATTTAGTATTAATACTAATATTAAAAATTAGTATGGATATACAAGTATGATATACGATTAATCTTATATTATATTATATTAAATATATAATAACATACTATAATAACATACTATGTATGCCATTCATATATTTATACAATCATTATTTCAAATTTTTAAAATAGCGAAGCTTTTGACATATAATCCATCATATGTATAGATAATGTATAATGGTAATTGTTATATAACTTATATATAACTTAATTTATATATTACTTATTAATTACATTATTTTTAACTTTAATATTTGGAAATTGTTTCCAAAAAGTTTGAGCGCAATGTGTTTGGTACTTTGTTATTAAATCATGCCTTCAAAAGTTCCCATGTCAATGCATGTGTATATGAAACATTATAATTACTAATTAGTCTATAAATATAAACTGAATACATTCATATATATTATGTAATTGAGTATAATATATACTGTATGTAGCATACACTATTCTAATGTGATATATCATAGAAAAAATATATATATGTAAACAAGTATTTCTAATTTTTATATTGTTTACATTAATGTTCAAATAATGATCGCAATGATAATTTCTATATATCTATAAGTAATATAATATTAATAATACAATGTTAGACATCAATATTAGCAAAGTTAAGTGTATACTCTTTATTTATAAATATTTACCCATGCTCAAAACCTGTCTTAAATAACTAGAAACAGTTTCAGACAAGCTTATCCACTTTTTAAAATCTATATAATTTCATATTAGGAACGATACCTTCCTCATGGATGGATAGAAGAAATGCCATAACATCAAGGGATTACTGTCATGTCAAGCTGCTAAAGAGGTCGCCTGTCATATAAATATGTGCTGTGAGTTTCTAAAGAGGTCAGCTTTCGTGTCGAGATCGTGCATGCTATCAGCCTTAAACCGACCACCAACGAAATCATACCTATAAGCAAATGAGTTTTCTGGATACCTATGTTACATCATTGTTTTGTGTAAATTGTAAAACCTTCTTCTAGATTATACTCTTCCGTCTATAAATATCTTATTATCATATATATATATATATATATATATATATATATATTTATTTCCATATCATATTATAATTGTGTATGTAATACAATCTTATATTCTAAATTTAAATTGATAGTGTTTTTTGTTGTTCAATTAATTATAATACATATTTTATAATAGTAAAATAGTTTATTTCAGAAAAAAAGAATACAAATTATAATATTTACAACTAATTAAATTAAATAATATAAATAATTCCATTGAACATACCATATTAAAGTATATAAACCATATAAAATAATTATTATATAGATAAATGTAAATATTATTCCACTAATTTTAGTAATTTATTTTTTTATGAAATGATACAATTTTATAATAGGTATAAATTATTGAATATTTTATATAATATAATATTTTAAAGAGATTATCTTTAAGTAATATAATTTCTATATCTTATTGATTGTTTCATAAAAGTTTACTTATTCAATAGTATTAAGTATTTAAATAAACTATTAATAATTATAAAATATATATTGTAATTTTATTTATTTTTATTAAAAAAATACAACTTTATTGTAATATGAATTATATTTAAAAAATATTAGATATTCTTAAAGAGTATATTATTATCTTTAAAATAAACATAACTTGTAATGTTAAAAAATCAATATTTCATGTAGAAATTTGTATTTGAAAATGTATATTGATAAATATAAATCATATATAAAATTCACAAAAATGTTAAAATATTCAAATACTATATTGTAGATAACTTATTGAATAATTTATAAAATAAAATATCACTTATATATTATTATTAAGTAATATAATTACTATAACTTATTAAATATATGTATTATAAAAGTACACTTTTTAAATAAAATATTTACAAATTATTTATCGACCTTAATTTTTTTCAAATAAAAAAAAACATATTGATTGTTATATATATCATTGGTTATTGAATTATATTTAAAAATTATTAGATATTCTTAGAGTATTTTATTATCTTTAAAATATATATAACTTTTAATGTTTAGAAATCAATATTTTATATAGAAATGCGTATTTGAAAATTTATATCACAGCGCTTTAACAACAGGAATTCATATTTATGCAGCCCTTAATGTGTTAAGGTTAATATATGAATGATATTTCTTAGTACATTAAAAATAAATAGATATTTAATCATAATGTGTGCAAATTTATATCTAAATTTTTATTATTAATTTATGTAAACAATTTTAAGGTATATATAAAATGCATAAGTTGGATAACTCTTGAATCTATGAAGCAAGGAAGGTAACTTTCTTTCAGTGAAGGCACAATATATTTTGTTATCAGAGGTTTCATTATGTGTATTTATAGAGGTAAGCTTTATCTCTCTCTCTATGTAATATTACACTACATATTTTAGAATGAAATAATGATTACAAATAAGTTATAGATGTTAGTGTTTAATAATATAAATATATATATATATATATATATTTAATTATGTTTGAATTATATAAATCCAATTAATATATAATTTAATATTTTAATTATAATTGTAGGTTATCTTTTCATATCATCAAAATAAGATATGTATATAAACAATCCTCCCCTCACCCCTGTATCTTATGTGTATATTATAGTTCCTTTTTATCTTAAAGTTATATTAGTTGATACACTATATCTCTCTTACTTTTATAGATTTATGTATCGAATGAAGAGCTAATATCTACGGTATATATCTACCTATAGACAAGTGGATTGAAAAAATATTTAAAATTCTATTAATAAAATACTAATTAGAATAAATGTATATTTTTCTTATCTTATTTTATATATATATATAGAACACAAATATTTTAAACTAATATTTGTAATAATCGGAAGATATATTTTTTCTGATTTAAATTTATTTATTAATTAATTTTTAATCTCTTAATTTATTATATATATATATTTAGAATTAGTAGTTGTAGTAGTATTAGTAGTAGTAATAGTAGTAGTGGTAGTGGTAGTAGTTGTAGTAGTAGTTGTAGTAGTAGTGGTAGTGGTAGTGGTAGTAGTTGTAGTAGTAGTTGTTGTAGTAGTAGTAGTAGTAGTAGTAGTAGTAGTATCAGTAGTAGTGGTAGTATTAGTAGTAGTAGTTGTAGTAGTCAATTATTAATAGTTATGAGACAGGATTGAAGGTGGATATTGGATTATTGGTGATAATTGACGTGAATTTCAATGTAATTTGCATAAATGTTGTACTTAACGGAAGGAAAGGATTATAACAGTTTGTTAAAGGAGAATAGGTAGATACTGAAGAGTATAAGGGAGAGGCATAATCCTCAAGGTACTCCAAAGAGGACTCTGCATTTGGCTGATAGTGATTTGTTAATTTTAGTGCTATAGGTTCTGTTAGTAATGTAGTTGGAAAACTATATTAGTACAATATTTTCAAGTTTAATTAATATTAGTTTATAGATAAGAAAGTCTAGGTTAATTATGTAAAATACTGAAGAGAGGTAGAGTAATAGTAATCTAGTTGGGGTGTCCTTATTTAGGAATTTCAGTAGGTCATCGAGTAGGGAGAGTATAGTCTTTTATGTACTGTGGAATTTTCTGAAGGCACTTTGCCGAGCGTCAAGTATATTGTTGGCAGTGAGGTAAGAGATTAGATATTTGTAAATTACTTTCTCAAGTGGTTTAGTCAGAAGAGTAAGTTGAGAGATGGTTCTGTGTTTAGAGAGGGTGTTATACGTTGGAGTGAATCAAGTTTGATTTTTTTGTAAAATGGCTGATAATGGAATGTTTTAGATCTGAGGGGATACTATCAGTTGTAAGGGATTCGTAAATGAAATGTTTGTATATTGGTTTATTGGTCGAGGCGAGATATTTCAAAGTTTGTAGGGGTAAGGGTTCTGGGGTTAATAACATTTGAAGGGTACACTCAGATTATCAATTATTGGTAGGTATGGGATATGTAGTATGTGGTTTGAATTATATATAAACAGTATATTTTAACAAATAAATAATCAATAATATCGTTGTCATATTTATTAAATATGTCTACAATTATTGATGACACTTCTTAGGGTACAATGATCGCCTGTTATGTAATAGTGGTCAGATGTCACGTTACCATAACTAATGCTTGTACCGGTGTTTTCATATTTGTTTATCTTTATTTCGCTTTGCCGAATATATAGCCTACATATTAATATGAATTACATAATAAGTATTAGATTATATAGTATTATGATATATATTTTATTTATAATAAATTTAATTATGTAATTTAATGACCACACATATTATTAATATATATATATATATATATATATATATATATATATATATATACAAATAAATTTATAATTATATAAATAAATATACATGTATAATAAATCATCCTCATATATATATAGGGGAGAGTACTCGAATACCGACACCCTAATAATAAATCACCATACATTTATTATATCTCAATTAAATATTTCTAAATTTTATTTATAGTAAAGTAGATATATACATATAATAGCTATATTAAAATAGAAATTTGGTTTGTTTAACCCTGAGATAACAGGGGTGTCGATATTATCTGCAGTTAGGAGTTAAAATGTATGCAAATCGATGTTGCTTAGATAAAGGTTTATAACCTTGTAACAAATTATGAAAAATACAAAATATTTTAGTCACATTGTAAAATATAATTAGATCTATAAGATTTATTTTAAATATTTAAAATACCTACATTTTTAAATGATTGAGAATATATATTGTACTTCAAACATTTCATAAATATAGTTGTTTGAGTAATAATGCAAAAAATCAGTTTTTTGTCTATATATAGACTATATAATTAAAAAAATATAAATATTAAAAAAAAAATGATACTTATATGAATTATAATTATATTGATTTACATTTCATATATTAATTATTGTTGTGAGTGGAATTATATATTAGGAGATATCTAGGGTATCGATATTACGTGCATGTCGATATTAGAGCACTCTCCCCTATGTAGGTTATGTATAGTTAATAAATAGAGACAACCTTTCATATATGCTAATCCACGCGAAAAACCATATCCTCTATTTGTATTACTTCGTTTGGATATAACTCTAGATCTTGTTCTAGATCTACAAATAGACCTAGACCTAGTCATAGTCCTAGACCTAGTTCTAGATCGACTCTTAGACTTAGATATAGATGTAACCTTTACATTAGGTATTGATTTACAGTTAGTATTGGATTATATATTTGAAAAGGTAATGGATATATATTTAGATCTATTTTTAACGTTCATACTAACAAAACATTTATTATTTACAACTTTCGGTTCACATTTAATTGTTACTTTTCCGATACATTTTTTGTTGATAGGTTTATTCTTCTGAGGTTTTGACGTCATAAGTCTGTATGATAATATATTATTATTTTAATATGTTTATCTATATATAAATATTTATAATATGATATGAATACATATCATTGTATATATATATATATATATATATATATATATTATGTATATAGGGGAGAGCGGGGCAGGTTGAGCCGGTTTTTATAAAAACACATGTATCTTATAATGTTATGAATGTATTTTAATAAAATAAAGTGCATAAGATATATATAGTTTATGATCAATTAAAAACATCCATAAAACAGTGTAATGATAGATAATTAATTATATAATTACATTTTAATTTTTTTTTAATTTGGCTCAACCTGCCCCGTCTACTGGGGCAGGTTGAGCCAGGTAGAAAAAATGCGAAATTAAATATATATTTAACAAATAAATATAGTTAAAGTTATATATTTATATTTATTAGTTATTTAACAAGTATATGCACCAAGATTAATATCAAAACCAATGAAACTTTTAAGGCAAGAGGTTATATTAGGAGAGAGGAGAAGATTCTCTATGTTTTAATCCAGCATATAAACCAATTATTTAATTATTTAAAATAATTACTCAATTATATATTTAATTAATTAGATTATTATTATTATTTAAATAAGTCATTAATTAATTAAATAAATTAATACATAAATGTGTTTATTGAAAAACGGGGCAGATTAACCCTATGGTCAACCTGCCCCGTTTTGCTATGGTCAACCTGCCCCATATCACTAGTATATATAAAAGTAATATAATTAATTTGTGAGTGATAATTTTTGAATTATTTATTTTATAATATATAGTATATTAAATATACTTTATTTATATACCATTAATACTGCTATGTTATTACTACATATATAATAATATCAAAGTTAAACTTACTGTCCCACTAACGAGATTTTCATAAAATATTAATAATTAAATAATATTTTAATTAGTTAAAATAAATAATTTTTGAGTTGTTATACTAATGCTAAATATAATTGTGTATACATGTATTAAAAATTGCATTAATATATTTATTAATAGCAGAAATAATTGAGATGGCTCAACCTGCCCCTATGGTCAACCTGCCCCGCTCTCCCCTATAGTTGATTTAAAAACTACTAAATTCATTGATATTTTAAAAAGAAGATAATGAAATAATTAAATATGGAATAAGTAATAATTAAAGTTAATAAAATACTATGTATGATACAAATTAGTCATTATTCTAATTGCTCCAATAAATACATCATCAGTAATAATATTTATTCATATAGGGGAAAGTCCCCGATTACCGACCCACTCCTAATACCGACCCCCTCTCGTATCTCAGTAACTATAAATTGTATCAAAAAATAATATGTACACGAACTGTTAGTCAATTAATGATAAATATGAATAAATATTTTGTTTAAAAAAATATTTAATCCTTCAATTGTTATTTGATAAAATGTAATATTCTGTTTTTACTTTTTAAATATTTGAATAATAACTTTTTTTAAATCATTGTAAATACTTTATTAATTAAAAGCTTAATATTGAGCATAATATTGTAGATCAATAAAATATTTATAAATGTTATAAAAATAATTTAATTTGAATAAATATTAACCAATATATCTTAATTATAGCAACCCATATGATTTTCCTATTACCGACCCCCTAAATTACCCTAATACCGACCCCTAGTGATTTATAATATCCAATCAAAATAGATCCGTATTTTACTTTAAAATATGTCGTAAGTTGTTTGTGTATCATTGATATAGATTTAGGATTCATGATTCCAGTATAATATATACAATTATATACATACTGATTAATAAATAAATATTAAATAATAATATACACTATTTTAATATAATTACTATAAAGTTTAAATTTAAATTTAATATTACTACTAAAACATAAATTCAATACAAAATAAATTGCGTGAATGTTATTTGAACTATTTTTATTGGATATTATAATACTACAATTATTTATATCACGATTATTTTAGGGGGTCGGTATTAGGTACATGTATCCGATTACCGACCCCCCTGTTTATTCTTGAAAATATAATTATATCAAAAATATAAAATAGCCACATTATTAATTGCCATAATATTACCCTAATTACAAATTTTCAAATAAATATATTTAATATTTAATAAGTTATTATAAATAATCATTTAGGGGTCGGTAATCGGAGACTTTCCCCTATATGAATAAATATAAAAATGTAAATTATATAATTTAATTATATATAGTATATAATATATTACAATGAATGTATTTAGTATATATACTATATGAACGATATAGATAGATAGATAGATATATACATATTTATTTTTAAATAGAGTAATTATTAAATATTTATAAAAATAACATTAAAGTTTCTGAGTAAAAATAGGTATATTAAAAAAGATTTGCAACTTTAAATCTAAAACTTTTATATTAAAACAAGAAAATAATATAATATTAATATATTAAAAGTTACCTAAACACTATCAGAGTTAATATTTAGTCACCACAATTCTCACACAAATATCCCAGGCATACCCGAAAGTACTTGAAGATAAAGTTATATTTGTGAATAACTAAAGGATGTTATGTTAATGTAGTTCTGGAATACCTATGATTACATGTCAAGTTGCCATCAACCCGGCCACACCACTAGCAACTATTGTTTAGGATACATCTACATATGTTAAAATACAATACAATAACATAAATACCTTCTAACAATACAATTTATATAATAATATATATATCATATTTTTATAAGTTATATCGTCTAAAATAGCAACCTATAGGTTAGTAAAATATATGATATATTAGTAATATGTATATTATATGTAGGTATTAGTTATTTCATGATATATTATTATGTTGATACATTTATATTTAAGAAATTATAATGTAATAAATAATTATTTAATTTAAATGAACTATAATATTATACATTATTTATATTCTCGGTCAAATCTTGCTAAATATTAAAACCTGGACGTCCTCTCTCTGGATACAGTCCTCTTCTTACTGTTAACTAGTTTAGAGGTAGACCTGCAAGTCTTTGTTGTTACTCTGTTCGGGGTTCTCTGTTTACGGGCAACTTTGTGTTGCTTTGATGTCATTATTCTGAATAATGATATTATACTATATTAATATATATTTTAATTGTTAATATTTATTTAGATAGACTATTAATTTGATAATTCAGATAATAACTAATCACATACACACACCATCGATATAAAGAAAGCTTTCTTTATATCGATGACACACACATAGAGCTGGTGATTCATGTATCAGTAAACCAAGACACAAGTTAGAAATGTTACCACAGTGTAATTGTAATCATTACTTGGAGTTATATCAATAAGAGGCACATATTAACACACACACAACTGTATAATATAGTTAAAAGAACATATAAATATAAGAACAAGTAATGTATATATATATATTACACAACTCATACCGCTAAATATATGTTGACAGAATTAATAAGAAAACACACAACTAAATAAATAGCTATTCTGAATATATTGTAATTAAGAAGTGAAAGAACACAAATAAGGATTACTAGGTGTATATGTATTTTAACCTATCGATATATCGCATATATACACACTTATTAACAATTATATGTGTTATAATCAGAGCTGGGCACGATACTCAACAAATATATAATAGATACAATTACAAATACAGAATTTTCTTAATAGATACTAATACATTATAAATTATAATTTATAATCTAAGAATGAAAATAGCGGTATGGGTGTGGATATATAGGTTAAACTTTTATGTATCTATGTTAAACTTTTAAGAATGAACAAATGTGACTTTTTTTATTAGATGGTTCTAATTAGAGGTTCGTATTTATAGAATTTATTAATATTTCATATGAGTACTTTTGTGTAATGTAGGTTAGGGGTAAATAGGAGGAAGCATTATAATATATAATGTAGAGAGAAGTTAGATTTAATAATGTTCTGGAGTGGTAGGTTATTATAGAAGGAACATATAGTGTAATCGTTAAGGTGTAGGTGAAGGATTAAAATGGAAAGTAATACTAGACTAGTAGAACCATATAGATATGCACACTAGATTAAGGGTAGTAACAAACAGTAACATTTATATTATACGTGTTATAAGTTTAGAGAGAATACGGAATATATTATAAGCTAGTTTAGTAGGTAATATGGGTAGTAGGTATTTGTGCCTATTTGATGTTGTAACATGTGAAGTTAAAAGTTATACAAAGTTATAATTTATTCAATAAGTTAGGTTACCTTGATATATGGAGGGAAATAACTCATTAATAAGTAGATATTATAAGCATTATGCTAAATAATAAGGACATAGGTATTAATATAGTAATTAATTAATTAATTAATAGATATTGTTTATATAGTATTACACCTAGCTATCTGAGGATGTGGTATAATAATTATTTATGAATCTAATAGAGGTGTACAATAGGGTTGTATCTACTAAAGTAACATTATATATATTATAATACTACAAGGTATTAATATACAGGCATAGGCATATATGTTGATGGATATCGTATACTAACTTTTCGGTATTGATCATTGTATGTTATGCATATATTATACATGTAGATATATTCAATGCGAGAGGATATAGTCTTATAATATATTGTCAGAATTTGTAAGCACCGATGGAAATAATAAATGGTGATTCATTAATCATCAAGTACACATGCATCTAATACTACACATGTGATAGCAGTTATACGTGATGTACTGGCTGTACCTCTAACTATGTGATAACTAAAAGAGGGATATAGGTTGGCTGGGTAAAGTATACGATGGGAGAGAGTGATAGTAATACGAGGGAGTAAGTTATTAACCGTATTGTTGAGTAGGCTAAGGAAGGTAGACTAGGTGTATGGGGTTAGTATAATCTATAGAGGACTAGGAAGAAGGGGATTATGTTATATGGGGGGGGGGGTTGAGAGATAGCAAAGAGTGAATAATAAAGAGTGAAGTGAAGCTATTTCTAACATAAAGTATGTGAATATATGTATTGTAGATAATAAGATATATGTTACTCTTAATTAAATAATAGGGTATTTATATTGTATTTGTAGTTGTAGTTTGTAATTTATGATTAACTATTTATAGTTTGGTGTATTCATTTCATTGTAAAATTATGATATGATATAGTATAGTACCTGTTTGTTTTGATAGTTGGTTGTATCAGTCCTTCATTTAATTAAATAGCCCAATATATAGTATGATTATGTGACAAAACGTGACTTTTGTATCTATAGTATCTAATGGATAACTATAGTATCTAATGGATAACTATAGTATCTAATGGATAACTATAGTATATAATGGATACCTATAGTATCTAATGGATAACTATTGTATCTAATGGATAACTATAGTATCTAATGGATAACTATAGTATCTAATGGATCAGTAAACAACCTATAATATATAAGTTCAAAAGTGACTTTTATTTATACATTTACATAACATTAAATAGATAGGAATATAACACTATATACTATCACATATAAAACAGCATACATATACACATATACATTATCAAATAAGTAACGAATATATGCACATATCATACATATCATAATAGGTACTACATATATGTATATAATGCTTTTATATATAAGTACATATAAAGGTAAAGTTAACCTTATCTTCGTAACTCGATTCTTCACAGATGTTTGTTTGTTGTTAACAAGATTTCTTGATGAAGATATCTTCTTATTACGAAGTACACGTTTGCAATTATCATTATTTAAACTCGAGCTTCTTCTTGGTGAATTCCTTTTACGACTTATTACTGTCTGGGTCTTTTTACTATTTTGTTTCAAACATGTATTACGCGATGACCTTGATTTCCTTGTTGACCTCTTAAATACATGCTTCTTTATCGCTTTTTTAATCGTCCCCTTCTTTTTAGAACACCGAACTTTACCATTGTTATTAGTCATAGCTATTGTTAATTATATAATGTGCAGGTTATTATTACAAAACACGCACGTTTGGTAAATATTATTATGTTGAATACATATATAAATGAATATTGAATTATATTTCATAAATTTTATTTTTCTAAACAAATAATTAAAAATTAAAAATTAAAATATTTTTAAATTACTTAATAATTGTATTTAATAACATTGTAATGCATAGTTACTATTACTATATATATATTTTTTTTTAAATTACTTAATAATTGTATTTAATAACATTGTAATGCATAGTTACTATTACTATATATATATAGTAATAGTAACTATGCATTACAATGTTATTAAATACAATTATTAAGTAATTTAAAAAAAAATATATATATATATATATATATATATATATACCTATGGGTGGCCTCGGATAATACTGGTGTATAAACGAATGCATATTTAAATATATGTATAATATATATATATGAAACTTCGATATAGTATTATGAACTAATTTAATAAAACCCGTGTATTACAGAAATATATTATTAATTTATTAATTGTATTTACAATTATAAAAATCTGTTCATTATTTGGATATATCAGAAATATTTTCTTTGACAACATTTATATATTTTAACTACTCATATTTTTTTACTATAAATTGAACTTTCATTTATTATTATATTATTTTTAAGGTTAAAGTTATATTTTTAAGTATATAACCTATAACTATTTTCTGACATATTATATAACATAACATATAAAACATCATTTATACATACATTAGATGTATTTAATATAGTTATATGAATGAATGAATGAAATCAGTTTATAGACATACGAAATACTATGTATATCATATGTCTATGGAGGATCAGTGAAAGCCTATATGCTTTATTTGGTAGATACCTCCAATATGTCCAATGGCGCCACATTCCTGTCAAATTACAGATGACTAATAATAATACCAATAATAATTTTAAAAAATATTTAAAACAATAAACGAAACTAGATGTAAAACAAATATAAATATTACAAAAATAAATATTAAAATATATAAAATATATAAAAAAAAAAACTAATATTTACTTGTATTTATTTATAAATGAATATTTTAATGTTTTTTTAAGAATAAATACATTATTAATATTATTTTTTCGTAAAAGATTATTATACATTAATTCATTATATAACTTTGGTCCTTTAAAAATATTGTATATTTTAATTTATTTGATTTCATAAGTGGTAGAATACATTTATTTTTAGTTTATTTAACTTGAAATATGAGTTATAATCTAATTTATATTTATTATTTAAGAAATTATAGATTAATAATGTGTTTCTATATATAATTAGATCTTCAAATTTTAAAATATTATTTAAAAAAAAAAGGACCAGTATGTGTTAGACGTATATTAATGGTAATTTTGATTTATCTATTATTTGTTTATTAATAATTCTTATAACTTTTTTCTGTAACATAATTAATTTTGTAATATTTGATTTATAAGTATTTGACCATACTTCAATCCCATATTATAAATTAGATAAATAGAACGAATTATATAACAAACTTAAATTTTTTGTATCTAAAAAAGAAATTTTTTTTATAGTATATATAATTTTTGACAATTTATTCGATAAATAATTTATATGTTTTTTGTAGGTCATTTGGGAATCTAAGTAGATCCCAAGAAATTTATAATTATTAACTATATCGATTTTAATGTTATCTATTGTTATATCTTTTAATATAGCAGAATTTATATATGGCAATATTTTTGATTTTTCGATATTTAGCTTAAGCTTATTTATATCAAACCATTTTTTTAACTTATCCATGTAATATTGCAAATAATATGTTAATAATGTATTATTTTCAGCAAATATAGTTATAGATGTATCATTTGCATATAAATTGATATTAATATTATATACTTTTTATTAAAAATATTGGATATGTCATTTATAAAGATAATAAATAGTATAGGTCCTAGAACAGATCCTTGTGCACATAGTGCCATGGCACTCCATATCTAATAATCTTTCTAGATGATAGAGTATTATCAATTCGTGTTATAATATTTCTTTTTTTTAAGATAACTTTTAATAAATAAATTTGTATCATCTCTAAACCCTATACATTATAATTTAGCAAGTAAAATATCATGATCAACTACATCAAATGCTTTCTTGAGATCTAAGAATATAGTAGCTACTTTTTTTTTGTTGAGATAGTTTATGTAAAATGAAATGCGGAATATTTAATAATGATAAGGTTGTATTTGATCTGGGAACAAAAATATATTGATTTTTGTTAATAATATTATGCTTAAATATATATTTTGATAATCTATTAAAAATAATTTTTTCAACATTTTTAGATATTTGTGGTAGTAATGAAATTGGCCTGTAATTGGATATTTGTTATTTATCATTAGTTTTATATAAAGGTTTAATAATTGCAATTTTCATATTGTCAGGAAATGTATTTGTTTGGATACTTAAATTAAGTATCTCTTTTAATGGTTCTAAAATATATTGAATAATATCTTTTATTAAGGTCATGTCATGATTATTTATATCTAATGATCTTTTTGATTTAATATCCTTAGTCACTTTAATTATTTCATCATTGTCAATTGGTAAAAAGTAAAAACTATACAAATTATTAGATACAAATTCTTTAAAATCATTTTTATTTAAATTATTAATTGAATTATTTATTTTACTTCCAATGCTCGAAAAATACTCATTATATGCATTACATTGTTCGTACCTTTCATTCATTTTAATATTATTATCTATAAATGTATTTGAATAATCCGAGTCTGTAGGTTTTATTATTTTATTAATGACTTTCCAATTTTCTTCTTGTGTATTTGCAGTAAAAATATTTGTATAGTAATTCTTTTTTTAAATTTAAATATTTTTATTAATTTAATTTTTTAATTTTTTATATTTACCAAATATACAAGAACACTTGTTTATTTTGTATTTTGTATATAATTTATTTTTCTTTTTTATTGCATTTTTTAATTTATTATATAGCCATGGATTACAATTGTGATTCAATTTAATTCTTTTTTTTAACAAAAGGACAGTGCTTATTAATACTATTAGTTAATATATCAATAAATGTATTGTATAGTTTACAACAATTCTGATTATTTAAAATGGTATTCCAATGTATTGTAGGGGAAGGTTGGGTAATGACGCCATAGTTTTGTTATACCTCTATAACTTTTTAAATATGAATTAGTTTTAAATGAAAAATTAATAGTCTATAGATAATATGATTGTTAATAAATAGCTATTTAGAAAAGTGTATATATTGTGTATTGATTACACGATATCGATTTGTACCATTAGACTACAATTGGTAATACACGCCCGGCTGTCGGGTAATGGGCGTGTATTATTAACCAATCAGAGTTAAGTATTTATTCACGAATTAGTAAGATGTATATCATAATTAATTTTTCAAATAAATGAAAATCCAATCAAATATAAATTCACACGCATATAAATATGTAATACAATTCAGTGAAAATTGATAACAATCTATATTAGTCATACGCGATATAACAAATTTTAATATGGTTCTAGACATTATTCTAAGATAACATGAAATATTAAACATACACAAATGGAATATAACTATAGTATACTACAAAACAAATCTATGAATGTTACTGATATAGATATATAGATAGATATAGTTTATTGTTTAAAACAAACAAAATGACATAAAACAATAATAATAATAAAAAAAACAAATAACGAATATAAACGAATATATATAATGATTTATAAATGCCATGTTACATATGGTTAAGATATAAAATTAACAAATGATATAATACAAAAATAATAATAAAAAGGATATGATAACTATTGAAATGACAATATAATGTGATAATAAAGGTAACACCTCTTCGCAAGTTTAATGATAACAGAACTATATCTGGATATTATTTAATGTTATAATTTATAATTATATACTATATACTATATATACTATATTATTTTTAACCTAATCTCAATATTAATATTAATATTCATATAATAATACTTAAGGGGATTCGCGGCCTTTTGAAATGCGTTGAAAATAATTTTTTTTTTATTTGAGAAAAGTATTATTTAATATATATTTAATATTCTCTGAAACTTGTAGAGCAAATAAAGACTTATAAATGATACAATTTGATAGTTTAGTACAAGACCTTGTTGGTAAAAAAAAAAATTGTAAAAAATGGCGTAAATAATAGCAAAATACTCATATTTTAAACTTATAATATTATATCTATAAGTGTATACTTTTCAATAATTTTAAATGCAGTGTTATATACAATTTATTATATAATATGATGTCAATTAGCGACATCTATAATTAACGGATTGATATCAAATGAACGCATTACATTGGCTGTAAAATTCGAATTATAATCAAAGTAATTGAGATTGCATCATTAATTATTTTATTTCAAAATGCCAAGACGTAGCAGTACAATAAATGTCATAAATATAGTTTATTAGGGGAATTATGTCTAATACGGGCCACTGCGATATCTCAGTAACTATTGTTCAAATCAAAAAAAAAAATATACAAGATTTATCCAGTTTCATATTTCTATTAATAATGAGTATTTTTTATTTTAATACATACATTCATAATTCTAATATTGATCATTATATCAAAAAATAGTTTACAAATGAAAATTTACTAAATAATAATTTATTTATCAACCATTTTTGTTGATAAATCTACTATTAATTAAATATTTCATTTCGTTGATGATAATTGTTTTGATATTAATTGTAGTATATTCAAGATATCTATTGATTTAAATTAGTTATTTATTTGGTATCCTTCTTTTCTAAATATTTGCAATAATTGTGGTTATTTACGTTTTGTTATATCTTCTTAGATTCGAACACTAAAACAGATATATAAATGTGTTACCTAACAACGTTCCAGTTAGTTAGATGCTTACGAATCGATGACTTACTAGTTTCATGATAGAGATTTTCTTATAGAAAAGTATTTTTCATATTTTAAACACAGGTTACTATATAGTTGAAGTTGTATATATTATGTATTCTGACATTGCTCGATATATATATATATATATATATATATAAATCAATGACATTTTTAATTTAATAATCTCAATTTTTAGTAGAATGAGTAATCCATTATTCGGTGCTTCTTTTTCAACTTTCTTTAACATACCTTAAGCTGTCTCAATATCATATTACATACAAGTTATATCATCTCTAGAACTAGCATAGTTGATTGGTTTCTTCTACTTTTATCTTCTTGATTTCAAATCCTATTTTAACTTATAGACTATCTATAGCTCAGCTCATTGCATTGTCGTGACTAACTAGTTCAGTGGTTCTCATACTAAGGGTCGCGACCCACAAGTGGGACGCCTATTGTATATTTACCGGGTCGCGTGATTTTATATATTGTATAAAATAAAAATAAACAATAATTATTTTTTTAATAATTATGTCTTAAATGGAGATCATTTATTTATAAATTACTGATCTCAAAATGGTTAAATTTATATTTTATTTATATATCTTATATTTTTTATTAATTTTAGGTTATTTGTGAAGTCAAACATAGTTAAACATTTAGTAAACAATTTGACTAAAACACCGATTTAACTCACATGTCACAATTGATGGTATTCGTACGTTATATAGTAAACAAAGCTATAAAAGAAGAGTTACTTGTATGTAACCAATTACAATGCTAATTAAAGAGTGGAAGATGTATTTGATAAATTAAATTCATTTTATATAGCTAACGATTTAGAATGGATTACATAAATTTAGATGCGTAATGATGGAGCATTAATTATATTATACATAACATGTAAAGTATGTTTAGTATCTAGTGAATGATATATATATATGTAGTATTTAGTACACTATGTATTAACTTATAATTATCTGATTACTATGCGGTGTATTTTACAGTAAACTACTCAATGCCTACTAAACCCATTAAGAAAACTATTTTCTATCGTAATATATCTAACATATCGATTACTAACTTTCTGAGTGACCTTCATTAACTTATTCTCAATGATCAAATGATATCACTATGCTAAATCTAAATAACTGCCTCTCCCATCTGTTAAGTACACATTTGCCACAAAAAACTAAACATATTATCGATACTAATAATAACCATTGGTTTAATTCCGAAAACATAAGAGCCAAAAAACACTTGCGTAAAGCAGAAAGATGTTTTTCCAAAAACCAAACGGAAAACAATAAAATTGCACTAATTGAAGCCTCAACTACCTCAAAGAATCTAATAAAATGGTCAAAATATCATATTACCACAATCAAATAGTAAACTGTGGCAATATAGCTAAGTTACTGTATAATGTGAGCCTTATGGGAAAAACTAAAGAGAAAATTCTTCCTTATATTATTTCTTCTGATCTATGCAATAAATTTTCTTAATTTTTCACAAATAAGATTGAAATAATCAGACATACTATTTACAATCTTATTTGTATTGCACTACCCAATTTACCATATACACCACCATCTACTACCTTTTTATTATCTTCCTTTACTCCACCATCTACTGACTATATTGAATTACTCATTCTATCATCTAAATCTTCCTCTACCCTTGACTCCATTCCACTATACCTTATGAACAAAATTGCACCCGCACTTTCTATATATCTTTCTACTATATTCAAAAATTCTTTAAATTATGGCACTGTCCCAACTTACTTTAAACATGCACTAATATTACCTATACTCAAGAAAATTAATCTTGATAAAAACTCTCTATGTAACTATCGTCCAATTTCTCAACTCTCTACTATATCTAAAATTCTAGAAAAGGTAGTTTTTAAGCAATTATTACACTTTCTTGAAATTAATAATCTCATTGACCCTTTTCAAAGTGCCTATATACTTAACCATAGCACTGAAACCTGTTTAAATCATGTCATCAGCAATATACTTAACTCACTTGATACTGAATCTCCTATACA
Source organism: Osedax fenrisi (assembly GCA_964019155.1). Classification (NCBI taxonomy): domain Eukaryota; kingdom Metazoa; phylum Annelida; class Polychaeta; order Sabellida; family Siboglinidae; genus Osedax; species Osedax fenrisi. Next base: position 4,214,983 of record OZ025239.1, read on the forward strand.
ACTTTTGTTATTAGATCTATCAGCAGTGTTTGATACCCTTGACCATGCCATTCTAACTAATAGATTACGTGACATAGGTGTTGATGGAATAGCACTTTCTTGGCTAATATAATTCTTCAAATATCGTACCTTTGCTGTGAAAACCGGCTCTTCCATCTCTATAACTAAACTTATATCTACGGGTGTTCCCCAAGGCTCAGTTATAGGCCCACTTCTATTCCTAATCTATATTGCGCCTCTCACTAATATAATAAAATCCTACCCATCAATTCATTATCATCTTTACGCCGATGATATACTTTTATACACATATCTGTTTCGTCATTCTACTTCCAACAGAAATGATCTCTCACTATGTGCTACCGTAATACGTGAATGGCTATTGAATAATATGCTGCTGCTTAACGCTTCTAAATCTGAGCTAATCAACATTCCGGAAACATACTACGATTTCCCGGTGATATCTGTGAATGGTATTATAGTAGAACCAAGTAGTTCTATACGATATCTTGGTTTTACAATAGATTCTGACTTAATCTTTAAGACTTTAACCTTTAAGCACATCAATAACACATGTAAACGTTCGAATTACTAGCTACACATGATACGTCATATTAGTAAATATATCAACAATGACCTCTGCCGTATACGGCATATATACAGTATATATACTCGTCAACTCATTAGAAATGTCGCCTATTGATTACTGATGCTCTATCCTCAAAGGTTTCCCTGAATGCCGCATTCGTCCTCTCACATGAATCATTCAAGCATCTATTCGTTTGATTTTTAAACAATAGCGTAATGATCACTCTATTATAACGTTAAAGATGCAGTCTATCAAAATGTTATCGATGAAACAAAAAACGTTATACCGACTACTTTGTATAGTACATAAATCGTTATTAACCGCTCAACCCGTATACATCAATGAAATGTTATTACATAAAATATCGACTCGAACCCTCCGTTCTACTGATTACAGATATTTGCTATCCTCTCATCTATGTCGACTATCGCATACTCTAAATGGAGCTTTTGTATATTCTGCTCCGTATAACTGGAATAAACTTCCTCTAAGTATCCGTATGATTTCTAATCATGATACTTTTAAACGTTCTGTTAAAAAATATATTCTAGCCATGAGCTGATTCATTTAAATTGTTTTTGTTTATAATGTTTATATTTTTATGCTTCTCACGTTTAACACTTGCCAGAACATTTTCATGCACAGAATAGTAGTAGTAGTAGTAGTAGAAGTAGATTTACTTTTCCGATAGGATTAAAATTAAATCGAAATTGATAATAAATAAACAATAAATTTCTCGCATTTTAATTTATTTTTTATTTTTTTTTTGTGTAATAAAAATATACGAATATTAAAAATTGCTAATAAATAAAATCACTTAATTGATTGCCTAATTACTTTAAAGCACCGATATCGCAATTGAAATATTAATACCAATCATAAATACAAATAAATACAAATAACTAACCCGTTTCTCTACAACAAGATGGTAAACAACGTAAACAGAAGATGCAATAAAACGTCAAAAGTACCAATGTTGAAGTCACGTACAATGAAAAAGAACATATGCAAGAGAACCTCAGTTAAGAAAACATCCTCAAAGAGAGTGGCGTCTAAAAGACGTTCAATTAATATGAAGCCAAAGAAAGCAAGAAAATCCTTAAAATCTTGAAGCAGGTCATCTATTAGACGTGTACAGATGAAGAGAGTGGCCTCTAAAAGACGTTCAGTTATCAGGAATTCAAAGAAAGCAATAAAATCCTCAAAATCTCGAAGCAGATCATCTGTTAGATGTGTACAGAAGAAGAGAGTGGCGTCTAAAAGACGTTCAGTTATCAGGAAGCCAACGAAAATGAGAAAATCCTCAAAATCTCGAAGCAGATCATCTATTAGACGTGTACAGAAGAAGAGAGTGGCGTCTAAAAGACGTTCAGTTATCAGGAAGTCAAAGAAAGCAAGACAATCCTCAAAATCTCGAAGCAGGTCATCTATTAGAAGTGTACAGAAGAAGATAGTGGCGTCTAAAAGACGTTCAGTTATCAGGAAGCCAATGAAGGCAAGAAAATCCTCAAAATCTCGAAGCAGGTCATCTATTAGATGTGTACAGAAGAAGAGAGTGGCATTTAAAAGAAGTTCAGTAAACAGGACTCCAACGAAAGCAAGAAAATCCTCAAAATCTCGAAGCAGGTCATCTATTAGATGTGTACAGAAGAAGAGATTGGCGTCTAAAAGACGTTCAGTAAACAGGAAAGCAAAGAAAGCAAGAAAATCCTCAAAATCTCGAAGCAGATCATCTATTAGACGTGTACAAAAGAAGAGAGTGGCATCTAAAAGAAGTTCAGTAAAAAGGACTCTAACGAAAGCAAGAAAATCATCAAAATCTCGAAGCAGGTCATCTATTAGATGTGTACAGAAGAAGAGAGTGGCGTCTAAAAGACGTTCAGTAAACAGAAAGCCAACGAAAGCAAGACAATCCTCAAAATCTCGAAACAAGTCATCTATTAGACGTTTACAAAAGAATAGAGTTGCGTTTAAGAAATGTCTTAAACGCAGGTATTAAGTTGTGGAATAGGTTAAGCTTACGATACTTGTACAGCATGGTTTAGGTTAACTCGCGTTGATGTCGACATCGATACTGTTACCCTAACGAAATGGCGATATTGTGCGCTAAGTGTCAAGCAAAACTTAGGTAAATGTTTATTCAATAAATATACTTACCAAATTGTCGTGTTTATTATTATTATTATATACTACAACTACTACTACTACTACTACTACTACTACTACTACTACTACTACTACTACTACTACTACTACTACTACTATTCTTTATTTTAACAAAAGGACAGTGCTTATTAATACTATTAGTTAATATATCAATAAATGTATTGTATAGTTTACAACAATTCTGATTATTTAAAATGGTATTCCAATGTATTGTAGGGGAAGGTTGGGTAATGACGCCATAGTTTTGTTATACCTCTATAACTTTTTAAATATGAATTAGTTTTAAATGAAAAATTAATAGTCTATAGATAATATGATTGTTAATAAATAGCTATTTAGAAAAGTGTATATATTGTGTATTGATTACACGATATCGATTTGTACCATTAGACTACAATTGGTAATACACGCCCGGCTGTCGGGTAATGGGCGTGTATTATTAACCAATCAGAGTTAAGTATTTATTCACGAATTAGTAAGATGTATATCATAATTAATTTTTCAAATAAATGAAAATCCAATCAAATATAAATTCACACGCATATAAATATGTAATACAATTCAGTGAAAATTGATAACAATCTATATTAGTCATACGCGATATAACAAATTTTAATATGGTTCTAGACATTCTTCTAAGATAACATGAAATATTAAACATACACAAATGGAATATAACTATAGTATACTACAAAACAAATCTATGAATGTTACTGATATAGATAGATAGATAGATATAGTTTATTGTTTAAAACAAACAAAATGACATAAAACAATAATAATAATAAAAAAAACAAATAACGAATATAAACGAATATATATAACGATTTATAAATGCCATGTTACATATGGTTAAGATATAAAATTAACAAATGATATAATACAAAAATAATAATAAAAAGGATATGATAACTATTGAAATGACAATATAATGTGATAATAAAGGTAACACCTCTTCGCAAGTTTAATGATAACAGAACTATATCTGGATATTATTTAATGTTATAATTTATAATTATATACTATATACTATATATACTATATTATTTTTAACCTAATCTCAATATTAATATTAATATTCATATAATAATACTTAAGGGGATTCGCGGCCTTTTGAAATGCGTTGAAAATAATTTTTTTTTTATTTGAGAAAAGTATTATTTAATATATATTTAATATTCTCTGAAAATTGTAGAGCAAATAAAGACTTATAAATGATACAATTTGATAGTTTAGTACAAGACCTAGTTGGTAAAAAAAAAAATTGTAAAAAATGGCGTAAATAATAGCAAAATACTCATATTTTAAACTTATAATATTATATCTATAAGTGTATACTTTTCAATAATTTTAAATGCAGTGTTATATACAATTTATTATATAATATGATGTCAATTAGCGACATCTATAATTAACGGATTGATATCAAATGAACGCATTACATTGGCTGTAAAATTCGAATTATAATCAAAGTAATTGAGATTGCATCATTAATTATTTTATTTCAAAATGCCAAGACGTAGCAGTACAATAAATGTCATAAATATAGTTTATTAGGGGAATTATGTCTAATACGGGCCACTGCGATATCTCAGTAACTATTGTTCAAATCAAAAAAAAAAATATACAAGATTTATCCAGTTTCATATTTCTATTAATAATGAGTATTTTTTATTTTAATACATACATTCATAATTCTAATATTGATCATTATATCAAAAAATAGTTTACAAATGAAAATTTACTAAATAATAATTTATTTATCAACCATTTTTGTTGATAAATCTACTATTAATTAAATATTTCATTTCGTTGATGATAATTGTTTTGATATTAATTGTAGTATATTCAAGATATCTATTGATTTAAATTAGTTATTTATTTGGTATCCTTCTTTTCTAAATATTTGCAATAATTGTGGTTATTTACGTTTTGTTATATCTTCTTAGATTCGAACACTAAAACAGATATATAAATGTGTTACCTAACAACGTTCCAGTTAGTTAGATGCTTACGAATCGATGACTTACTAGTTTCATGATAGAGATTTTCTTATAGAAAAGTATTTTTCATATTTTAAACTCAGGTTACTATATAGTTGAAGTTGTATATATTATGTATTCTGACATTGCTCGATATATATATATATATATATATATATATAAATCAATGACATTTTTAATTTAATAATCTCAATTTTTAGTAGAATGAGTAATCCATTATTCGGTGCTTCTTTTTCAACTTTCTTTAACATACCTTAAGCTGTCTCAATATCATATTACATACAAGTTATATCATCTCTAGAACTAGCATAGTTGATTGGTTTCTTCTACTTTTATCTTCTTGATTTCAAATCCTATTTTAACTTATAGACTATCTATAGCTCAGCTCATTGCATTGTCGTGACTAACTAGTTCAGTGGTTCTCATACTGAGGGTCGCGACCCACACGTGGGACGCCTATTGTATATTTACCGGGTCGCGTGATTTTATATATTGTATAAAATAAAAATAAACAATAATTATTTTTTTAATAATTATGTCTTAAATGGAGATCATTTATTTATAAATTACTGATCTCAAAATGGTTAAATTTATATTTTATTTATATATCTTATATTTTTTATTAATTTTAGGTTATTTGTGAAGTCAAACATAGTTAAACATTTAGTAAACAATTGGACTAAAACACCGATTTAACTCACATGTCACAATTGATGGTATTCGTACGTTATATAGTAAACAAAGCTATAAAAGAAGAGTTACTTGTATGTAACCAATTACAATGCTAATTAAAGAGTGGAAGATGTATTTGATAAATTAAATTCATTTTATATAGCTAACGATTTAGAATGGATTACATAAATTTAGATGCGTAATGATGGAGCATTAATTATATTATACATAACATGTAAAGTATGTTTAGTATCTAGTGAATGATATATATATATATGTAGTATTTAGTACACTATGTATTAACTTATAATTATCTGATTACTATGCGGTGTATTTTACAGTAAACTACTCAATGCCTACTAAACCCATTAAGAAAACAATTTTCTATCGTAATATATCTAACATATCGATTACTAACTTTCTGAGTGACCTTCATTAACTTATTCTCAATGATCAAATGATATCACTATGCTAAATCTAAATAACTGCCTCTCCCATCTGTTAAGTACACATTTGCCACAAAAAACTAAACATATTATCGATACTAATAATAACCATTGGTTTAATTCCGAAAACATAAGAGCCAAAAAACACTTGCGTAAAGCAGAAAGATGTTTTTCCAAAAACCAAACGGAAAACAATAAAATTGCACTAATTGAAGCCTCAACTACCTCAAAGAATCTAATAAAATGGTCAAAATATCATATTACCACAATCAAATAGTAAACTGTGGCAATATAGCTAAGTTACTGTATAATGTGAGCCTTATGGGAAAAACTAAAGAGAAAATTCTTCCTTATATTATTTCTTCTGATCTATGCAATAAATTTTCTTAATTTTTCACAAATAAGATTGAAATAATCAGACATACTATTTACAATCTTATTTGTATTGCACTACCCACTTTACCATATACACCACCATCTACTACCTTTTTATTATCTTCCTTTACTCCACCATCTACTGACTATATTGAATTACTCATTCTATCATCTAAATCTTCCTCTACCCTTGACTCCATTCCACTATACCTTATGAAAAAAATTGCACCCGCACTTTCTATATATCTTTCTACTATATTCAAAAATTCTTTAAATTATGGCACTGTCCCAACTTACTTTAAACATGCACTAATATTACCTATACTCAAGAAAATTAATCTTGATAAAAACTCTCTATGTAACTATCGTCCAATTTCTCAACTCTCTACTATATCTAAAATTCTAGAAAAGGTAGTTTTTAAGCAATTATTACACTTTCTTGAAATTAATAATCTCATTGACCCTTTTCAAAGTGCCTATAGACTTAACCATAGCACTGAAACCTGTTTAAATCATGTCATCAGCAATATACTTAACTCACTTGATACTGAATCTTCTATACAACTTTTGTTATTAGATCTATCAGCAGTGTTTGATACCCTTGACCATGCCATTCTAACTAATAGATTACGTGACATAGGTGTTGATGGAATAGCACTTTCTTGGCTAATATAATTCTTCAAATATCGTACCTTTGCTGTGAAAACCGGCTCTTCCATCTCTATAACTAAACTTATATCTACGGGTGTTCCCCAAGGCTCAGTTATATGCCCACTTCTATTCCTAATCTATATTGCGCCTCTCACTAATATAATAAAATCCTACCCATCAATTCATTATCATCTTTACGCCGATGATATACTTTTATACACATATCTGTTTCGTCATTCTACTTCCAACAGAAATGATCTCTCACTATGTGCTACCGTAATACGTGCATGGCTATTGAATAATATGCTGCTGCTTAACGCTTCTAAATCTGAGCTAATCAACATTCCGGAAACATACTACGATTTCCCGGTGATATCTGTGAATGGTATTATAGTAGAACCAAGTAGTTCTATACGATATCTTGGTTTTACAATAGATTCTGACTTAATATTTAAGACTTTAACCTTTAAGCACATCAATAACACATGTAAACGTTCGAATTACTAGCTACACATGATACGTCATATTAGTAAATATATCAACAATGACCTCTGCCGTATACGGCATATATACAGTATATATACTCGTCAACTCATTAGAAATGTCGCCTATTGATTACTGCTGCTCTATCCTCAAAGGTTTCCCTGAATGCCGCATTCGTCCTCTCACATGAATCATTCAAGCATCTATTCGTTTGATTTTTAAACAATAACGTAATGATCACTCTAGTATAACGTTAAAGATGCAGTCTATCAAAATGTTATCGATGAAACAAAAAACGTTATACCGACTACTTTGTATAGTACATAAATCGTTATTAACCGCTCAACCCGTATACATCAATGACATGTTATTACATAAAATATCGACTCGAACCCTCCGTTCTACCGATTACAGATATTTGCTATCCTCTCATCTATGTCGACTATCGCATACTCTAAATGGAGCTTTTGTATATTCTGCTCCGTATAACTGGAATAAACTTCCTCTAAGTATCCGTATGATTTCTAATCATGATACTTTTAAACGTTCTGTTAAAAAATATATTCTAGCCATGAGCTGATTCATTTAAATTGTTTTTGTTTATAATGTTTATATTTTTATGCTTCTCACGTTTAACACTTGCCAGAACATTTTCATGCACAGAATAGTAGTAGTAGTAGTAGTAGTAGTAGTAGATTTACTTTTCCGATAGGATTAAAATTAAATCGAAATTGTTAATAAATAAACAATAAATTTCTCGCATTTTAATTTATTTTTTATTTTTTTTTTGTGTAATAAAAATATACGAATATTAAAAATTGCTAATAAATAAAATCACTTAATTGATTGCCTAATTACTTTAAAGCACCGATATCGCAATTGAAATATTAATACCAATCATAAATACAAATAAATACAAATAACTAACCCGTTTCTCTACAACAAGATGGTAAACAACGTAAACAGAAGATGCAATAAAACGTCAAAAGTACCAATGTTGAAGTCACGTACAATGAAAAAGAACATATGCAAGAGGGCCTCAGTTAAGAAAACATCCTCAAAGAGAGTGGCGTCTAAAAGACGTTCAATTAATATGAAGCCAAAGAAAGCAAGAAAATCCTTAAAATCTCGAAGCAGGTCATCTATTAGACGTGTACAGATGAAGAGAGTGGCCTCTAAAAGACGTTCAGTTATCAGGAATTCAAAGAAAGCAATAAAATCCTCAAAATCTCGAAGCAGATCATCTGTTAGATGTGTACAGAAGAAGAGAGTGGCGTCTAAAAGACGTTCAGTTATCAGGAAGCCAACGAAAATGAGAAAATCATCAAAATCTCGAAGCAGATCATCTATTAGACGTGTACAGAAGAAGAGAGTGGCGTCTAAAAGACGTTCAGTTATCAGGAAGTCAAAGAAAGCAAGACAATCCTCAAAATCTCGAAGCAGGTCATCTATTAGAAGTGTACAGAAGAAGAGAGTGGCGTCTAAAAGACGTTCAGTTATCAGGAAGCCAACGAAAGCAAGAAAATCCTCAAAATCTCGAAGCAGGTCATCTATTAGATGTGTACAGAAGAAGAGAGTGGCATTTAAAAGAAGTTCAGTAAACAGGACTCCAACGAAAGCAAGAAAATCCTCAAAATCTCGAAGCAGGTCATCTATTAGATGTGTACAGAAGAAGAGAGTGGCATCTAAAAGAAGTTCAGTAAAAAGGACTCTAACGAAAGCAAGAAAATCATCAAAATCTCGAAGCAGGTCATCTATTAGATGTGTACAGAAGAAGAGAGTGGCGTCTAAAAGACGTTCAGTAAACAGAAAGCCAACGAAAGCAAGACAATCCTCAAAATCTCGAAACAAGTCATCTATTAGACGTTTACAAAAGAATAGAGTTGCGTTTAAGAAATGTCTTAAACGCAGGTATTAAGTTGTGGAATAGGTTAAGCTTACGATACTTGTACAGCATGGTTTAGGTTAACTCGCGTTGATGTCGACATCGATACTGTTACCCTAACGAAATGGCGATATTGTGCGCTAAGTGTCAAGCAAAACTTAGGTAAATGTTTATTCAATAAATATACTTACCAAATTGTCGTGTTTATTATTATTATTATATACTACAACTACTACTACTACTACTACTACTACTACTACTACTACTACTACTACTACTACTACTACTACTACTACTACTACTACTACTACTACTACTACTACTACTACTACTACTACTACTACTACTACTACTACTACTACTACTACTACTACTACTACTACTACTACTACTACTACTACTACTACTACTACTACTACTACTACTACTACTACTACTACTACTACTACTACTACTACTACTACTACTACTACTACTACTACTACTACTACTACTACTACTACTACTACTACTACTACTACTACTACTACTACTACTACTACTACTACTACTACTACTACTACTACTACTACTACTACTACTACTACTACTACTACTACTACTACTACTACTACTACTACTACTACTACTACTACTACTACTACTACTACTACTACTACTACTACTACTACTACTACTACTACTACTACTACTACTACTACTACTACTACTACTACTACTACTACTACTACTACTACTACTACTACTACTACTACTACTACTACTACTACTACTACTACTACTACTACTACTACTACTACTACTACTACTACTACTACTACTACTACTACTACTACTACTACTACTACTACTACTACTACTACTACTACTACTACTACTACTACTACTACTACTACTACTACTACTACTACTACTACTACTACTACTACTACTACTACTACTACTACTACTACTACTACTACTACTACTACTACTACTACTACTACTACTACTACTACTACTACTACTACTACTACTACTACTACTACTACTACTACTACTACTACTACTACTACTACTACTACTACTACTACTACTACTACTACTACTACTACTACTACTACTACTACTACTACTACTACTACTACTACTACTACTACTACTACTACTACTACTACTACTACTACTACTACTACTACTACTACTACTACTACTACTACTACTACTACTACTACTACTACTACTACTACTACTACTACTACTACTACTACTACTACTACTACTACTACTACTACTACTACTACTACTACTACTACTACTACTACTACTACTACTACTACTACTACTACTACTACTACTACTACTACTACTACCACTACTACTACTACTACTACTACTACTACTACTACTAGTAAAAACCTCTTTATAAGAAAACCTCTCTATAAGAAAAAAAGTACTGACAACAAATAGTTTCTTATAGAGAGGTTTTACTGTATATATATAGAGAACATTACATATTACCCTATAAGGTTTTATATTATAATCTACAATTATTCAAATAATATACAGGTATATTATAATCACATATATATTATTTGTATTGTATATGTAGTAAACATTATTTACCTACATTTAACTTAATTCTATAGGATATTCAACTGATATAGCCAAAGAGCTCAAACAAATGTAGACTACAATTAGGACAAAAAAGGGTAATATGGTTTATAATTAAGTTTAATACAGTTTAATGTAAGTTAACATAACTAAATATTATTTTGAAAAAATATATACAAAATTCTATAAATAATATATTATTATTGAAATGTATGTAATAATGTTAAATAAATCTATTAAATAAATTTATTAAAATTAAAGTAAGAATAAAATCATTATTATAACATATTTGTTGACATATAATAATTAATTTTTAATTATTGTTATTATTATTAATATTAATATTAATGTTATTATTTGTATTCTTATTATTTTTATATAATTGCATACTATGTGCATACTATGTGCAAAGTTTTTAAGAAAACTTAGTAAAATCTTTTCTATAGCATCATATATATATATATATATATATATATATATATATATATATATATATGTGTGTATGCATTTATAATAATAAAAGTAATAACATTTTTGTTATATACCTAACTTTAATTATTTATATTTATTATTATATCTATGTATTTAAATGAATTATATAAATAACCTTTATTTTAGATTATTTTAATATTATTTTACATATATTAATTTATATATAGGTAGAAAAAGGTTATTCACGGAAACTATTACTAGCTAATATGTAAGTGCACACGTGTGTTTTAAAGATAATGTCAAATTAACAAAAGAAAGGAACACAAAGAAAAGTAAATAATGTAATGTTAACAAAAGGTGTAATTCATTAACATATAAGTTGTGAGTAATTTGTGATAAATATACTGATGTCATATTAATAATGTTAGATTACAATATATATTACTATATATATATTATAAGTATGATTATATAGTTTTACATCATGTGCTTTATGAAAATAACATTTCCTACTAATTATAATGTGTTAATAATTAAATAAATATATTTATCATAAAATTATTAATTTATTTTATTATTATATATTTAAAATAATTAAAAAATATATGGAATAATATTTCAATAGTTAAATAACTCATATAAAAAACATTCAATATTAATAATATATGTGTATTATATCTTTATAAATATATGTTATAATAAATCTGAATACTAAAATAAATGAAGTTATAAAATTAAATCAACAATATACATAAAACTTCCATGGTAACTCAGCAGGCTATGACGTCAGATACTCGGGCAGTATGGTATTGGTTAAAACAGCCACCAAATTGTTATTCATAACCTTAAATAAAATAAATTAAAATAACTTGACATCATATTTAGAAGTGAATTATATAATGGTGTATAAAGAATTATTAGCTCTCATTGATTCCTGGATGCATTAACCTTAACTTAATAATGGATTGGAGAGCACATTTGATTAATTTAGTTATATGTAAAAAAAACACCAGCTACATTCATGTATGGACGTTGAGATGTAAGGACTTCCAAAATAATAATAACATGTAGGGTATATTACCTATTATGAAAACATATACAAATTAATACCATAAAGAATACATTATAATTTGGATAATATCTATTATTAATTCTTTGTTTAAATATAATATTTAAAATTCGCTGCAAGAGGTCCTAAATAATATATATATATATATATATATATATATATAAATATAGGCAATTATAAGAATAATACTAATATGATTACTAATAGTATTACAAACTTTACTTTTATATTTATTATATACTATTACATATGTAATAATCATATTAGTATTATTCTTATCTATCGACTATAGTCTATATTATATAGAGTACATTTTAATCTACGATTACATCTTATATAATAATTAGTTTATTGTGTATACTATTGATAACAAAATACATTTGTATCATGCTTCCCATAGAATATGTATATCAATACTATAATATATATATATATTATATTTATTACTTATAAATATGGTAATAAAATGTATTTTATTTTGATCATATAAGATGAATATGATATTTATTTTTTAATTATATATATATATATATATATGTTATTTTATAAAAAAAAACCTATAGGTAGTAACAAACTATATATATAGATGTATATTTATAGAGTTTTAAATAATATATATATATACGGTATATATATATTATATATATTATAATATACCTATTAAACATATTTTTAACAATTCATTGTTATTAGGTAATTTCACATTATGTATAGGTTATAATATAAGTTATATAAAGTTCTAAAACATTGAAATATATATTGAATTATGTACACATATGAATATAATTAAAGCACACGAAATATAGTTTATAACTTTTTTCATAATAGGTATCACTACATTACATTCTATGGCGTTAATACCCCGACTTTGGGTGGGCGTCTATTACCAATATTAGGTCCTTTTTTAAAATTATAATATACAGTTAATGTATATTATTTCGCCAATATTTTTATAGAAATGTATTTATAATATATTATTTTACATATATTACAAAAAATATATTAAAATAATGACATTTTATTCATTTTTATGAGTTCAAATATAATTTTTACACGTTGTTAATATAAATTAAATTGCGCATCTTTTATGTATACAATATTTTTCTCTATTACTTTTTGAGATACTGGGGGTGGGCGTAGTTACCGACTCACGCCCATCACCCAACCTTCCCCATAGTTCTAGTTTTAGATTATGTAAATTTAATTCATTAATATTTCGTGAATATGTATATTGATCCTTTCTTTTAACAAATAGATTATAATTAAAAAACAAAATAGTAATGAATGATCACTAATATCTGTATGTATTACACCTTGTATTACATCAGAACATTTTTTACAAATATTATCTAAACTTGATATTGAATTTTGGGTGATTCTTGTGGGCATATCAATTATATTAGATATACCTAATTGGATCAATATATTTTAAACGAGTTAGATAATACAGTATTATATAATAAATTAATATTATAATTACCACAAATATACATTTCTCTACTTATATAATTATGAAATAAGTTAAACAATAAATTAATAAAATAATACCCATTATAATCAGGTGATCTGTAAACAGATGATATAATTTTAAAATCATTAGAATTAATAATTATTTTAATTGATATAATATCAATAGAATAGATTATAGAACAAGAGAGGTATTCTATTATGCAACATTCTATCAGTTTACTAACTAATATAAGTACAGCTCCGCCTCTATTTTTATTGGATAATATTCTATTTTTTATAAAAATATTATAATTAGGGAAATATATATCTGGGTAATCTTTATCAGTAAGCCATATTTCCGTTAATATAATAATATCAGGTTTACGGGTCAAGTTATCGATACATATTAATAATTTATTTATATGTGTATTAAAAATTCGTATATTTAATAATATCATTGATAGGCTTGTATCTTTATAATGTATTTCATTATATTTATCTATATTTAAAAGATTCATTTATATTTATAATATTTTGTTATTGTATTATAGATTTTTTTATCTGTATATTAATTTAAATTCATTGTTTATAAATTGAAATTAACAAATAGTATCTAATTTACATTTGGCTTTAGCTATTTTAAAACATTCTCTCTTTTGAATAAGCTATTCTATACCGTATTCAATAGATATTCCTACTTTATTAAAAGATGAATTTTTTAATTTATATGCATTTCTGATTAATATTGATGTTGATTCTTCAGAATCAAGTACAATTTTCATCTGTCTATTTTTAGATACATTTATTATATCATTTTTATTAAATTTACCAATTTTACCAACAATTCTATGGAATTTATTTATTTTTATATTTTTATATTTTTATTTTTATCAGATACTATATCTATAATATTTGATATTGATTTAAATTCAGAATTTTCTTTAGAATTTGCGTCATTAAATATCTGTTCTTTAACATTGTATAGAATAATAGTTTTGTTATACAATTTACATTATTAGTTTCAGATATATTTTTATTGACTGATTTAATTATTGTATTTTCAATAGTTTTTTCTAAGTTTTTATTTAATATATTTGCATATGATTATGCATCATTACATTTATCATTATTAATATTTACACTATTTATTATAGATTTCAATTATGTTATATTATTTTTTAGATCATTTATTATTTTCGTATTTTCATCAATTACTGATTTTATATGTTCATCAAATAGTTTTTTAATGTAATTTTTAATTGTCTCAGACAAATAAATTAGATATTCTATATGCCATATTTTATTTCGTATTTATTTATAATATATAATGTATTCAATACTTAAATAAGAAAATTAAACAAATATATATATTATTTAATTCTACATGATAAATATATAAGTATGTGTAATTAATATATATCTATATCTATAATATATATATATATATATATATATATATATATATATATATATATATATAAATAAATACTGATAATAAATAATGTAAATAATATACACTATTATACAATTTGTACATATAATATACAATATATTCACTATTAAATAAGCAAATTAAACAAATATAAATATATTTTAATAATACATGATAAATATAAAATATGTGTAATTAATATGTATATAAATAATGATAATACATTTTGAAAATAATATTAACATATAATGTTATATAGAATATGATAAATAACTGTAATTGTAAAAGCTGTATTGTTTACGGTTGATTGCGTTTATAAACATGTACGTTCGCTATGAATGCTAAAACATGAATGATCTATATATATATATATCTATCTAATGGTGCATACTAACTATATATATCTATTAATTTCCACTCGTGAACATACTAAATAAAGTTAAATTCTGTGATTTAGCGTCCATTAGTATCTAAACGAAAGTGAATGTATTATTTTAAATATCTAAAATAATATATATTATGAGCATATGCCATATTTTATCAAATACTATACCGGTATTATTATTATTAACACAATAATAATAAACTATATAGGTAATATTACCTAGTAATACCTAGTATATACCTAGTAATACATTATTTTATGTTCAATATACAATAATACATAAACATAAACACACACACATATATATATATATAACTTTACATTTATATTAAAACACAAAAAGATGGAATCGTAATAAATACTTTATCCGTCGATGATACTGATTCTTTTTATTGTTATTAAAAGTTTATAAATAACATTTCAAATATAATTTTGAGTTCAAAATCTAAATATAGCAAGAACTGTACGATATACATTTTCATCAAATATTTCGTTTTCAAAATGAAATATAAACTTTGTTATATATTTTATTGACTATATATTTATCAATTGGTCTATTTCTAGATATTTTTAAAATACTAAAATTATAAATCCGGAGACAGTCAGATTTTAAACTTTAAAGCAATCA
This sequence comes from Osedax fenrisi, assembly GCA_964019155.1. NCBI lineage: Eukaryota > Metazoa > Annelida > Polychaeta > Sabellida > Siboglinidae > Osedax > Osedax fenrisi. The sequence continues at coordinate 4,231,241 of OZ025239.1, forward strand.
TTATTATTATTATAATTATAATTAGTAGACTTAGATTAAAATCGATATCACATAGGCTAATTATAATGATACTAATGATATTTCTTCAACATTAATATTAATAGGTAAATCCACCTACATCCTATTAAATCCACCTACACAGTCACGCATCCGTGCATATGTACCTACCCACTTTTCAGTACTTAAAATGTTAAGTCAAGTCAATAAGTCAAGTAAGACGAAATATATTGAACATTATATGATAATATTAAATTTGCAAATATACATGTTTTAGATTGATATATTTTACTTACGCCTTTCAAATATTATCTCATACATTTTAAAAAGCATAGAGTAATTACTGTTTTGTTAAGTGACCAATATTAGTTGAACAAAACCCCCTCACATCCCCTACACAGTAAACTACCGCTTAATCGTACACGAACGGACGATAATGGTTATTTCACATATCTAGTTCAACCTTTTATGCACTAGTGGAAAGTCTTAGCGGTACGTTATACCTATAGCTATGCCTATATTACTATTTCCTATACCTATTAGTACCCGAGTACTTGTTATTCTGATGATAATATTATCATGTCGTGTATTACAATGGTTAGCGTATCACATTGTTATGAAATATAATACATACATTTGGGAACGTAAATGTGTAGGCATATTATAATATTGGTGTGATTTATAATGATTGGTTGTTATCACATTTAACTTGAAGTTACGTAATCAAGGTTGATTATTATAATACGCATGTCATATCGCGATATACATATAGAGTTTAACGTGATAACAGACTATACTATTAGAGTAGTTTCCCAAATAGCTATTACTAATAACAATCAAATTATTATTTAAAAGTAGAATTTAATCAACAATTTATTTTGAAACATTTACGTAATTAATATTATTAAAACTATTTATAAAACGTTAACAACTAATAAAATACCAAATCGAAAGAAAATCAAATTGCTTACATACTAATACATCGTTACAATATGGAAGGCCACACAACGATCCAACTACGAATCAAAACCCTAACCAAGGAAGTTATTCGGGTTACTATCGGTCTGACTGATAACGTGATGAAGCTAAAGGAACTAATACACGCTACCAAACAGGAGTACCCTATAAGCAAACATAAGCTCATACACCGCGGTAAATACATGCTGAACGAGGCTCTAATAAGCAGTTTCATATTCATAACCAAATACGTTATCATGCTGATGATTGACAAGTCGGACGAACCGAGACAACCGGATGTAAACAAGTCGGCGACCAACCAAACGTCCTCTGATAATGAGGCGGGCAAAGAATCCGAGATTATAAATATTCGCCCAATACTATCAACACATAGAGGAGCGCCAGAGATAGAGGTTAATGCGGAAAACTTGGAGAACATAGTAGACCTCGCTATATACTCATTGGTTGATTCTGTTCAAAGTAGCGAACAACTTAAGACCCTTAAAGAGCAAGTGGATAATAATCCTGAGATAATCCTTGATGTAGTGCAAAGAATCGGTGATTTCGCCAATTTTACTATGGATGATCAGGTATGTTTATATATATCATAGTCCCCTATATTCTCACTTATACTGTATCGTATTGATTATTGTTCTTCTTTATTATATAACCTTCCTGCTTCCTCCATATTAAACAGAATAATTGGTTCATACATAAGATCCATTTTCAATATTAAACTATCTGATCATTCCTCTACTGACTCATTTCAACTTCTACCAAACTGTTTCCCTTTTTAAAAATGATCCGTAATTCAACTCCTTTCTATTACCCATAAATCTATATATTCATCCACTCCTTCATATATATTTGACTTACTTTCAATTCACTCCACCACCCAAGATACGCCATCCTCCCTTAAATTCTTGAAACTCTCATTCTCCTACATTATCCCATGTGGGATACATTACCCCATTACCCTATCTGGAATATACTCCATTCATCTATAAGATCAATTCAATCTCCCACCTCCTCCAATACTCATCTTAAGTCATATATATCCTCTATCTAATATCATTATATTATTATCTTTTATATTTCATTCTTATTACTTCCACTTTGTTCCGTTAGTTTTTTCATTTGTTGGTGTAGTTGTGTTTTATTATTATTATTATTTAATTTACTTGCACTTACGAGGAGTGTTATCACTTTGATTATGATGCCTGCATAACGTAACCTTATTTCATCATCATTCATCATCATATATATATATATATATACATATTTATGTACAACCTATTCATGTATATTAAATATATTATGATAATCACTTTAAATAAAAACAAATTTTGTAAACAATTACTATGCGTGTATGGTATACGCACTATATAACCGTACTCATTAAAACTATCCGTATATCATATATAACATATTATCCGATATATAATGTCCTTACATAATGTTTAATATATTTAATATTCAATGAATATATATTTCTGTAACATTATGAGAATTATTATCTACAATTAGTAAACTATTCTATACATATGTTTATGATATACTTACACCTCTAATATGTATATACCTGTGTAACCTTTTAACATTGTAACATAATGGTTAATACACTGCCATCAACATAGTGTGAGTTTGCGGCCGTGTTTCGAAATTATTTATACATCTATGTAGGATGTATAAATATAACACATTTTAGTAGAAATAACAAAATCAAGTGCCTCACCGACCGCAAATTTCAGTATACGGACGATGATTGGCCGAACCAAACTGACCTTGATCACATTTAAGTGACCAATGGTCGACCCTGTTTCAATTACATGCTAAACAAGTAGTAATTACTTCGAATATTTCTATATAACTAGTTTAATAATGGTAGATTACGATACTATCAATGTAATGTTGAAAGAATTATATACATATTGCATATGAAATAAATTAGATCTACTTACCTTGTAAGTTAAGTTTTCAAGAACTAAGAAAGTGTTAAATTAAGTTTTACATCTTATTCGGTATATAAATATTTACTAATAATACATATCTCTTTTCTAATCGTTTTCTTAGTTCTATAGGAGTTGTCAGTAGCGGGGAAGTATGTATCCTTCGTTAGTAATCTCTATTTAGGATATAAGATAGATTAGCTCACCTTTTCTATACATTAAATGTAATAATATTAAAATAATTCATTTAAAAACGAGTTTTTGCATTGATTTTTGTATAGAATTCATATTTTTACTCCTTGACTATGATGCAATAAGTTACAATTACTCTAGCGTATAATAAAGTTTCACAATATATACGTTAGTAAACATGCTGTCCTTACTATTAATTCGTTTTGATAAACACATATTACTTAACTACTACGGTAGAATTTCTAATAATAATATAATTACTATACGAATAAGTAAATATTACGATCAAATTTCTGGGCGAAAATAAATTAGAAAAGATAACTTTTATTACCTCTAAAGAAATAAGAATATATAATATTCAATTGATATTTATTATAAACTACAAAAGAAGAGAGAAGATTCTATTCATTATTATTATTATTATAATTAATCTTTAATATAATTACAGCATGTCATGACTAATCAAGCGTCTGTTTCATCCCGTTACAGGTGCAGTCGCAAGCAGAAAGGTTCATCAAGGTAGTATTCCAAATCATGAACGGAGATGTTAACGACGGCGAGGATATTCTCGAGGATCCAGACTACCAGCAAGGACAGGACACAGATATGCCCGTGGATGATGTTTCGGAAGATGAAGAAGACGATACGATGAGCTGGGAGGAGGTTGGGTATATTGACGCTAATGATTGGCTGGTTACAGAAGACGAGCAGGAAATGGAAGAGGAGGAAGTGGAAGAAGAGATGCGGAAGGAAGATATAGACGCCGAAAAAGTGGAAGATCTTGAAAACGAGTCCGAAGTTGTGGGCGTGTTGAATCAAGGTGACCTGGCAGCTATTAATAGACTCGTTGCCTATGGTTACGAATACGGTTTGTTATCATGTAGGCTATAAACATTAGCGATACTAATATACCGTAGTACCTATAGTACATTTAGTAGTTTTCTTATTTCTTAAGCCTTTTTCTAGATAATATTAATTCTATAGAAGTTATATTGATATCACTATTAAACTAAAATATATATATATATATATTGTTATTAGTGATGATGTAGTTGTGTATTAATGTGAAGGCATATATTGACATAGTAGAAGTGTTGATAGAAGTATATTGTTAATGGTAGAATTAATATAGATAGTGCGAAGATAATAGTTATAGTAATAGAAAAGTGGCAGTCACTGTAATAGTGATAACTTTAACTTAACTTAACATAACTTAACTTATATATATATATATATATATATATATATATAATAATAATAGATATAACCTAATTTGAACATAAACAATATATAATATAATATATATATAACCTAATGTAATAACAAAACCACATTAAATAACAGACGAGTGTAAAAAGGTATATGTAACGTGTGAAGGAAATGAGCTATTATCGCTCTTCATATTGAGAGATGAAGATAGGGAAGACAATAAGGAAACTAACAAACAGAAGGCTGCCAGAGATGATTCTGCAGATAACAGTTAAAACACACGAATAACCACACACAAGCAAGCACTGAGAAGAATAGTGGACTAATAAATAAAGCTCTATAAGATATCTACTGGGTTTACATTATTTATATTATAATAATCGCGACATTAGCCCCAACAAAGACAGGATATCACAATTGTAGGATTAAATATTAAAAAAAAATACTTATTCATATTTATTATTAAATTCATAACAGTTCATGTATATATAATTTTTTGATATATCTTATAGTTACTGAGATACGAGAGAGGGTCGGTATTAGGAGGGGGTCGGTAATCGGAGACTTTCCCCTTTACATTTACAATATTTGTAATTATAATATATTAAATAAATGATAAATATACCTTTTAATTATTTTATTTACCTCTATAATTGTATGTAACAGTGAGGTCACCCTTCTTTGGGAATGGGAGGATGCAACCTTCGTCCAGTGTTCAATTGGTTTCTGAGAGTATACATCGTTGTAGAATTCTAGTAATATGTGTTTGAAGTGACCTGTCTTCCATACTTCGGCTGGTATTTCATCTAATTCGGCGGTTTTATTTTTCTTTGTTTTTCTGAGTACCATTCCAAGTTCTTCTATAGTAAATGGACTCAATTTGAAGCTCTTTGTCAACTATTTTTACTATTTCTTGATCGGTTGTTATCGGATTTTTTTCTTGTGATAGAGAGAAATGTTGTTTCCATTTTTGTATACGCTCTTTGTCATCTTTTGATTTAATTTTAGATCTATTTGTTGTCTTTCTACCAGTAATTTTGTTGACAATTAGATATAGCGGATTTCTTATTATCTGCAGCTGTCTTAATTTTTGATTAGTTTATCAATATTTTATTTCATTTTCAATGATAATTGTTTCAGTGCGTTTCGTTTTTTATTATATTTATATGTTCCCATGGTACTCTTTTCTTTTATTTTTATCGGAATACATTTATTTGTAGCTTCTGCATGAGAATCAACAAATTCTAAGTATTTATCATTTGTACTTTTACATGATTTAATTGATTCTTCGAAATGTTGTTTTAGATAGCTTGTATAATTCTTTTCAATAGATTTGTCTTTTGTCAGAGTAGTACAGTCATATCATTTTTTGTTAACTATTGCCTTTTTATTAGATCTTAAATTTAATTTAAATGTATCGGTAACAATTCTATGATCATAGTAAATACCTTCGAACGTATTGTAGGCTTCATATTTCCTAGCACTATGTATCCATTTGTTATAATGTTATCCAATGTATATTTGCTATAGTTTTTGCCTTCATATTAGATATTTCGTATAGACATAGACACCTACTCATATGTCTGTAACTTCGAGGTTGGCTTTGACATGTCGAATGAATATCGATTATTGTTCGTTCCATTAAAAGTTTGTAATATAATTTATTATTAATTTATAATAATTATAATCGTTATATAAAACTTTAATTACCTGCAATATCATATATTCCGTCACACATTTTATTGTAGCAGCCATCTATTTGTCTAATAATATCTCTTAAGAGTGCATGTGCAAATAATTCAAGAATCTCATTTCGAATTTTCCATGATAATAGCTGTATTTTCTTAGTTTTTTACTTCCGTTAATTGTTCAACTTTATTACTATAATATCATGTGCCCATCGAAACGTTTACCTTATAAGGTAAATATATGGTATACATCTTTATTTAGATAATACTTTATATTTAATAATTATTGTTCGTTTTAATTATACGTATACTCTATGGACATATGTTATGCATATATGATTATAATTAAAAATAAATAAATAAACCTATATCTATATTTTGTAAGTAATAGCTTACTTTTTATACATAAATGTTCATTATATAAAATATTTTTCATTTTATAAATATATATATAAATATATATATATATGGAGTATATATATATATATATATATATATATATATATATATATATATATATATATATTGCGTCAGAATAATAAATATAATTAGTAATTATAATTATTAATTACTGTAAAATATGTAAAATATTATATACACTATGTTTATAATAAATTTAAATATATGTTTGCAATAAATTTATATTTTATTAATATGATATTTTTAGATGGCATTTGTTATAAAAAATAACATAAAATAGATGTATCAATATTTAAAGATAATGTTTTATATATTAAAACCTATTATTTACATACATTAATTTATAATGTATTGTAGAATAATTAGAATAATTATAGTCAAAATATAAAGTAATATAGTTTTTCAAATATTATTTATTTAAAAAAAAATATATAATAGAATATAGAATGATATAATACAGAAGAGCAATTGTTATACGTGATTTACTACATAGTATACAATTGTGTGTTCATCTATTTTATAAGTAATGTACAATAACCATGAGTATTCGACATATCTAGATTTGTCCACTTCGTAGAGGTAGGTATAGTGTAGGTATGTAGCCTGTACATATGTGTATTAGTCGAGATATATAATTAGTTTATATTAAACGGGTACATTTTTGAAGAATTAGAGGATATATAGGCAGCATATTTTTAAAGTGACTCAGGTAGATTAGATAGGGGTTTGTATAGATTCACTAATTATGCTATTCAAGAAAGACTGTGGAGTATTAGGAATATTGTAGAATAAGTGGTAACTGTAGGCAATACGATAAAGGATACATATATAAAGAATGGTTAGAAGAACAATGGTTAGGGAGTTTCATATTTGTCACTCAGTTGTGGCGAAATTCCTTGATATGAACGTCTTTTTGATAAAACTGCCTATGTTAACATAGACAGTTAATATAGCCAATTGACTTAGGCTTAGGGTACACGGGTAGTAGGATAGGGTTCTATCCCCGCACGGATCAATAAAATAGGTCTTAAAATAATATTTAGAAGTGATTACTAGAATAGATCGAACTTTTATAAATAATTGTGCGTATAAGTAATTGTCGACTTTCGTTATTTCTATTAAAGCATTAACAAGAGAGTGACTTCGAAAGTACATTAGAGATTCATGTGGTTATATGTGAAAACATTAATTTTCAGATAGTAGTAGGAGAATATGTTAAAGGGCTCAATATTATATTATAATCACTTATATTTAACTATTTTTTTCTAATAAATATTAATATTATCATATCTGGTAATGTGTTAATATGACATATACCAACTCTGAATATTATTAGTATTATTATTATTATTATATGATTATTAAATATATATTTATTTGGTATCCTTATATCTCTTAATAGTTGAAATTCATTCATCGTTGGTGGTATTCCCTTGTTCAGTATTATATACTAATTACGAACATCATTAATCTATTCTATTATTTATCTTTCTATTATTTATCGAATTCTATTGCACAACTAAATGTCCTAAATTACTTATATTATATATAATCATTACCGCCATATATGCTACATAAAGTTATGTCTATAAATATACTTCAGATTTAATTATAAAATGTATATATCATATAATAAGTCTTATAATAAAATGTATATCATATCAATAATTAAGATATACATTTTAGAGTGAATACTAAATTATATAGTTTATAGTCTATATATATATATAGTAACTAGCCTTCGTATCTATTTTTAATAGGTTACCTATAAGTTATTGTATATAAATTTTAATTTATAATTTAAAATATACTAGCAATACTAGATTTAAAACAATGAATAATAAATTATCACCCGTGGTTTAATTGTAGTGGCCAATTATGTTTGGTATACTATATGAGTTGGGTATAGTATACCTAATAGGTATTACCTATAGGTTAATGGATATTAAGTAGCTGTATACTAATGTGTACAACTAATAACATATTAGAAGTTTAAGAACTGACATTAAACGGACACTAAACTGTCTAATGTATTTCGTAAATATATTATTTATGTTGAAGAGTATACTCAAATAAAACTATTAAACTATAATAAATACATAGTTTATCTGTTGTACCTTTGTTAAACAAATATTTTGAAACGTTAACATGTACATTATCTGATAGTTTGTATTTTATTCAAATCTGAATTCTATATTAAATAAGTGAAATATTATTGCTATATATTATTGCGATATCGAATATGTAAACATTTAAAATCCACGATAAAAATCGTATATTTAAAATGGCGTATACACGTGATATACACGTATTCAGTATTTATTATTATATCAAAATCACACGTGATATACATATTACTACAGACTGTAGTCTACAGTATACTGCTATTGTAAACGACATATCCAGGCACGCGAATCCAAACATGTATATCGAATAATTAAAACCATTTATAAATAAAAACTTTTATTTCGCACCGAGTATAAATACATTATTAATAATTAACATGCATGTATTAATACGCGCGCGCTCGGTACGTAAGTAGTTCGGTTATCGGTCGGGTATATTCGCTCTCCTCGGTTCACAGTATTGCCGTGCCTCGCTGATCGTAACAATAGGCCACTATAAACAGCGTAGAGAACAAATAGATCGCCACATTCGCCAGTAGTATCCGCGCTGCTCTGTAGTAACCTGTAGCGGTGATTCGTTAACATCTACGTATGTGCGCGTGTGTGTGCGCGTGTGTGTGCGATGAGCGTAAATACCCCGTTTATATATAAATTAAATTATAAATATATTTACTTTATTGGATATTCTATAAATAGATTAATCGAGTTAACATCGAAGTGCTTAATGCGATACACGACGTTTACATCGCAAATGCTATAAGCTAATCATAACTAGGTCAGTAGGTTAAATATCAGCTTGACAGACGATTTCCGTTGGAGCTGAGTTTTAACAACGGCTCTATATAGAGGCTAGTTTATAGTATTTCGAATTTAATATTTGTATTACATTGTCCATAGCTTAATAACTAATACAGAACAATAATAATAACAACAACAGTAGAATTTAACAAACAATAAAACCAACAACAGAATCAGCAGAGTATCATGGTTTTTATTTTTAAATATATATATATATATATAATATATATATTTATATATATATCTTATAAATGAAGTATAGTTGAGTATAGGACATATGAAGGACACCATTGTTAATATATATATATATATATATATATATATATATATATACAATATTGAATTGTCATCGAAAAGCTGTAAACAAATAAACGATTATATTAATATTGTGTTCGTTTAAAATTTTAAATAACTATTCAATAACGTATACATATTAAAAAAGATGTCCTTCATATGTCCTATACTCAGTTATACTTCATGTATAGGATATAAAGGGGACATGTATACTTTCCTCTGTATAAATCCGTAATTTATATCATATAGCACGAATATTTAATATACGTAAATAGTATTTATTAAAAACCCCGATTTATAAATACAATTATGAATATCAATTTATTTAAATTAATGGCAACTTCTATAAATTTAATAAAAAATTAGTATTCTACTATGATCCATACGAATTTTAAACTTGAATTTTAAATTAGAAATGCTATTAGCAATCCTCTATAAATTGTATATATATATATATATATATATATCGTCCTCTTTTTTATAATGCATATATGCATATATACGAATATATTCGTAAATTGTATCCTATATGGACAATATAAATATTTAATACAAGTTAGAAATAATATAATTAACATACTCCCTTTATAGATGAGTAAAATTATAAATTATTTAAATAATGGAAAATTCAATAAATATTATAAGTTAGTATTCTAATTCTGCAGTAGGTAATATACTTTTGAATTAGAAATACTATTACCAATCATTCATGACCAGGTTATGTTAAATATCAACATTTGAGTTAATTTTTAAACCGGAATGTTCGTAAGAGCTGAGTTTTAACAATGTGGATGATTTTTTTTACAGAATTTCTAATTTAAACGTCATCACATTGAAATCAGAATAATAATGAACACAGAATAACCATAACAACAAAATGGAAGAATTTAACTGAATATAAAGCACAAAACAAAATAGTAAATTGATTATACATTTATTTTTAAATATATATATATATATATATATATATAATAATAATATAATAATAATAATCAGAGTTTGGGCATTAGCCTGGATGAACGAAAAAGCAGAGCTTATCAAGTCGTTCACCCAATGTGATCGTGGGGGGAAAAATTATGTATAAAATTAAAATAATATTAAATAAAATATTAGATTATAATATAAATTTCTATCCAGGATATCAGTAAAAAAATAGTCATAAAAAAATCTACCTAGAATACTTTATATCGATTGCCAATGAAAGTCGATAAAGGTATATCAACTTGGAGGATTTGGGGTTTCTATATCCAATGCCTTAAGGAACTCACTTTCGCCAAGAGTAAGAGCACTGGCAACAATTGCCCCCACACAACAATTGCATCCTCATCCCCGACACGAACCATTACCGGCCACATAAATAATCAATACAAAGTACTCGTGAATATCTTATATTTAATATTTAATATTTAAAATAAAAAATTGACTTCCTGAATAGAAAATAATACTGAATGTTAAATACAATTTAAATAAAATTTAATATGTAAGTAATAACAAATATGTACAATTAAAAACTTAATACAAAAATAAAAATTAAAATAAAATAAAATTGCAAAAAACCCCACAATCATTCTCATCATGTATTTAAAATAAATAATTGAATAATATGTACCTACAAAAATATAAACCAATAAAACACTAATATTAAAATTGTATAACAAATTATAAAAATATATTAAAAAAAAAACTATAACTAAAAGCTATAAAAGCTATAAAATTATAAAATAAAATGTATAAAATAAATACTGATAATATAAGGTAGAACATAAATAAATAATATATCACATGATACAATAATTAAAAATAGGATATAAAAATATAAAATTAAAATTAATAAGACGATATCATAAATGATTTAAAAATTGTTTAAAAATTATTCAATTTCGTAATCTTTCTTATTTTTTGTGGTAATCTGTTCCACAGCATTGGACCAGTATTCGATAAACAAAATGCTTTTCGGTCAGTTCGTACTTTTATTCTATGAAACAGATTTCCATTATAAGATTTAACTTTATATAATAATTGTAAATTCTTAGGTAAAATATTATTCCTAGCTCGAAACATAAATTTTATACTATTCATTTTTTACAATATTGTCAAATTTAAGAGAATTGGAAATAGTATAGAAATTTGTATACATAGAATGAGTATTACAAATACATTTTATTGCTCTTTTTTGTAAAATGAAAATATATATATATATATATATATATATATATATACATCATAATGAATTATAATGTGTTAACATATATATATATATATATATATATATATATATAATTCTATAGATAATATCAATCTCACAGTGTGGCTTACCTTTCATAGGAATATACCCAATAACAAGAAAATATATACGATAATATATATATATATATATATATATATATAAGTTATGATATATTTAGTTACGTTTTTAAATGTAACCAAGATAAACTATATTGGATAAACATCAAATAAATAGATATAACTCATTATATAAAAAGAGCGCATATAAGCTAGCCATATTCTATACGAATAATGTAGGGTTTTCTTAAAGCTAAATATAGAAATGTCATTTCCAGAATTTCACGTTTTTCATTTGCTATAATCAATAATCTTGTCTTTATGCATATAACATATAAATGACATGTTAGGTATGTTAACGAGTGTGATTAATATCTACTGATATAATAAAGTAACTATTATATAATATACATAATTTGTTTCGATTATAATATCTAATATACAATTATTAACATTATGCGTATAGATATAATCAATAATACATAAACATAAATACAAATATATATATATATATATGTGTGTGTATATATATAGATTTAGTATATAATCTGATTAATTCTTTAACTAAATAATTATAAAAAAACTATCATAATTAACTGATTTGTAGAATTGCAAATTTTAATTTTACTAATACTTTTTAAAATAATAAAATCCTAAAATCTTGGAATTCGAAACCTTCAAATCCAAATCAACCCTTATAAGTATATACAACATTTTAAATCCTAAGTTCAAAGAATGCATTAATCATAAAAATATAATAGAGACAGATGTTTAAATTAATAATCAATACATCTATATATATATATATATATCGTATATATATATATCGTATATATATATATATATATATATATATATATATATATATATATATATATATATATATATGAATATGATCAATTTTTAAATGGTCTCGAATATTTCAGATTATATAACATTTCATTATTAGGAATCGAGATTTGTATTCGAAGACTCGAATGTTTAAAATCTTAGTCTCAACCAATCAAAGTACCTATATTATATTCGGAGTTAATCTCTTGTTGTTAATTATCTTATTTAAAATACTTTTTTATTAATAACATTTATAAATGAAAGTAGTATGATATGAGTGGTTCTCGTTTTGATAAAAATGTATATATCGATATTATGTAATAATATATTAACTATGTTATTATAATTGACTACAACTAATGTTATATATATACAACAGGCACTTTTCCAAATTTGTTTAAAAAATCCAAAGTTATTCCCATCTATAAATCAGGTAATAAAAATGACTTTAATAATTATAGACCCATATGTTTGAATATTCAATTCTCGAAAATCTTAGAAAAATTGTTTTTTTCAAGATTACTTTCTTTCTGTGATTTTCATAACATAATTAGTAGTACACAATTTGGGTTCAGGAAAGGCCTCAGTACCCTCCATGCTATAGAAACCCTTCAAAAAGCTATTATTGATTCTCTGATCTCCAATAAATACTGTGTTGGCCTATTCATTGACTTAAAAAAAGCATTTGACACAGTCAACCATGAAATACTCTTAAAAAAGCTTGACTTTTACGGTATAAGAGGATTACCTCTATCATGGTTATCATCATATCTTAAAGACAGAAGTCAATTTACGAATTATAATAACTGTATGTCTACTACTACTAATATAGATATCGGTGTCCCCCAAGGTTCTATTCTTGGGCCACTTATTTTTCTTATATTTATTAATGACATGCCGACCTGCTCTATTAATAATACTTTTATACTATTTGCTGATGACACCAATATTATAATTAGTGATTGTTCAGCCAACAAACTAAAAGTTAAATTACAGCTGACAATTAATGAAATAATGTTGAGGGTAAAATCAAATAAGTTGACAATTAACATTGATAAAACTCACTGCATGTCATTTAGAAATGATATAGAATTTGAAATAGAAATTGAAAATGAGCTTCTAGTTCAAGTATCTGAAACAAAGTTCCTTGGACTAATCATTGATAATTCATTGAACTGGAAATCTCATTTTCAATTTCTAAAGAATAAATTATTATAAATATATTGGATCATAAAAAATGTATCATTATGCCTTAATGAATCAGCTATGATTACACTTTATTATGCACTTTTTTATCCCCATTTAATTTATTGTTTAGAAATTTGGGGGCATACATATAAATCTAATATAGACTGTATTCATGTTATACAAAAAAAAGTATTAAAATTAGTTTTTTCTAAACCTATATATTTTGGTTCAAAAAAATTATTTATTGATCATAAGTTATTAAATATCTTTGATTTGTGTAAATATAAAACACTAATATTTATGCATAGAATATATTATAAAACTTGTAGTCCAAGTATTTATAAACATTATAAAAGAATAACTAAAAAAAAAATTAATACAAGAAGTACTTTTGATTTCATTCAACCTTATAATAAATATAACTATATGAATAATTCTTTAATGTCATATGGACCAAGACTTTGGAATGAATTAAATATTGATAAAAGAAAATGAGTATCTATTTCCCTTTTCAGTAATAATATTTTTAATTATTTTTTAACCTTGTGATTTTTTAATCTACTATTATTTTTCTACTTCAAATTATATTTTAACATTTTTTTAATTTTTAATAAGTTTACTATTTTTAATAAATTTTATCTTTACTCAGACTTTTACATTGATTTCTCCTTTTTATCCATATTTTATACTATAATTACGCTTTTATATAATATTATATACTATTTTTAATACATTTTATCTTTACTCAGACTTTTACATTTTACATTTTTACATTAATTTCTTCTTTTTTCCATATTTTATACTATAACTACTCTTCGACTTATGAAAACTATCTAAATATTTTTTACTTTGTGTAGATAATTTATAAATTTATTTGTGAATATTTGCCAAACATATATGTATTATTCTTTATATTAAATTTTCATATATTTACTCTTCTTAACCTTTCTTGTCTGTTTTTAGTTTTTTAGTCGTTTTAGTTTTCTTAATGTTTATTTTGTTTATTTTTATATATTATATGATGATTTTTGATAATTTTTTCAAGTCCTTCATAAGTACAATTATTTGATCTTATTCATAATTAGATTTAATGTAAACAGGAAGTCAACTTAGATATAACATTATGTTATATATAGTTTATTCTTTTTTTTCAGGAATCTATTATTCCAATTATAATTGTACTTTTTAGGACTTGTCAAAATAATAAAGGGTAATTGTCTCGATAAGCTCAGCTTCTACAATTACCCGGTTGTTAAAACCAAATCTGATAATAATAATAATAATATGTGTGTGTGTGTGTGTTTATGATTATGTATAATTAATTATATGAATATACATAATGTTAATAATGGTATATTATATATTATAATCGAAGCAAAGTATGTATATTATATAATAGTTACTTTATTATATCAGTAGATATTAATCACACTCGTTAACATACCTAACATGTCATGTATATGTTATATTCATAAAGACAAGATTATTGGTTATAGCAAAGATATACGTTAAATTCGGGAAATAACATTTCTATATTTAGCTTTAAGAAAACCCTACATTATTCGTATAGAATATGGCTAGATTATATGCGCTCTTTTTTGTTTACATATATTGAGTTATATCTATTTATTTTATATATTGTTTATCATATATATTTCAGCATGGTTTAATTTAAAAACTTAACTAAATACATTATAACTCATATATATATATATATATATATATATAAATATATAAACAAAGCTATATGATAGCGAATAATTTTAGCCATTGCTATAAAGCTACTAAGATTATTCTATTTAAATCGTTTGTTTCAAATATCTACCTTAGTAGTATATGGTTACCGAATAGGGCCAACATGCGAAAAATTAAGGTAGCATATAATAACGCATATCGTATAGTGATGAAATATAAGAGTCGAAATAGCGCGTCATTGATGTTTTTATATGATAATATTAATAATTTAACAATTAAACTACGTAAATCATATGATTCACTTTATCAACGTATACGAAATTCTCGTAATTCGTTAATTGTTCAACTTTATTATTATAATGTCTAGTGCCCTTCGCAACTATTTACCTTATGGTATAAATCTGTATTTAGATAATATTTTATATTTCGTTTTTTTTTAATTGTTGTTAGTTTTAATTATTTTATATTCTACACTGTTAGAAATAAATGGTATAACATTGATTAAAAAATGGTATAACCCCGTGGCGCCCTGGTATACCATTTACGGTATAACTAATTAAAAAAGTTATACCATATTTTATAAAAAGTTATACCAAATTTGATATAAAGTTATACCATAATTTATTGAAATGTATACCATATATTATATAAAGTTATACCATAATTTATTAAAAGTTATACTATATTTTATTTAAAGTTATACCATCATTTATTAAAATGTATATTATATAAAGTTATATCATAATTTATTAAAAGTTATACTATATTTTATTTAAATTTATATCAGTGTTTATAATAACTTACTATTCTATATTATTAGCGATACCTAGTACATCAATATATTCGTCTATATATTTGTGTATATACGTTATATGCTTTATCATCCCCATCAACTCACTATTCCTCTCCGGCAGTTTTTCTAATATTTTGAATGAAATTTGAAATTCTGCAAATAATTCTACAGTTTCCTGCATATTAATTATTGGCATATAGTTATCATAATTTTATAATATATATGTATGTAATAATGTGAATGTTCTAATACAGTTTATTAATCAAAGCAAAGACCTGTTGAACATAATAATAATATAACATAATAATAATTATAATAATAATAATAATAATAATAATAGTACCTACCCAATGAGATGCAAACCGAAGAATGAGGCAATCTCACCGAGTGGAATTTATTCTATAGACAAATAACGAAATATACTTTACAGACGATAACAATATAAAATACCAGAAAAATAAACATTTACATGGCTATGGCTATAGACATATATGCATTTAACACAGAGCGAGACACCGAAATCTAGTTTAAAGTTTTATTTAGATATATCGATTTCTGTTACGTAATGCTAAATGCATTTAAATGTATATTACATTAATCGATATACCTATCTACAACTTTGACTTTATAACATATATATATATATATATATATATATATATATATAATTATATAATTATATTCTAACAATTTAATTATATATTATAAATAATATATAAATATATTATAAAATTATATATTATATAAACTGTTATATTATTATATATAATATGATATAATTTGTATATATATATATATAATGTAGTATAAATACCTTATGTATATTGTAATGTGTTGAAAAATAGATGCTTCTCATGTTGAGTGTAGAGTGGAAATAGAATATGTTAATAAATAAAATGGAATTATTTATATATATATATATATATATATATATACATATACTCGAATAATTATAAGTATTTGTATATGAAATATAGGAAATATGTATATGTATACATATTTCCCTATGGGGAATCTATATAGTTTCTGAAAACCAGTTTAATAGCAATTAGAAGCAATACATGCTATGTCTATAATAATTTAACACAACAATAAGTAAACTGTTATATTAAGGATATTATAAAGGATACTATTATGAATTATATTCTTATACATTTTATTTTCAATCAAATATAAACTTAATTTTAAAATGTTATGGTATAACTGGTATTTCCATATTGTATACCATATAATTCATAAAGTTATACCATTATATGTAATAGCTAATGGTATAACTACACATTACAAATGTTATACCATATAATTTGTTATCTTATACCATTTCAATTAATCTATATGGTATAATTAAAAAAATCAAATGTTATACCATATAATATGTGATCTTATACCATTTAACGTAATTGTATGGTATAACTCGTATTTCCATATGTTATACCATATATTTCATAATGTTATACCCTTATTTTTAACAGTGTATGGACCTCTGTTATGCATGTCTGATTCAAATTAAATGAATATATATATATATATATATATATATTATCGTATAATAACATTTCTTATAGTTAACATTTTGTAAATATATATTATATTATTATATATTTTGTTATTTTGGTGGAGTTCTTTCATCCCATCCAGAAACTTAATAATAATAAAGTTTATTTATACACTTGAATAATTGTAGTAACAATTCTCTAAAGTGTAATCAATTAATGTTAACAAAAAATTAACAACACAAAATTATAATAAAATATGTTTTTCAGTCCTTTGCGGAATATAGAAATAAATGGAGCACTTCGTATCGATAGAGGTAGCTTGTTCCATACCGATGCAGCCGAAATCTTGAAGGACCTCTTAGTGATTTGTAATCGACATTGAGCCTCTTCAAGTTGTACGGGATAGCGCCTCGAGTATCCAGTTCTTTTCTCTGATAATAGCGTTGATAAATAGGAAGATACTCCAGGAATAATTACTTTTTTAATTAAATATAAAAATCTATAATTAATCCTTGAAGATATCCATAGTCATCTTAATTTATGTAAATAATAACTAGTCGAAAATCTACCAGAATATGGGATATTAAAAATAATTTGTATACATCTACGAATAACTCGTTTAATTTATTTTAATATATATATTGGAGCTACAATTAAGATAATATTCCCATAATCTAATCTAGATAGAACCAAACTTTCAATAAGTCGAATAGTTGATTTTATTGATAAATATTTACGAATTATATTTATATTATGTAAATGATAATTAGCTGATTTACATATATATATAATACATGATCTGACTGCTATAAATTACATGAAACAATTATTCCAATGAATTAAATTTTAGATGAAGGTATAATTGAAAGATTATCAAATATAATATCAGGAAAAAAAAATTAGAAAGATAAATATTTAATATAATAGTTTTATTTAGTAAATTATTCTTTAAGAGCCATTTACGAATATTATTTGCACATAACATTAATTTATCGTGATGACAAGATTCAGCGTAAATTTGAATGTCATCTGCATATATATGATATTTCACATTTGGTGTGACCTAATGTGGATCCCTGTGGAACCCCGTATAATTAAATATTCATGAATCTTAACTGAATATGTTCTATCTTTGATAAGTTGAATTAATATTTGTAAATCATCTCCAGTAATGTCGATTTGTGATAGCCTATTGATAAGTATATCATGAGAGATACTATCAAACGCAGATGAAAGGTCAAGTTTTAATAATTGAATACGGCTATTTTTATCTAAAGAAAAATATATCATTCATGACATGCCTCTGCAGAGATCTCTGCAGAGAGTAAAGCAGTTTCAGTATTATGACCCTTATTGTATGCTTAGATGGCTTTTCACTTATAACCATATGGCTCAAATGTCCCTTCGAATCCGATCTAATATTAAAGAATCCATGGTTTTAACGAGAGCCAAAAATTGTTTTAGACATGTTGTTACTTATATAAAATCACTTCTAAATAATAATTAATACTTATTTACATAGCCCGGATCGGGCTTGAACCCGCTTCCTACTGCATGTGTATTTGAAGCATTAGCCAACTGGTCCATACAGTTATTAGACACCTATATATATACATATATATATATATATATATATATATTTATATTTTCATGGATTCAATGGCTCAGTGCAATCCGAACTTTCTGGAAAACACGAGTCTCGGTTCCAGGTAGTTCTGGTGTTTCTTTTGTGTTTATCAATCACTTCATACATTATAAATCAAAACAAAAGAAAACAAAATGTTTCTATTGTCCGGGGCCCCTCACAGTTATTTATAACATGTGTAAGTCTATGACTTCTTGATGCGTCCATTTGTATACAAAACGGGTATACTCGCTATTTATATTATATTAAATATATATATATATATATATATATATATATATATATAAAAGGTGAGCATTCATTACCATTCAATTATCGTCCAATCAGTTTTTGCCATTCATTCTTATTATTTTTGAAAACATATTATCTTATTATATCATTTAAGATCAATTAATCTATTTTTTACGAAATAATATGGATTTTCCATTAGATCCACTGAACTACAACTTATAGAATTTTATAGAAATATAAGTAGAGCCACTAACCATTATTTTAATACTGATATTATATATATATATATTGAATTGAATTGAATTGAATTGTTTATTTAAACACCAATATAGCGGGTGCCCTCTCTGGTGTATAATAATAACGAAAAATAATAAAAACAAACGAATAGAAAATACAAAATAACAAAAATTTAAATTAAATAGATTTAGATAGGATATAAAGATTAAATAACGCGTATACAAAAATTAATTAAGAAGTGTTTAAATAATGTTTTAGTTTCTTTCTAAAACAATATAAGGATTGGACCTTCCGTAAGTCATACGGTAGGACGTTCCATATGCGAGGAACAGCTGAGGAGAATGCCCGATTACTAAATCCATTGAATAAAGTATTGCTCTCCAACAGTATTGCATCAGATGTTCGAATCTTCTTCAGTATGCGACGACGTTTCAGTTGATTATGTAGATAGTCAGGCTTACCTAAGAATACAGATTTATGAGCTAGACAGAGTAAACGATATTTGCATCGCTTTCTAAATAATAGCCATTTAAGATTATGTTGGTGTTCATCTGTTTTCAAATGTTCACTACGATTGATATTATAAATAAGGCGTATAGAAGCGCGAATAATTCTATCAATCTATTTAACCTCTATATTCTTTAAGTCACTAAATAATGATCCGCAATAATCAATTCTGGATAATACTAGAGCATTAATAAGTAGTTTAGTAATACGCTTAGAGCAATACTTTCTAATATGTCTAATCCTACGTAGATGAAAGTTAGCTGATTTTGATATAGAATTAATGTGAGCATCAAAAGATAATGTACTATCAAAGATAACTCCAAGATTACGAACTGAAGCAGAAGGATGTATAACCCTACCATCAATGATTACCGGTGGAAAAGTAGTATATACCCTAGATACATTTAGTAGTTCGATTTTAGAGGTATTTACTAGTAGATCGTTTCTAAGAAGCCAATTAATGATTTCAGATGCACATTCCAGAAGTTCCAAGTTGGAGAGTGAGTTAACAGGAATTTTAATAATTAGCTGTATATCATCAGCATATATATGGTAGGTAATATTAGGAAATTTACTAATAATATTAGATAGAGGACGCAAGTAAATAGAAAACAATAAAGGACCGAGTACTGATCCCTGAGGAACTCCACATAGTATATCAATGGGAGGCGAAATATAATCATTCACTTTTACTGAGGAAGTTCGATCGTTAAGAAATGAAGTTAACCAGCTGAGAGACGAACCTTCAATTACGAGTTCCTTAATGCGTTCAATAAGAATATTGTGGTTTAGAGTATCAAACGCACTCGAAAGATCGAGTAGCAATAGTTGCGCACAATGAGAGGAGTCGAGCGATTTATAGAGCGTATCAGTAATAATATTTAAAGCAGTTTCAGTGGAATAATGTTTTCTATAAACACTCTGGTAGGGTTCCATTAAATAGTTATTCTCAAGATAAAATATCAATTATCTACTGTCTACACATTCCATGATTTTACTGATTATCGGAATTTGGGATATGGGTCTATAGTTCATAAGATCATCAGGATCGGGAGAGGATTTTTTCAGAATCGGCTTAATAATAGCATATTTTAGAGATTTAGCCATGATCCCATCATTAATGATTCCGAAATTAAATTCGAGATAGTAATCGAAAGTTATAAAACTAAATTTGTAAAGACAACCAAAGGAAGAGGATCAATTGGAGATGTTGAATTGGACATCATAATCAATTTGTGTATTTCAAAAATGGAAGGCGAGGAAAAACTAGATAATTTACATAAAGTTTGTTCAGTGATTTGATGGGCAATCATACTCGGAGGTATCAAAGCAAGTTTAGATTTAATACATTTAGAAATACTAGATAACTTATTATATAAACTAGATACAAAAGAAGAGCACATATTATAGTCGGAAAGTCTATTTGATATGGGATTTAAATTACTACCAAGTATTCTATTCACTATTTTGAAAATTTGTTGGGAATTTGAACCACAGGCATTTAGTTTTTGCTCATAGAAATTAGCTTTTTGTGAATAAATTGCTTTCTTATAAGCCATCCTTGCCTCCAAGAAAATATACTTATGATAAGAAGATTGATGAATTCTACGCTCAAGTTTCCTTAATGAACGTTTCATTATAGTAAGATGAGAAGAAAACCAAGGTGATGAAGTATGTAGAGTGAAGTAACGAGATTTTAAAGGAACTAAGTTATTCAAAGTAGATGAAAGACAGTAATTTAAAAAATCAAACGATATGTGATCACTGGATAATCTATTCTCAATTTGTAACCCAAGTTCATGATAGTTTAAAATCCTCAACTCCCTATAAAAAACTAATGACTTAGTTGATACAGGT
Source organism: Osedax fenrisi (assembly GCA_964019155.1). Lineage (NCBI taxonomy): Eukaryota > Metazoa > Annelida > Polychaeta > Sabellida > Siboglinidae > Osedax > Osedax fenrisi. Next base: position 4,253,634 of record OZ025239.1, read on the forward strand.
TTCCTTAGAGAAATAGATGCATGAATCAGATACTGATCAGTTAAGAGATCAGAACGAATACAGGGTGAAATGAACTGAGTTGGTGTATCATTAGGAGTAAAAATCAGATCAAGAATATTGCCACTTGTGTGAGTAGGACAGGATATATGTTGATGAAAACCAAGGGATTCAGTTAATTGCCTAAATAAGGAATGGGGTTGAGACATGGAGTCAAAATGATAATTGAAATCTCCCATACAAATGAATTTAAAAGAGCTAGAATGTAAGCCATTATTTATGCAATCAGAGAATTCATCAAAGAAGATGGAATAATCAGGCCTAGGAGGCCGATAAATAACTATAATACGAAGTATATCGAAAGGGAAATTAAATGTGCAAGATAAGCAATCACTATAAGAAAAAGTAACAGAAGAAATGGAAGGCGTTGGTAAGTCCATATGAATTAAGATACCAACGCCTCCCCCACGACCATAATTACGAGGTTGGATATAAAGATTATAACCCGCCTCGCAGCACAATGAGAATATATCCGTATCATCAATGCTAATCCAGGTTTCAGTGATCCCAGTAATAGAGATAGGTTTAATTTTTAGATAGGCAAGGAGTAGTACAATATTAGAGCGAAGAGATCTAATATTAATAAGGGAAATGCTAATTACATCAGATAACATACATAGTCACTTTTTATTAGACTCAGTCTCAGATTTTGATTTTGAAAAAGCCGCAAAAGATATCTTCCATGCGGATATTTCCTCTTGCGTAGGGTTATATTTATCAGATATCCAGTCAATCTTATCATTGATAGTTCTTCTTAACTCATAACAATTAGTTCTTTTATTAAACACCGATTTGAGGGACTTAATGGAACCTATATATATATATATCGATATAGCCATAGCATTTGATAAAGTATGTCATTCTAAACATCTATTGAAGATGTCTAAATTAGATATTGGTTGTAATGTATCTATGTAGTTTAACTCATAACTTACCAATTGAGATCAAAGAACTAAGGTAAATAATGCATTTTCTCGTTATATTCATCCAAGTTCAGGAGTTCCCCAAGGTTCCGTTATTGGACCTATTCTATTTATAATATATATCAATGACCTCCCTTCGATAATTTCATCACAGCTAACATGCTCTCTTTTTGCCGATGATGCTAACATTTCTCTAACCTATAGGAATACTATTGAACGTACTTTCCTTCAATCAGGACTATCTGATCTCTATGATTGGATATTGAAATGTAACCTTCAAATTGCATTTGAAAAATGTGCCTTCATGTCAATCGGCAAATCTGATATATCTTTGTATTCGCTAAATACTGAACAATCTCGTGAATAAATCATCGGTATTCACAACATATTATACAAGTAATCATGGACCTATAATCAAATTACGTATACCATATATGGTAAAATGCATTAATAAAGCAACGATCAATTATTTCAGCAACAGAGTGAGTATGCCCTACTCAGTACAGCTTGGAATTTACTCCCACGTTTTATTGCTTCGGCTAAATCTATAAGCATATTTATTACAAATATAGATACTCATAATATTAATGGCAACTTTTATGCTCAACATGCATAAATGTAATGTTGTTATTTTTTAAATTCTCTTGTTTTTATAATGTTTATATATACTGTCCATCCCTCAGGATTTATGGGCATATTATCCTATATGGTGTGGCCTGACCAACCCGATACATATTCCAAAGTTATCACAACTTATTTATATTTGTTAACTATTCTTTATATATCTCTATCATTATTATTTATTGTACCCATCGATTTTAATCTATTCAATAAACTATTATCTATATATCTATATATCTATCTACCTATCTATGTATATCTAAATATCTATTATTTATCTATTTTAGGAAATTGGTTGGCTTGACAACCAATTACAATTATACCATTTATTGACGTTATAAACAAAATAAGAAAATAATAATGTTATAAACGAATGTTGGCAAGGAAGAGACCAAGATAACATGTGGATATTACAATAATCCACTACGACAGTAATTTCGATAAATATCGAGACCACCGGAAATCACACGTATACTGAGTAACTCAATATCACGTTTATTAAGACCTAGGTTTAGTAGGTCTTGTGTGGTTATACTTATAACTATAATTATACGCTATAGCGCTGAAGGAATACCGCGCCAATTCCAGCACGATGCGCTGAATAATATTCTGTTCGCACCCGTTATTTGCTTGGCATAAGCGATGATATCTGTAGTATTGTAGTAGTTAGTCTTTTTTGTGTAGTTTATATCAATATTTATTGTATCTATTGATATTTGTGTATCTATTATATATGCAGTATCATTTTTATAAATTATTAAATCTGGTTTACGTAGGCCATTTCGAGTTTGGATGTGTGGTTCTAGAATAGTGATATAATTATGTTTGTTTAGTATTGACATAAGTAAACTATTTACATAATTGTGTCTATGTATTCTATTATTGTAATTATAACTACATGTTTGCATTATATGGTTTAAGCAATCGTAGTTATAATTACATCCCCTCATTAAACATTTGGTATTCGTATTAGGGAACATTCGTTTAGATCTAAATGTTGTATATAATAATGCATGTTTTAGATTGATCGAATCGACGAAGTCTCTACCATTTAGTAATCTAGTAGGGAATTTAATCCAGTTATTAATAAAAGGTGCGTGGTTATCATAATCGAGACCTCATACATCCGCCGAATTAATAAGATATTTAGTATGATATGCTTTAATGTCGATATTAGTAGTAAATGATGTATCATCATAGTATCTTGGAGATGACCATTTTAATATAATATTATTTGGGAGGGTTTGTATTATGGGATCATCATTTCCACGTATAGAGTTTACCCGTTTGAGGCGCATAACTGGTATTGTTAAAAATAGACGGGTGATCACCAATCCTCCAATACTACATATACATAAAATACACCAAGAGAAGTATCTTTAGATAGTCGCAACTATCGTCTAACAAAGGACCTAATTGATCTATCCATAGTTTTCAATGAATTAAGATATCAATTAGAGAAAGTTAGCCTATGTAATAAACTTGGTAAAAGATAAGATTTTAGTATATCAAGTTTTTGTTGAGGTTTTAATAATGCTTTAGTTATTGATATTAATTGAGATGTTAACTCTATTACTATTGTATTATTTGTATTATCTATAGGTCCTATTTCGATACCTAAGTATTTATATGTATCATCAATAGTCAAGGGTTTAAGGTGAATATTATCAATTACTATAAAGCTATTTGGATTACAGATCCACTGCCTTTTCTTAGGGTTAATAATAATGTTAAGAGTTGCACTCTTTGCTGGATTAATATCAAGCCCACATTCTTTAAGTCTATGTAAAACATGATCTACCTGGGCTTGAAGACTAATTTCATCATTTGCAAAGAGTACGAGATCATCAGCGAATGCCATATATTTAACGATGCTATTATTATGTATGCTAATAGAACTGAGTAAATCAGAATTTACGTAATCAATTACTGCATTAAATAACATGGGTGACATGGGGTCACCTTGTTTTACGCCGCGATTAACTAAGATACTAGGCGATATACCTTTCTTATATTTAAGCTGAGTATTACAATTAGTGTAAGCATATTTAATGTACTCTATGATTGTTTTCGGTAATCCAGCTCTATTAGCAATAGAAATAATAGCGTCGTGAGAAACTGAGTCAAATGCCTTAGATACATCGAGTAAGCATATTTTTAAGGGACGCAGTTTTTGTTTATGTTGATATATAATATTCTTTAATAAAAATATATTCTCAGCAATACCGTCTCTTCTAATGAATGCCTTTTAACGAGGATCCAACACTATGGTATTTTCAATACGTTTAGCTAATATTTAATGAAATAACCTATTTATTAATGATGACATAGTAATAGGCCTACATTTTGAAGGATTTCTAGAATGTTTACATTTAGGTATTAATGAAGTCAATCCAGATTTAAATATAGATGGTGCAGTCGATGTTAATAAGTAAACGTTAAAACGTGCAGTTAAGTTTTTAAACCTATTTTAGTTAAATCATTTTTGTAATGTTATCGATACCGGGTGCACCATCATGTAATGCATTAAAGCATTCCTGAACTTCATTACAACTTATAGGCTGGGTGTTATCTACAGAATTATTCACGAATGAATATCTGAAAGAAATGGACTCTGTATTAAATAATTCGCTCCAAAATTTAAATTAATTTTCAATAGGTACTTTATCGCACTCAACAGTAATATCGTCATTATCAAAAATTGCTCTAGATAGACCAGATCTATTTTTAGTAAACATATTCTGTGTTTTGGCATATAGGATCAGCCTATGTCTACGCTTAAACGCCTTATTAGATAGTATACTATATATACCTATATTATTTGGGTTTAATCTGTTATTATTAATAGAATTACTATTCAATATTGTAATGACTTTGTTATTAAAATTATTACTATTATCTATATATCTATATATCTATCTACCTATCTATGTATATCTAAATATCTATATATTTATCTATCTATATATATATATATATATATATATATATATATATATATATATATATATATTATATAATAGTTAAATAAATACGTTATTAAATCAATATCCATTAATATCTTAATTAATATTAATCGATAATAACACTAGTGAACATTCCTATATGGTATGTATATTGTATATAGGTACAAATAAGATCATTTATTATATCCATTGAAAATCGAGAGAATTGGAAATATTAAATCTATTTTAGGCTTTAAGGAAAATCCAACATTATTCGAGATTAATAACAATATAGTTAGGCGTACACCGTACGCCGTACTCCGAATGCGTGTTCTATATATTCTGAGTGTTATTAGTATTATTTCATTTGTATTTTGTTAAATTATGTCTATTTTTAGATACATATTTTTAGATATAGATTTGTACAATTTAAAAAATTATGTTATACCAATGAAAAATACTGAATGCTTTGTGTATCTAATTAATTTATACAATTCATACTACATTATTTAAAACAAAAATAACAACTACATTAAATATGATAAATGCATACAATATATATAAATATATATATATATATATATATATATATATATATATATATATATTTATAAAATCATCGTCATCTCCCTCGTTTGCCCTTACTATATTAAATATGGTATAGTACGTACATTCCTATACCTACTTTAGTAGTATATATACCAAACAAGTAAAATAACTCACCCGGTGGTGTTCCGAAAGCTTTACTAAATATGTTATCATATCAATTATGTAATTTTCTATTTAGTCTAAGGCAACAGTGGATAAATTAATATGGATTTAAACGAATATCTATTATTAATTTACGGGCAAAGTTTAAAGTATGTAAAAAGTGATTTATTATAGCATAAATAAGTTTTCTATTGATATGCGTTAAGCATTCAATTACAATGAAATCTTGATAATAATCATAATGAATAACGAATGTGTATTTAGTTCTAACGGAAAGTCAAGTTGACTTGACAGTATCAGAACAATATTTATAAGTATATTTATTTAATGTAACAGATAGAAAATAGCACAAGAAATGTATAGAATAAAATCTACTATCAAATTTATAATGATATACATATTATATTATTAGCTAGTGGTATCGGCATTATATGTGTTTAAAATGTTACTTATTCAGAGAGATATGCTGAGAAATACAGTTTATACGTATGTCAAAATTATACATCACACTATATATAGAATCATGTATATAGTATATGTATATATATATAGTCATGAATATGTTATATGTATATACTAATATAAATAAGTATGGTTGTATTAAATCTAAATATAGGAATGTTATATGACCAGATTCTATTTTTATTAATGTATTATTTAATAACTATATATATATATATATATGTTATGAATAACATTTATAAATTAAAGTAATGAATGTTAATATGTGTGATAATAATCTATTACAATAGTTTTCAATATTATGTAATATATCCACTATGATATTATATATATATATATATATCAATCAAACTTATCGATCGATGATCGATCATACTGTACATACCATTAAATGTATGATTATAAATTGTATACAAAAAGAAATGTTTATTGATTACAGCCAAGGGAAAGCGAACAAATCTGGAAATAACATTTCTATATTTAGCTTTAAGAAAACCCTAAATTATTCGTCTAGAATATGAGTAATATATGTACGGCGTACATTCATTACATTATACTCTCTATCAACGTATATTGAGTTATGTGTATGTGTTGATAAATTGCTTAACATATATCTATCGATATGGTATAACTCTAAAACGTATCTACATGTAATATAATAATATATATTTAGCAAATATTTATACTTTATACTTTTGATTATATTTTCGGCTATGTATTTGCTTAAATAAATTATCAATCAATATATAATACATTATATCACATTATTAATATTATCATATTGAAATTATTAATTTAAAGTGAGTTTTTAAAATTATTTTTGTTTCGAATTAAAATATGTACTCCTGCAATATGATAAAATCACTCAAACGTAAAATAACAATTTCACACAGAAATGTCGATTTTCTAGGAAATTTAAAAGATAATCATGAATAAAATTATATTAATTTTAATTTTAAATCTTTATTTTAATAAAATATAAAATTATATATATATATATTGTTATTGTTATTTTTATTTGGTGGAGTCCTTTCATCCCATCCAGGAACTTAGATGAAGTTATCAATTATAACCATATATGGCTCTAATGTCCCTTCGAAATCGCTATCATGTTAAGACATCCATGGTTTTAATGAGAGCCGATCATTTATGTATACACAATTATATAAGATCACTTCTAAATAATATTTTAAGACGTATTTTAATTGTCTGGACGGGGCTCGTATCCGCGTCCTACTGCTTGTATATATATATATATATATATATATATATATATATATATATATATATATATATATATATATACACGTTTTCAACATATTTGTGTATGTATAATACTTTATCTGATTAATTAAACTGTATATTATATAGTATAATCGAATCAAATTATGTATATTATATAATAGTTACGTTGTTTTCTCAGTAGATATTAATCACACTCGTCGATATACCTAACATGTCATTTATATATTATATTCATAAACCTTAGATTATTGATTAGAGCAATTGAAAAACCAGAAAATCGGGAAATAACATTTCTATATTTAGCTTTTAGAAAACCCAACTATATATTTATGTATACTATGAATAGATCATGTGCGCTCTATTTATTCTAATTATTATTTCATTGACATATATTTAGTTACGCCTATTTTTAGATATAATGTTTAATATATATATATATATATATATATATATATATATATATATAAATATATATATATATATATATATATATATATATATATATATATATTAACTTGGTACCTATCTAACTCTATTATAACTTTACACACATGTATATATTTAATTTCGATTTGTATAATCGAATACTTATTCTTTTCATGAATTAATTAAATATATATATATATATATAAGATTATGAATATTGTAATTATTATATCGAATAGTATAGAATAGTATTATGTACTTTGTAACACGTTTTATATATCCTTTCTTTTCGTAATGTGTTCATTTTCATATCTTAGTTTATTCAGAAGGTGATTTAATTCGTAAAACAATCTGAAACAATTGTGATTTCTTAGATAGTTAATGTGTACTTCTTCATAATGGTCCATTATTAATGAATCATATAATATTAAATTAAACATCTAAATAAAATATTATTCATATAAATAAATACAAAATGCATTACTTATCGTAAAACCAATAAGTTTAAATATATATACCTAAGAAACTATAGTTTATAGTTAACATATCATATATGATATATTTAATAGTTACGAAATGTATCATATAATTACGTGTGTATAAATAAGTATAATTATAACAAGATTCATGCCTAAGTGTTACATTACTTTGATAGGTAATGAATACGTGTTCCACTTGTATTACTACTGTTTTAGTATTTCATGAACTTACTACTCCCTAATAATTCTAAAGAATGAAGCGATATATAATATATAGTGTCTATTTAGTGGTTATTTATATTTAATGATATAAAATATTTGATTTTCTAAATATTACTTAAGATCTTATTTTAAAGATATTCAGCATTATTAACTATTATGTAATCAATATTTATTTTGAAATGCAAGACATATATATTATATTTTATAAATATTTACCAAAATGTTCTCATTAAATTGATCACAATATTTTTTTTAATTATGTCAACTTTAATATTTATTAATTTATTTTAAATATTGAAATAGGTAATTAATCATATAATATCTTATAATATTATATGTTATTAAATGAACAAACACTGTTGCCAACACTAAATTAGTTCAATAATAACATATATTAATACAGTATTTGTAATGATCAAGAATTAATATAAATTAAATGATATACATATATATATATATATATATATATATATATATATATATTTATATATGCATACCATTAGAGCGATATATGGTTATAAGTTAAAAATTCATCTAAGTTCCTGCGATGAAAGGACTCCACCAAATAAAAATAACAATATATATATATATATATATATATATATATATCTATCAATGTTATGTATATTGTATATTGTACATTGTATAATCCACAGATGTATAAACTAATAATTAGTGTGACATGTATTATTATCATTTTATTCAATTATGATCTTATATGGATTACTTTAAAATCATTAATATTATTTTAATTATATATAATTACATTTATTTATGTTTGTTATAACTTATTAATTATTTAATTATATATATATGATTA